>JAQQZT010000023.1:18157426-18172653 GCA_030068275.1 Clarias platycephalus
TGGACACTATACATGATGGAGCATCGCTTCATGTCCTTCCCTTCTTACCCTGACACGCCCATCACTCTGGAATAGGACTCAACCTGGACTCATCAGGTCACATGACCTTTTCCCACATCACTCCCAATCCCAATCCTGTGAGTTCTCATCATGGAAATGTTCTGACTGTCACTATTGAACATAGCTTTCCCTCTACAGGGTTGGCGGTTCAGTGATGTCCTTCCAGCACATCAAATAAACACCACTACGGTTTTTGTTTGCTTTTTACTCTGGATGCATTTAAAACTGACTAATTAACCATCATCATGTATAATCACATGACCTTAAGCGTGTTTTTTTTCCCCCCCATGTGGTGCCGCAGCATTTTGACCCAGCATTCTCTCTGCTTTAAATCAAGAAGGTAACTCCATTTTCTCATCCTTTGTCTCAGTAGTGTAGGTGTGTGTTGTGTATCCTGACTTCCTGTGTGCATTGCGCTTCAGTTTGTAAGTGCCATATCTTGCTGTGACACACACACACACCTGAAAGGCAGATAGTGACACAGCGGGTTACCAGGGAGGGAGAAAAAAAGAAAGAAAAAAGATTTGGCACATTCCTGAGTTGAATTATATGATGTAGAGTGTTTTTTCTGGGAATTGTGACAAAGCCATGCATCCTCTGGTCCAGGAAGAAGTGCAGCAGTAACTCTTCTGTGAAGGTGAGGAAGGCAGCCATTGATTGAACTGAGTCAGTAATTCTGTAAGTAATTCAGTTTATTTATTTTCTTCATTTAAATGGCCTGGAAAGGCCGTCGAGGTCCAGCGTTTCGTCCCAAAGGGACGGACGCAGCGTTCGCTCCGGAGAGCAGAGGATACCATGACATTAGCCGAGTCATTAATGAGTGTTTAAGTTATTTTCAAACTCAAGCTAATAACATCCTTACTGTGTGTCGTAAGTATCTTGTTAAATGGACCTCCAGAAACCAACTGCTCATGAGATTTACTCTTTTATGTCCCGATTCTTTTGGTCGCCTCCTGAATTTTGGTGAAAGCCGGCATTGCACAAATTTGAGATAATACGTACAGTACTGTAAGCAGGTCTAAATCCGCTACATTCATAAGCCGTTCATTTTTTTTTCTGCATCCTGTTTCTTTCTCTTTTCTCCGGGAACGGCCGTAAGAAAGGCCGACGTGACCGACGCCACCAATTACGAGGAGCTTTCTTTGCTTTGTTATAAAAGTACTAATGGGAGTTTTAAATCAATGGTCAAAGAAAAATCTCTTTATTATTGGTTGAAAACTACTGTTCAAAGGTCATTAAAATAATCCCTCCTGTTCCTCCGCTAATTCCTGCTCAGGCCCTTGACATGTCGGCTCTGCTATTTTTTTTCCTGCCTCGTGTCAATAATTATAATCCATTTAAAGCTCTTTCCACTTCGTGTTCTCTTGTGTACGGAGGTGGGCTGGATCGGGGCGAGGGGGGTGAAGGGGGGGGGGGGGGGGGTTTGCCTGAAAGAGACGTGTGTAATTTTGCTACACTTTTGTTCCTGTTTTTTTGATCGAGATGTTTTTATGTATGCTCGTTCAGCACTCCAGCGTCCGCAGCGAACAATTAGGAGCCGAGTTTTCTCCTTGAAGCTGTACGGCACCACGCCGAGGTGATTAATTAACGGGGTACAAATGATCACGCTGCTCTTTGTAGTGGACTCCAGTTTATTACTTTAACAGAATTTCACGTTTGGCATTAACATTGTTTTTTGTGCCCCTTTGGTTCGGAGTCACTTCCGACCGGGTGAGAAGTGTACATGGTGAAATGAAGTGAAGTACCATCCATAACCCACTGGGCTGCCGGCAGGTTTTTGTGTGTTGCATCAGTGCAGAGTGAGACAGCCTCACTTACCTCTATCAGGAAAATGAGATTCGCACCAGGCACCATGCTTTCGCCTTCTACTATTTAGACAGCTCGTGTTCTCAGCTGTGTCGAGATCCGTACACAAGGACAAACACTATGGATTAATCACCACAAGGAAGACAGTCATCGCCACCCATTGCGTTACATGTATCTTCTTCGCCTCCCCCCCCCTTTTTTTTAACGTCAACCTCTACTGTATATTGAGTTGATTTGCTATGCGTGAGCTCGTGTCTGATTATACATAATGCAACCCGCGTGTAAAACTTTCAACATGTCCAAAGAGGACAGTTGATGTAACTGCAGGAGACGAGCGACACCGGACCCCGCGCATCTGTCGGTCACGCTAGCGGAAGCGCGGGCTCGAGGGGCCCATCTCACTCTTGTGAATGATTTAAAGCCTGACCTTAGCGCGGTTCTCCAGGTGCTGTAGAGTGCCGACAATCTGCACGCTGCTGTTTGCGCTGGATTTACAGGCACATCAGGGAGCTCAGACAAAGACGGCTGTCGCGCACGGTTTATGGCTCAAGGCCGAGCTCCACCTCAATGACTCTATTCACACCGAGATGTACTGAAACTCTTACATTTTATAGACGACTACACGGTCTGGATAGTAATTTAGTTCCCTATAGTTCTCTTAGACCGTCTGCACCAGGAGTTCGTCTCGCAGGACGCATCTCTCATCTCGTAGACTGGAGAATTCATAACATTTAGTCAATAAACATGGCCACCTGCATCTCTCAGAGGATATGTGACTGGTATGGCACATGACCAACCCCGGATTTTTCTCCCCTTTTCCCAGAGCTCTAATCTCTAAGCACGCGTGATTATATTGTTTACATACTGTACCAGTGAGGACTTCGAGCACAGGGTTCCCTGCTCACAGCTCCAGGGCCGGCGGTCGCTCTCAGTCTAGACGTTTCCATGTTCTTTCTTTGATCCTGGGATTTCTCCCAAAAACATGCCAGCAGGTGTACTGGCTGTGGTAAATTGCCCTCAGGTAGGAACGAATGTCCACCCTCACATCCTGTGTCTCCGGGACGGGTTCAAGGTCCGGCGTGATCCTGACCGGGATACTGAAGATGACTGAAGATTGATTCTGAACAGGCACGTGACCGTTTATCATGTCAAAGAGCTAAATGTTTTACGTCGTTCAAAAGTTTCATGCATTAAAGTCCAGAGAGCCAATCAGAATGCAGCTTTCAAGACTTTGACGATTATGTTGAATAATCAGCCCCTGAGACGGTGCGGCCCTGGCGATTCCGAGTTATATTTGTGTTTTACTAATTTGTAGTAAATTCTCTGGACTAAAGCTCCACTCAGATTGGGTTTGTTTATCAAGGTGACATCGGTAGTGAACTTTTACACCTCTGTCTAGTGATAAACCTCTTGTATACGCTCAGCAATAAAATGACCACAGGTGGAACGAGTTTCTAGCGGCCTCGAACCTGACTGCTTGTGTCATTGGGTCACATAATGGCATCTTTTAAAGTGGCACCCAGAAACCCAGATTACCCCTGGACTCCAGATACATTAATTCCTGTTCAAATAGATAATAATGCTCGAGACTGTAATGAGGTTTTCCCTTCGAAATGATTTGTCCAGCATCTCTACTAACAAATGTTTAAAAATAAATGCAGTTTGCCCAAGTGTTTACCCCATCTGGAATAAATAATTACTGCAATAAATATTTAGTTGCATTGTTTAAAAAAGGAATAATCAAGTGTCTCAACATTGGTTCTCTGTTTCTTTTCTTGTCTGTTGCTTTCAGTTTTGTCAGTTTGAACGAGTGCAGCGCTGGGATTCTACCTGTTTGTGTTACTGATGTAAAAGTAAATGTGCCTCCGAATCCGCACCTCAAACTTTAAAATAATTGCCCAGTGCGGTGCCGGGGAGCCAAAAAAATTTCTCCTTGAGTGACAGTGTCGTTCTGAAAGGTCCACATCTGCCTCGACCCAGTCAGGTGAAGACAGATAACCTTTTCTTTCACACCACTCACGTTCGAATCGTAAGGTGCACTTGAATGTGATTTTTGATGGGCCACTTATAAATAATGAATCAAACGAGGTGGCTTTCGACTCTGTCGAATTATAGAAAGACTATTCTTACCTAGAGCTGCTGTTGATGGCGTGGCGCACTCCGCACCTGCAGGAAATGAAAAGTCACGGTGGTTTCGACTGCAATAGATGTAAAATAAATATCAGCATAAAAAAACTAATTGAATGATAGTTGTTACAAATGAACTAACAAACACGTACAGTAGCATTTAAACTATTATTCCTGTTTCATTAAAAGGTTTAACACCAAAGTATTTTACTTTATTTTTAAAAGCTGTTTTGAGAAATTAAGCATAAGAAGGATCACTGACATTTAGATGTGTTTATACTTAAAAAAAATATTTTTAAAAATTATATACGTATAAAAACTTTTCAGTTTTCAAAAAACTTCCAGCTTTTTGTCCTTTTTCCATTTTTGTATTGGCCATACCCCTCCCCCCTCCCCCCGTGGGGCGTGGCTCAACAGTAGTTCATTTACATAGACACTGAAATGGTGCGTCCAGAGCAGGAGTGAAATAAAGGGAATTTGAGGTATGAAAAATGTGTTATTTGGGTCATTGGTTAACATTAAGTTAACTCTTTATAGAAATAATAAAATATGGGACTTTTAAAATGCCTGAAAACTCTGATAGATTATTGCAGACACTAAAAACATTGTAGCGGTTGGCTGATGTCACGTCCCTCAGAGGAAGGGTGATAGTCTTTACCCTCCCTGGTTGCCGGGATGTGAAAGTGCCCTAACAGGTAGGGAATGGGCTACGACCAAATTTACATTAACATTTACATTTAGGCGTTTGGCAGCCGCTCTTATCCTTACACTGGGTTACTAGGTTACTAAGTACCATCTGTCACACACTGTTGGTTTTTTTTGTTGTTGTTTTGTTTTGTTTTTTGAGAGATTAAGGAAGATTTACTGTAATTAAGGAGAAAAAAAATATTTTATATAGAAGATAAATGTGTTGATTACAGTGAAAGTTTGTATAATTCTTATTGAGGGGTGTTCAAGTCAAACTGAGAATTTTTATTGTAGTTTTTGAAGTATTATTAAATGTTCTATGAGGGACGTTCAGGTCAAAGCGGGACTTTAGATTGTACAGAATAACAGAGTTAACACAGTTCGGAGAGTAAAACCCCCTGATACACTAATGCACGTATCCCAGTGTTTCACTAGAGCTTCGACACCGTCAAGGTAGAAACGTTTCTCCGCCTTCTTTAAAACATTTGCAGCATTCAAATCTTTAACTGCGGCTAAGAGTCTCATCACCGTACTGTGCATGAGGTCTTCCGTAAATGTCAATCGCTTTTATGCGTTTATTCACCAGAAATTTCATCACAAGCCCCGGGTTTGTCTTTAATGGCCCTTGTATATTATGGTTTTTATATACATGGATAAATATTGGCTGTACATTAATTTAAGTCCATTGCAGGGGCACGATGCGCGTACCCTCATACCGTAGCGAGTTCACCTCATAGAGTGTTTTGAGAAGCTCAGAGGAATTCAGAGCACCTCACTGAGACTAAAAGAAAATCTGAAACTCTACACAGTCAGTAACTCGAGCTCAGGATTGGACCAGGAACCCTGGAGTGCTCATACGGAGGTGTGAATGGTGATGAACCCGTGACCCGTCCGGGGTCTCATCCAGAGCATTCCTGGCACTGAACTCAAATCCACCTGGACACTGAACGGCTTAGTGAAGATGGATGAATGTTTGTAGAGTATATTACATTAAATATAAATATACAATCCATTGTATTATTGTAACCATAGAAACGTGCCTATATTGTATTCTGCGTTTTTACATTTGAGAAAGAATGAGCCTGGCCAAGTGTAGAGCTTGTACCATTTTTAAGGAAACTTTTTCAGAATTTTTAGAACATGTGTGATATGATAGTTTCTCAGGACTCAATCAGAAAATCCTGCGTTCCACATGACAAGTGTGGACTATTTTGAGAGAGTGAAAAAAAGAAAGAAAAAAACCCTCCACACGTCTCTTCATTGTCGAGGCAACATGACACCGACTGAACTGAGAACAGAAATCTTCAACTTTTGTTGGAGGCTTTTGAGAGTACGGAGCGATGTAGTAGAACAGCGCATGAGTCCATGATAACGTATTTCAGAAGTACATGCTGTACTGTATATTGACACGCACCGATAGAAACATCTCATCACGCTGTATCTTCACGTTATATTGGGAAGGAGAGGAGCAGGCGATATGATAATGATATCAGTACCGTAATATGCACATCATTCACGTCGTTATTCTGTGATACGCACAGCAGGTTTCAGTGCTTGTATAACTCCATAATTACCCACAGTGACAAGTAAGTAATGATTTTTTTTCCTCCTGCTCTTTTGTCTAATGAAAGTTCTGCAGCGGTTAAAACGGTCACACTGCTAGCACCGTGACTCAGCTTTTTTTATTAAGAAAATGGAAGATTTTCATAACATTAGTCTAATGAACACATTTAATATGCTGCGAACGCATGATGAAATAAATGATCTTTTTAGTGACTTATGTTGTTTTTCATCAGGCACAAGCTTGCATTAAGTATTAGCACCATATTAGCCTAACAGGACCGACTGAAAAACGTGACTTTCTCGTGAAGATCTAGAAGATTTCACCCAAAAAAAAAGTGGCTGCAGTAAAATGTAAATGATGGCGGTTTGCCACAAAGGGCATCTGATAACGTTATGTCATCTTAAACAACACCTTGTCTTCTTAGTAATTGCTTCTAAGTCATTCCCAAATTGCCTTTGAATCGTCCGTGCTGTGTTTCGATCTTTCATTACTGCTAGTTAACTTGAGCGCGAGTTTCCTCCAGCGCGCTTTCAGGCTCGTGACGCACCGCACCATTACATTCACTGGCTGACACGAGCTATAAAGAAGATTCGAACACAAGGCCGACTCCCACATCCCTCTTTATCCCCAGAACAAGGGCACTACTTGGAGTGTGGAACAAGGGATTGTACTGTACGCTGCCTGCCAAAAACAAGGTCGTCATTGCAGAATGATTATTGCGCTGCATCTTTGGGGTGAAGCGATGCTCCATCATGTATAGTGTCCACTGTACGAGCGTCTGGAGACAGTGTTATGATCTGGGGTTGATCAGGTGATCAGGTCGAGACTCAGTAACGTTATGGGGCAATAAAATGAAGTCAGCTGACCACCTGAATGTTCTGAATCACCAGGTTATCACGTCTATGGAGGGTTTTCTTCTTCCCTGATGGACGGACATGTTCCAGGACTCAATAATCAAAGATAAAGCTGAAGAGTGAATGAAGTTCAACTAAGAAGTGTGCAACTTTTTTTTTTTTTTTCAGGCAGTGTACACCCTACATAGTGCACTAGCTTTCTAGTTTGTGCTATTCAGCCCAGGAACAGTTAGAAGCTGTTTTAAAGTGGAATAAATTAATGCATGAAGAGAAACTTAGGACCTGATCTACAGGCTATGAAGTACAATTACAGAATCTAAAACTACTGTACCTTCATCCCCGAGTACGCCGGCATGTCCCCGTGACCGTGAGCCTTTAGCATTATGGATGTAGCACAATGCCACTGTATTTGTGCCTGTATCTGCATGTGTCTCTGTTTAGTGCTCCGAATGTCCCATCTACATCTAAGTAAGGGTTTAAACCCGAAGTGGATATAGCCTGGAGTAGGAAACGTACGCTGTCAGCGTGGTCTGTGAGTTCTGATTCTGACAGTTCCCTGATATTCTGTAGGGCTGTTTTATTTTTTTCTTTCTTTTCTTTTTTTTTTACATTTTTTTTTCTTTCCTTGTTCATGAAGTTATTATTCCTGTGTGTACAAAATAACGCCTGTGACATTTTCTGAAAATTTTAGTTGGTTCTATTTCCTAAAATATATATAAGTTAATAACCCGGTTTAAATGCCGGTGACTCTGACCAGGCAGGTTCAGGATGCTGTGATCATGTCTCGCAGCGCAGATCGTCCGTGTTTAAGGAACATGGCCTCGGTTTGGCTTCATATATGACCAACTCAAAGACAGTCATCATCATCATCATCATCATCATCATTATTATTATTATTATTATTTGTGTCTGTATAGAAGCGATTATCTCATAATTTTTCCAGTAATAATGTGTAGTCAGTGAGTTTTCATGTTCCCCCTGTGCTTGTAGGTTTCCTCCAGGTTCTCCAGTTACCTCCCACAGTCCAAAACCACGCAGTGTATGCAGATTGCCATTTTCATTGCCCTGAGTTCCCTGGGATAAACTCCAGACCTCATTTAATCCAACACAAGATAAATAGTATCGACAATGGACGAATGGATGTAAATTACAAAAGGAGCCTTGTTAATCCATTTAATCACATTTAGCTCTTTTACTCATTTAAGGCAATGTCTTTATACAGTACTATAGTGCAGTGTGTTTTGAGTACAAGGGTCAGTTATTACTTACTTACAGTATCCTTCATTGTCATTGAGCAGAAACGTGCAGTTGATTAGTACATACCGTACGGTACCATGAGGATCACAGGTACATTTCTGCTCAAACACCTCTGTGACCTACACATCAGCGGTTACATGGCTGAGCGACGGCCATCCAAGTGATAAGACCAAGGCAGCCTGTAATGCCTCAGCGTCTCACTTGGATGGCCGTTGCATATAAACAGCCTGCGAGATGGTTTCTTGGATCAGTGAACCCACCTGGATCTCATTTATAAGACATTGTAAACACAGTAGCATCGTACGCTTTTGTTTACGCTATTGCGAACGTCTCCTTTGTAGTTCACTTTTGGGTCGTCCATTCTCCCGCGCTAATGTGTTTACACAGCTGTGGCACACACTCTGTATTAATAGACTAATAGGGATGAATCTAAATCACTACCTCGCACTGCAGGGACGTAGATGTTTCCGTCTCGCATTTGGCTCGATCTCGCGGCTGAGCTTCATCTAATTACGGACCCAAAGTACGGATTAGCCAGGGGTGAGCCTAGCCCCTGTACATGTGTGCACTGTAGCTGTCTGAGCCTCAACGGATTGCTTTCTGGTATTCCAGTGCCAGTCCAGGAAGGCACAATATCATATTTATACACTCGACGAACTACATCACTGTCGAACGAGGTTTACGCCTGGGCTTCCTTTTTCCGTCCTTTATTCTTTAATGCTCTCTGCTTTTCTCGCCTCCCTCGCCTGCTACTATTACTACGCCCAAGTCACAGTTTTCACTGACAGTAATTCTGAATTCTTTTTCCCCCTCAAGTGATGGATGGAAACTCTTCCTGCTTCTCTGTGCCGTGTGCCAGCTCTGACTGCAGCTTAGTGGGATATTGTAATCTAATGCGTAAAACTTCTTTCCTAAAATTTACCTCCGCAGTCTATTGTCTGAAAAGATGGCTTTACCCAGGGCAGTTTCAGACACCGTTCATTACCCATTTAGTCGGCTGGATATTTGCTGAAGGCAGTCGGCATAAATCCACGTCGCCGAGGTGCATCCGTCACGGCTTATTGATTCACGTCTGGACACCAGTTCGATACATAAACGCTCAAGCTTTGTTTGAATGACTTTCGAGTCTCTCAGATGCCAGGAAGTCATATTGTAGTCATTGTGTTCGTGTGACGTTAGAGATCATCACACTGCATTGGTGCGAGCGGTCCGTCTTGCAGTGAACAAAGCAGGAGGTTCGTGAACATTTTGAAACTCTAAACCGTATGTTATATATATACACGCCATAATCCCACGTTGGAACAGGAACAAGAGAATCACTTGTCAGATGAGAGGTTTTAGAGGATTTCAAATAGACACGGTTATTCTGCACCTTCACATTTCTGCCTATATTCAGTAAGCTCCCAGCATTGCGTCCTCATAATAAGTGATTGATGGGAGCTTAATTCCATTTTACTGGCCACTAATGATTCTTGTATGAAGGATGAAATGGGCTAAGACAACCCTGAAAAGTGAAAAGTAATGAAACCCATTTACGCTCCATTGTAGAACCAATGATCATGTAGTGTTTAAAATCGTCCATGAAGTATAAAACACTGAACATGACACGTTTCTGTAAGCTTTGGTAGTTTTGGTTCTGGGGTCCGTGCCAGTCACTTTTAATTATAAATTACTACTGGCTTTGTTTGGCTGCCCACTGTTTCTCTCAAATGAGCTTGTTTTTCCTCCTTGAAAACAGCCAACATAAACCATTATCAGTTTATCTTCTCCTGTATTTTGTCACTCTTTACCAAGAACACATTTTGTTTTGCACCAGCAGGTCCGTAATGTTCATAGCTATTTTTAATAAGAAGTTGTTTTGGTTCCAAGAAACCAACACTTCCAGGAACGGTGGGCATCATTTATCCAGTCGCACCGAAACGAGTGCAGTTTTATTATAGCGATATCTGCTCTTGATTTATGAAACAGTTGTAAGACTTCAAACAAGCAGTGATTTCAGTACAAATGAAGTGTCTTGGCGACTCTCAGCCAGATTGCGCCGCCCATGAGATGGTGGAAAGCCGGGACTGGAACAACACGTCGACATAATCCATTATGAAAATCCACTGATTTGCCTGGAAAATACTTCAAAGCGTCGGCGCGTGTGCGCTCGTGGCGGCTCGCGGTGAAAAATATGACTTTATCCCAAAAAACCCGAACCTGATCAAACTAAGTGTGGGAATCTTTTAAACAGAGAACTAATAAATGGGTGCTCCGGGTGATTTGTAAAACTGATTCAGCACAACCGCTTTGCTAACGGCTAGTCCGGCAACGCTGCTTTCCAGCACATTTGCAAGTAGTGAACACTTTGTTTATGCGCATATAGACGTAGATTTGCGTTAATGTGCATTTTAAGTTGCCGTACGCAGCCTTTTACAGATAAATCGTAACTTTTATATCGAATAGCATGGATTGGCACATTATAATCTCCTAAAAAAGTACTTCATAAAGGTTTCTTAAATTAAAGATTTTTTTTTGTTAAAATAAATTACAAATCCATGAGCCGAGAATAATACAGTCGATATTATAATTTACTTGTTTTTTTTTTGTTTTTTTTTTTGGATTTCATTTTAAAGTACTGTCACTGATTTTTCTTTTGTGTGTCTCAGGAGGAGGCGAAGCTGTTTGCAGGAATAAAAGTTCTTATTAGAACTTTTTATGTTGGGAAAATTTAATTAGTTAAAAAAAGTTTGTTGGGTTGGAGGGTTGAAAGATTATTTAATGATAAGTGAACCAGTTTAACTGACTAATAAGAAAATAATTGATAGAATACTCATTAAAAATAATTGTTAGATTAATCTAAACCAATAAAGAAACAACTAAACAAACAGGTTTATTGATGAAAAAAACATTAGTTGCTGCCGTATTGGACATGCACGAGGCGATGCACTCAGTGCTGGTGGTGCTGCTGCACATTAAGAGACGACGTCCGGGCAAATACCGCTGGCACGATCCGATGTGGATATTGGATAAGAGTTTATCCAGGTCTTTATATTACTGCAAAGGTTTGAAATCCCACCTTCTGTGATTTGATTGGCTACAAAGAACTCTGTCTTGTCTGTGATTGGATAGAAGATTCAAGATTCAAAGAACTTTATTAATCCCAAGGGGAATCGCTTATTCTTGGTTACAGTTGCTCACAGTTAACAAGTAGAAAGGAAAAGTAATAAATAACAACAACAAAAAAACATTATAAAATATAAAGAGTCCTAAAACAGTACCATTAATATGACCCAAGAGCATTTGTAAATATTGCGCAGTAATCTAATATATGTATGTAATATTGTATTATTATATGTAATGTTGTATTACATATTTTATTGAGAAGTAATATTGCAATTATCATATTATTAATCCCGGTGAGTATTAATGTCCTGTTGTGTGACTGTCGGTGAATATCCACATTGTATAATTTGTTGTATAATTTTATGGCTGTTGGGAGAAAAGATGTCCTGTGTCGCTCTTGATGGTAATCCGTCTCTGGTCAGCGAAATCACTGTGTAGCGTGAAGCTAAACCTCGAGCATGAAGGCGGGACTCAAAACATTGTGCTTTTAGCCCAGTTTGGTGCAATATTTAATGTAATTAATTATTAAATCTCAGTGCCATGGAGGTTCTTGAGTGTTATGGATGATGAGTGAGTGAGTGTGTGTGTGTGTGTGTGTGTGTGTGTGATTGAAATACACAAGCCTATTTAAAGTGAACAGCCGTGTCTACTATTTGTAGCCAATCAGTCAAGGTTTATATCAGTACCTTTTATTCTCATTAGTCTTTTGATGCATTGCAGTGCAGATGCTCAGGGACGTGAGTAGGACTCCTTATTTCCCCCAAATTGTTTTTGAACGACAAATTTCTTGCTCCTACAAACACTTTACCAATAAATATGTTCGTATCCGGCCCAATAGATGAAGCCCGAGGTGAGCACTTAATGGATTATTTAAGCATTTTTTAGTAGCAGGCTTTACACACACTAACTCCTCCACACACAATGGGCCTGCACTCTCCGGGAGAAGAGCGGCACTTCCGCGCCCGTGAGTCGGCTCCGGATAAGAGGTTATGTTTTGGCACCTGCATTATTAACGCCAGGACTGAAAACGGTTGAGCGATGCTGATTGTTGCGTGTTTTCACGAAGCCCGCGAGCGAGAAGACGCCGGTTCTGATTAAGGCTGTAACGACGGCTTTGGAGAACGCTGCTCCTCAAGCGGAGCCTCTCCGAAATGACTCGAGTAGGTTACAGAGTGATTGTGTTGATTTCTTGAGCACGAGAGATTGTAGGTGAAGGGTGGTTCAGAATCCTCTGTGGTGAATAACAGCTCTCGCACTTCGAACACACCTTTTATACACTCAGCTCCAGAACTATTGGCACCCCTGGTATGAGAAATTGAAATCTAACGCTCAATGGCAGTAAGTTCCACATGTTCCTATTCGTGCTTTACTTTGGGTGTACAGTAATCAAAACAAGATTTTATTAACAGGAGCTGACTGTCATTTTTTTCTACCTGGGCTAAAAATTATGATGTTTCTTATTTTCATTTCTTCCATATTTCATATTTTGTATTTATTTACAGTTCCTTGTTAAAATCCATCCTTATTAGACTTTCATGAATTAAAAAAAATCAGAGGGGTAAAAAAAAGGACCAGGATTGATGCAGAGTTGGTTTAATTAGGTGATGCTCGTTTCCACATTTGATATTTTGCCTAATGTGAGACGTATGTATTCACCAAATGAGAAATAGAGAGAGAGAGAGAGAGAGAGAGAGAGCATTCTATCACTTGGATTTCATTTTCTTCTCATCCAATTAGCTTGAGATATAAACATCCAAATATCAAAACTTTATTTTAGCAGTGACATCTCTTGCCTAGCCAGAGCCTATTTTAAGATGGTATGGGTAGGGGAGGTGTTGTTCAGTGGTTCATGTATGGCACGCTTCTCCAGATTTTCCTCAGCAAGTCTGAGCTGCCGAACTATTCTTTCCTTCCTCACTAATGCACAGCTTTTAAAAGCCCTGGGTGCCCTTTAGCAGGGGAACGCTCGCTCACAATGTGCACCTCGGGCTCTCCGTATGTTCGTCTGCACTGGGATTTTATTTTAAGTGGTCCCGGTGGTTGTGCAACGTGCAGACAGGCCTGATTGCCCCCTGTCTCACATGTCAGGGGTGCGCTGGGGGGGTGAGTGATCCCTGTCCACCTAACGCCGGCTCCACATGCACTGCACACCGTTCTTCACATTAAACAGCCCCAAAGTTTTTTTTTTTTTTTTTTCCTTTCAGGCAAGAGATCTAATTGGTATGCTTAATGAACGGGACACTTTTAGCTTGTTGAGTGAATCACAAGTAGTCATTGATCTAAATTGAAGCAGACTTTTTAGAGCATTCTTGAGATTGAATTTTAACGCCTGTCACAAAGTAGAAGAATTGCTCCAGACACTTGCCTGTGGTTATTTAGGCATTCTATCACACGTAAGGCTGGAAATATCTTATATTTCCTGATATGTTTATTTTGCCTCCTCTTCCGTAACATTAGCATTCATGATTCTACGTTGGTAAATTAAACATTCGTTCCTGCGCGTGTACTCGGAATCGGTCACAGCTCGTCCAACATAAGGATCCTGACATGTTTTTCTGGAATTTTTGCCGGCCGTAAATATATTCTCTTCATGTGCTGATGAGGTATCACAGCTTGTCAAGTGCCATGCACTCGGGTTCAAAGTGCCGACTGCCTCTTTGATTTACAGTCAGCTTCTCAACCAGATGGTAACGCACTAGTTTTGCCCATTATAACTGTCAAATGTGTGGGCTCTATTCCACCACAACTACTGACAGATGAAAAGCAGATTAGTTCTCCCAGGAGCCCCGTTTAGAAGTAATGGAGTTTAAAAAATTCTAAACCAGAGCCGTATTTGGACTCCGACGTGGTATCAAGAACTTCATCCGCAGCTGTGATGGATAGCGGTCCGGACAGGGTCCAGGGTTTGGCTCGTGGAGACGGGTTTATGTAAATGATAAATGTGCCTCGTGATAAATACTGGACTGCGACTGACAGTTTCGTCAGTGTCCATTAGGCAATATTTACAACGTTAAATTGGTCGGGGTTTAAACAGTCTGTCTTGAGTTTCCATTCAAGAGTCTTACCACGGTGTCTTGTTTAATGGAAAACAAAGCAGAGCGTTAGAAATAAGAAGCTAATGAAAAGGATGGGGCAAGGGGCGGGGTTAATACGTCACCGCAGCCCGGTAGGCCAGGAACGGTCTCGGTTTCACATCCACCCGGTCTGGCTCATGTCGGAACATTTCATCTCCCATAATAATCCTGACAAATTGAATCTCGTTGCCGAGCTCTGCTTATGCATTCCTGCGGTGGGCTTGCAGCGGGATGGCCCATCAGAGAAACAGCACGCAGATGAGAGCGGCGCTGCAGTGCACAAACAAATGGAAAGTGCAGGCTCCATTGAGCACACCTGGCATAGAGAGAGAGAGAGAGAGAGAGAGAGAGACACAGAGGGTGGCGAGGACAGACGGCGTCTGCATGCTACCTGCATATCAACCGTGCAGAGATCAGAGGCAGGTACTGTAGGAGGCGTCTCTCTCCAGACTCTCTCAGCCAACCGCACAGCCGAGGGGCCCCGAAAGTCGGAACAATATTGCTCATACTGAGTAATGCGCCTATGATTATCTTTACTATTCAGTTCTGAATATTAAAGAAGGCTCCGGAGGACGCTTTCTTGGTGCGCTGCTCAATATTTCATTTCCTCGAAGGATGATGCAGCAGCTTTTCTGCCTTTCTCTCTGTTCTGCTTCACCACCACCCCCACCACCCTCATCACCCCCCCCCCCC
>JAQQZT010000023.1:18194031-18221111 GCA_030068275.1 Clarias platycephalus
TCTGAAGGCGAAAGGGGGTCAAACACCGTATTAGTATGGTGTTCCTAATAATCCTTTAGGTGAGTGTATATATATATGTATGTGTGTGTGTGTGTGTAAAATTAATTTACCATGGAATTGAAAATGAAAACATTGTTTCATACAAAAAAACAACAACCACAAGACCAGCTGTCAGATATAATACTGTATATGATATGATTTTATTGGAGACATCACGCATATTTTCCAGAGACATTATAGATAATATATACAGTTAGATGAATTCATTTTAATTACTGAGAACTACAGAGAACTACTGAGATCAATACGTGTGTGTGTGTGTGTGTGTGTGTGTGTGTGTGTGTGTGTGTGTGTGTGTGTGTGTGTGTGTGTGTGTGCAGCGATGCAAAAATGACTGATAACTGCTTGATGTCAGATTAGGAGAATATATGAATAATACAGAATTAGCTTTCCAAGCCTGCTACAGCGCGATCACTTCACTCATTCTTATCACGTTTCAGGTATCAAAGGTCACGCCCAGTTAGGAGGAAGGGGAAGAATAAATGAGGATTGAACCGAGTGCTGGGGTCTGTCTGCAAATCTCCTCCTCTGTGTGTAGTGAGAGAGAGAGAGAGAGAGAGAGAGAGAGAGAGAGAAGCTAAAGAAAGCTAGTGAGAGGAGATACAGTAGGAGATATCCGTCATTAGTATGTTTAACCCTCAGCCTGCCTTTCTGGGACTGGACGCCTCCGTCAGTTACGGCAAAAATGCAGCACATTCAACTCCACATACACGCACACACACACACACACACACACACACACTTCTGTCGGCCACCGTCAGCGAGATGTGTGTGTGTGTGTGTGTGTGTATGTGTGCAGACAGAAAGCAATCTGCCCTGAAAAGTAGGATCAAGCTTGAGATTTTATATAGAACATATTGAAACACTTTGGGAATGGAGTTTAGTGTGTGTGTATGTGTGTATGTGTGTGTGTGTGTGTGTGTGTGTGTGTGTGTGTGTGTGTGCGTGTGTGTGTGTGTGTGTATGTGCAACACTTAAATCTGTAGGGAGTGTGTGTGAAAGCTGGATGTGGTGAAGTGAACTTGCAAACATTACACAGCCTGCTGCTGCTGCGGTGGTGGTGGTGGTGGTGGTTGTGGTGGTGGCGGTGGTTGTGGTTGTGGTGGTGGTGGCGATGGTGGTGGCGGTGGTTGTGGCGGTGGTGGTTGTGGTTGTGGTGGTGGTGGCGATGGTGGTGGTTGTGGTTGTGGTGGTGAAGCAGATTCATTTAGCCGTGAAATGAAGTAGAAAAATGTCAAACCATTATAAAGTGTTGACTTTTATTTCTTACTGAAAAGCTCATCAGAGCAACTTGTGACCTGTTACATGCTTAATTTGCTTGGGGGAAAAAATGGGGATATTATCATGTGGCCCTGCACTGAGGTTAGTTTAGATAGGGCTTTGGGGTCTGATGGAAGAAGGCGATGTCATGGGAATGTTTATTCCTGCTCCTGCCGACTTCCAGAGGAATTTTGACCAATCCCACTCCATCCCACAGACACCATGAACTAATCCCACCCACCCATTGGACCAAGTCAAACAACTCCACCACACACAACGGACCGATCTCGCCCACCCTCACAGACACTATGGTCTAATCCACTACCACAGACACTATGGTCTAATCCCATCCACTACCACAGACACTAAGGACCGATCCATGAATGCGTGATTGAATGAAGGGATGCAGGAATGTGTTGCACAGCATAACGTCATGCTAATGAATGTAATCTTTATTTGTCCTGAGAGTTTCATTTGAACATCTGCTCCCCACCAACAAAAGAGAAAATGTTCATTGAGATCTCCACACCTCTACCTTAGACCTCATTGCTTTTACTCCAAATGACTTCCCACCCTTTTTACTTTTTCCATTTCATGTTGAGTGCTGGTTTGAGAATTTGAGTCGTGGACTCTTTCTCTCTCTTGCCTGTAAACAACTAGTTGGGGGGGAAAAAAAAAACCAAACTCTCAGTCTGAATGAGCACACTTTGTAAGACGGGTATTTAAAATCAGATCTCTCAACTTCAACACAATCTCCGTTAAGAATCACAATTAATTGTGAGGTCCATTTGTCATGCAAATAGACCAATGAATAATGCATGCATTTAAGCTCATGAATAACTAATCTATGGAATTGCAAAGCACATTAAAAGACAAATATAATTAAAGGTCTATAATGGTTAAACCAACTTTTGTAATGGTGGTTTAATGGTGTCTTTTTTCGAGAAAAACAAACTGCTGATTAGAATTCCACACACGCCAGTGTCTAATTCCTATAGACACTCCAGGTAAGCTTTGTCTCACTTGCGTGCCTACTAAAGTAGAAATTCGATCCAGAATTATCCTGCATAAATTAAGGCGGGGGTTTAAACCTATACAGGAAGAAGTTACTGCCTCAAGGAGTTTATAAGTATCTCTGGATCTTGTTCACGAATGGGGGGCATCGAGAGATTGACAGATGGATCGGTGCCGTGTCAGCAGTTATGCGGACTCGTACCGGTATGTTGTGGTAAAATGAAGGCTGAGCTGAAAGGCGAAGCTATCGAAAGGCGAAGCTATTCCTGATCAACCAGTCTAATCCTTCTTAACGGCGTGGCTGGGCTCAGGTTTAGAGAGAGATGGTAAGGAGCTCAGACATTCAGGATGAGCTCAAACTACAGTACAGTACACTCGCTGGTCCTCAGAGTCAAAAGGGGCCAGTTATAGTCATTCAGGCATCCGATTATGGCAGAAAACACTGGTGCAGACCAGCGACAAGGAGGGAAGATTATTATTATCTACCATCTACCCTTGTAGCACCGCGGATATTCCCGTGGAGGAGTTGGAGGAGAAGGCTCGGGCATCTCCGCTTAAATAACTGCCCCTGTGACCCCCAGACTCAGATAATCAAAAGGAAATGGATGGATGGATGGATGGATGAATGGATGAGTGACTCAACAGAAAGGGAACAACACATTAGTAGTCCAAAATTATATTATATTATACAAATAAAAGTATAATAAAAAGTCTGTGCAGGGAGTTACTGCATATTTTCTCCACTCAAAGTAAGGAAGAAAGTGAGGGAGGCAAAAAAAAAGACCTCAATCACTGCAGTGTTATAATCACAGGGTTTAAATTAAATTTAGTTTTGCAATAATTCATCAGTCACTGCGAGCAGCCAGCAGAATGCAGAAGCTAAACATCCGCAGGTCCAACTCCTATTGGACTCAATTAAGGCCATGTTCACCATGAACATCTTTGCAAAACAAATAAAATAATAAATAAATAGAAAATAAGAAGAAAACACTGTACACACTATATATATATATATATGGTATGGTAATAGCAGATCACTGATTATATAGAGTTCAAATAAATCTCAAAATATCACTCATTGCACCTGGAAACAGAGTTCCTAACAATCAGCTTAGAAGCTGAATGGTTGAACGGTTCCACCATGTTTGGTTGTTCAGTGACTTTGCAGGTGCAGGTACAGGTGCAGGACCCGAGCCCTGTGGAGTTCAGACTGTGAAGATAAACGGCACCTCTTGGCCTTGTGCACCAGAAAAGAGTTCAGGAGCTGCAGGCCATGGTGCAGCACTGAGCTCTGAACCTTTTAATCAGCTTCTTTCACTGCATTCCAGCAGGAGGGAATCATAATGCTATGCCTGGGCTTTGTTTGAATCACCCACCTGCGATGCTTAATGGCTTCTCTTTCAGTTTCCTTTATAAGGAAATATCTGACACAGAAACACAAAACTATATAAAAATGTAAAAGATATTTTATGGACACGCTCTGAACACAGCGCAGCTCTTTAAATATTCAGCTGATTATATAAATGTGCAGAATAATATTTGTGGTTTTTTATTCCAGTCATAATACATTTTGTTCATGAAATTTCTACTGAGAATTCACAAGTGCAGGAACATTCATTTGTTTTTAAATGATCGAGGTCGGTCTGGGTTTAAGCCCACCCAATTCGGGTAACCAGTGTAATAGTTATATGAACTCAGTAATCCATAGAACAACTTTTAGATTTGTGGGATGTAAAGTAAAATAAAAGAAAAATCACAGAACCACAGCCTGTGCAGCTCCATTACACCGCTGTTTGAGAATGACTGTGAAAAAGCTGCTGAACGTGTTACCGTATCTGCTCAATTGACTCTACACTGTACTAAGTATAGCCCTGAGAACCTGGTGATTTGTGTGGGGGAAATGAGTGGTGTTGTTCTGAAATAGGGAAGAACTACCATTATGACCAAATACGCTTTCTCAGTTGACTGGAAATGAATGGTTGATTGGTGAATACTGATTTAATCTCTCTCACCTGCTTCAGTTCCACTTCACTGTTCAAAATCAAAATAGAGATTTCTGCATAAAACTGTGTGTTTTTAGATCTAGACATCAGTCAGTTCTGATCTGTCCTGGTGGATTTTCGGTAAAGTTAGAACGTCTTTGTAGCTGTTAATGTATTTGATATCATCACATTTTATTACATGTTCCATTAAATAATAATAGATTTATATATTTGATAGAAACAATGAACCGATCAAGGAGAGTCCTTTTATTTCGCATTCTCAAAGCAAGGCCTCGTATGAAGAATTGACACGAACCTGTCAATGACCTGAAATTGGTAAAACATCACTATTTGAGGATATGAGTTGGTACAACACCCTGATAAGAGCCCCTTAGTTGGTAAAACACCCAGATGAGGGGCTGCAAACACCCCGTTGAAGGGCTCCAGATTGGTGAAACACCCTGATGAGGATCCCCAAAATTGGTAAAATACTCTATTGACAGCCCTAAATTGGTGAAGGACCCTGTTGAGGGGACACAAATTGGTAAAACCACCAGATGAGGGGCTGGAAACACCCTGTTGCAGGGCTCCAGATTGGTGAAACACCCTGATGACGAGCCCCAAATGGGTAGAATACTCTGTTGAGAGGCCACAAATTGGTAAAACACCTTGATGAGGATCCCCAAAATGGGTAAAATACTCTATTGACAGCCCTAAACTGAAGTACCCTGATGAGGTGTCACAAATTGGTTACACACACTTAGAGGAGTCGCCATATACAGTAACCAAGACCACATACAAATTCTTTTCTCTTTTTCATGAAAAAAAAAAAAAAAAAAACAATCAATTTTTCTGAACCAAGCAATGGTTGTAAAATGGAATTGTGAGATGTACAATGACGCACAGCCAAAAACACACTGACTTACAATGTTTACTGCTAACAAGCTGCCACTGCAGCTAACGAGCTACTAGTGTAGAGCACGGCTCACCTCCAGGGGCGGGACACATATCACCGTAGAGAACATGTAATTGGATAGTCACAAAGTTTTGACTCGGATATGAATCATCAAAACATTTTTGCTCGTTTTCCTGGAAGTGGCAAACTGTAAAATTAAAATGAGAAAATCTCCAACAGATTCTTTAACATTTAACATATTGTTGTCCATGGCACAGCTACAAAAACTCTGGAACAACAATTTTGATTTCACCGTCACTAAAAGCCGTGTGGATAGACACTCGCACTCATTTGGCAGGAAAGAAAAAACCTGAAGGTGTATGTTTATTGATTCATCTTGAGTAAGCCGTTTATCCTCAGCAAGGTCATGTTAGATCTTGAGCCGTGAGTGTGAGGCAGGAAACACACCCTACAGTACGTGGGAAGACCGTATTTACATTCCTTTACAATCTACAGTTGTTTTCGGGAGGAGTGAGGGGGAACCCATGCATGCAGGAAGAACATGCAGTGACCTGGGCTCAGGACGGATGGAGGAGCCCTTGGACTGTGGAGTGACACTGCTATTAGCTTCTAGTTTTGCATCCATGATTATTTTATGGTCACAGAACGATGAATGATGTATGTTTGTAAAGCGGTGGTGGTAGCACCGGATACGCTTTACTCACAGATCATAAATAAAAGAGAAATAAGATCAGAAGATGAGAATTAGCTGATGAGGAAAGCACTTTCGCTGAGCACACTGTTGGCAGGCTGGCTACACTCTTACAGATACACTCTTACAGATAGGGGTTACTCCGGGGTCCTTTGGGCAGTTATAGGGAACCACGGTGAACCTTTTAAATGGTTCGAGGTAGAAGCATTTCTCATGCTGAATCTGTTAATTTCGTCTATAAACTCTCTGTCAGACTCAAGCGGTGTCGTCACAGTCGTTGTTTTTTTTGAGCAGCTCCTTTGCAGCAGCACATTTGATCAGATTTTCCTTCTGGTGAGTTTGAGGGAGAAAACCGTCTCTACCGTCACAATAGAAACCTTTAATTAGATGTTTTGTTGAAGATGCTCAATGGGCCAAGATTGTAAAATTTCAAGTAAACACAGTTTTACATAATAGATGCAAGAAAAACCGTTTGTTGCCATGTCCTTAATTATACCCCACCATCCCACAAAGTGCGGGTCAGCCCGCGGAAAATGTTTTTTGCCGAGCCATCGTATAACAGAACACTGGATGTTTTTTTTTTCTTTTTCTTTTGAATCTGCTACTGTATCACCTGTAGATGTGATGAGGCCATTTGGTTTGTACCGGTTTAACGCACTTGAGAGTTAAAATGAAACTTTCAGCAAAGCCCAGAGAAAGTTTTTTACTGATATGTAAGAAGTAGCCACAGTGAGAGACTTTAAAGTACGCCAAACTAGGTCATGTTTACTCTGCCATTTCTTGTATGGGGGATTAAATTAAAATTAGGATAAAGAAATATGCAGAGGCAATGCATTCGCAGTCAGTGTGTCTGAAATCAGTGCTCAAGTTGAAAATATTCATCCTTGCCTTTATTTATTTATTTATTTATTTTTTAAAGAAAGAAATCTTACATATCCATGTTTGCTCCCTGTGTACTGCTGCTACTTTTTAAAACCTTAATTTCAAAAGCTCTCCCAACATGAGCTCTCCGATCATATAAAGCTGTATTATTACTGTATGATGAAGGAAAACGCACGTGTCGACAGACTCATCAACATGTCGTCACCAGTCTGGGAATATTACCAAGTCTCTTTAAAAGGTGCCAGATTTGCAATATGCAAAGATTTTCTAAAGTAAAACCTCGTGGGGGAACGTCTGCCAAAAGCTTTAACACAGCTAACCTTATTCGCCACTTAAGAACTGCGCAGCGTGAATAATTTGAGTATGAAAAGTTCTCCGCGAAGGCAGCAGCTAAGTCCTGTAAGTCGACCCTCACTCACACACCTGCACCAGAAGCCCTGAAACAGCTCACGAGAGTAAAAAGACTAAAACCTTTATCACAGAAATAATAATGAAGAGAGGAATAAAGAGCGGTTCCCGGTTGTTGCCGAGGCGGGCCGGGTTCAGCTCACTGCTCCGTGCGTGCGTGTCGACAGTGAGAGACTGTTCAGTACGGCTACACACACTCTGGATGAGGAACAGGCCGTCTCTTAAACATTCAGACGGTCTGATACTCGTAAAAAGAAACGCCGCCTTCGCTGCTGACTAATGAGCTGCCGTGATCTGCTCACCAGATACTCGTACGTGTGTTTATGTACAAACGTTCGGTGCAGTTTGTTATTCATTGACACAGCCTCGTTCCATGTGCTGCGTCCCAGTAACCCACACATACTGTACATGTGATCAGCGAACGCCTTCGGTCAATTCTGGTTTCTTTGATAAGGGATCGGATCAGAGCATTTCCTCTATTAATATTACACAGTTTAGACATCATAAGTAACCTTTTTATTCATTTAAATTTTTTTAAACAAGCATAGACTACTGTATATGGTCAAAAGTATACGGACACCTGATGATGATCACAGCCAGATGTTAGAACAGATTTGGAAGCTGAATTGGCCCAAAATACTACATTCATGCTGCGGAATCCTGAAATCCTTATTCAGAGGTGTGAGGTTATTATAATAGCAAAGTAAGACTAAATCTGGTGACGATCAACAAGGACATACGGGTGTGATGGTCAGGTGTTCGTATACTTTTGGTCATATTTGTGCAAGTAACTTGTGTGAAGGAAAATATAAAGAGATGAAATGGCCATTTTTGGATATTATGCCCTACAAACGTCCTCAGAAGAAGAGGAAAAACTATAAAGTTTATTTTTTGTAAAGTATTAATTGTCCATTTACACTGAAATAGCTTATTAATGAAGCGGCAAGTCCAAATGGCTGGTCCGTTAATGGATTCGGTATAAATAAGTATAGTTTGCAGTAGGTGCATTTACATGGACTCTAATATTCTGCTGATAATCAGAGAACCAGTCCAGCCGGAACATAAACACACGATGTAACACCTCAGTCGGAGCGGTCTGACCTGATCCAGCCGGATTCAACCGGGAGGGGGTGTGTAAACTTTTAATAATCTGTTCAACAGGTAAATATGAACACTTGATCTGATTGGTTCTCTCCTGTTGGATTAAATGTATTCTATGAGAACAAATCGTTAAATCTTTAAGTCTTTCATCCTTTGGGTTTGTGGCTGAGGAAGAGGCACTGATTGGCTCATTATTTCATACATAGCAAAGGATCCAACCAATCACAATGCAGGAGGGGGGATTTATCTAGCCTTAATGTTGGAGAGAAATACTTCTTTTTCTATTTATGGCAAATTAATCACAGCAGGCAGAACATACTGCTTTCTACATACTAGATGATGTAAAGATATAAAGTTCACTAAAACACACGATGGAGTCGAAATTACCGGAACAGTTAGTGGAGCTCTTGAGGGCTCTCCAAGCCTGCACAGGTATCATTTAAATACCTTTTAAGAACTTTATATACGTACATTATCTGGCATCGTCGAATAACTTCGTACTGCAAGGCTGTGTTTAAGGTTACGTTTCCTAGAAGACACAAAGTGAACATTTTCTCTGGAGATAAAAAAGCTTTCCTGGAACTCTGGTGAAATATATTTGCCGTGTTCGGAAGTCATCTGTGTTTAAATAGAGTTTGTGTTTCTGTGTTTTTTCTTTTTTTCCCCTCTGCATTACCGTCATTGTTGCATTACCTACTGTAAGCCATTAGCAAACTACAAGCCAGGCAGCAAATCCAATTTGCAGTCTTTCACATTTTGTTTTGCATAATGGCCAAGCGAGATTTCCACAGAGTTTTGTACCTACCAGGTTACCTGGTGCATATTTTATGTGACAAATCATCGAGCAGAAAATGAAATGTGATGGGTATGTTAATGCAAAAGAGTTGGCGTCCCCGTGAATAAAAGCCACAAAGAAGAACGCTGGTCTTACAGTCACACGGCTGCTGTAATTCAATACAAATACACAGCCGCTGAGTGACATCTAATCAAGCCTGGTATCTCGCTAGCTTTTCAGTTGTTCTGCATTAAAAGCGACCCTGTGTGTAGCTCTTCACCCCTTCTTTGTGCCCGATGTTCTTCTTTGACTTTCGGTTTCTGGCTGTTTATCTGGACGATTTCTGGATGTAAAAAAAAAAAAAAAAAAGAAAAAAGAAAATAGGGTTGAGGACATCTTCCTTCTTTGTTATCGAGCAGCTGCATCAGATCAATTTAAATCTACTAATGAGACTCCGATGCGGCCCCTTCGCTCTCTTCCTCCCTCCCGCTCCGGTCTCTGGTGTCAGGCCTCTATGCTGCTCACTTTAATTGAGAATTAATTACTGATGGAGAGAGACGCTTCAAGAATCACATTATAGCAGCCCAGGAGGCGCGGCTCTCGACCCCCTATTCCAGTCCACACAGGTCTGTCTCAGTCTCAGCCTGGTGCTGCAAGCTTAATGCAGGAGGCTTTTTACACTCAGACCATCGCCACCATTTCCTCCTCGAGCATTATAAAACACCTTAAAGCTCGCATCGACCGAGTGATTCAAGCCCACAGTCAAAGTCTCAGGTCATCAACCTGGTCTAATTTACACGGCCACATATTTCTTACGGATGACGTCGAACTTAAACCCTTTACTTTCCTCGCGGTTCAGGAACATTCGAAAAGAATGACAGTATTGACTCGAGTAAATTATGCCCTTTAAAGCACAAGGTTTAAATTCCATGCTTTGTTCATTTAATCGAGAGCACCTGTAATTACTTATAATTGCTTTCAGTGTTTCGAACTGTTATATAAGCATCGTGGATGTATAAAACGATGACTCAGACACAGGAAAGCAGTGGCTCTGCATATAATAACCTGGCAGTAATTACATTTCTCAGAGTAAAAAAAAAACAAAAGGCTGTTTGTCCACTTGCCTGTCGCGAGGTGATTAGACTAATCTTACTTGTGAAAATGTAACGCAGCAAAGTTTTTGTTGGATGGATCTCGAATATCGTGATATTCCATTCCGCACGGGTCCATTGGTTTATTTACGAGCCTGGGAGCTTCTGGAAGCGCGGAGATCTAAACCGGATCCAGCCCGGGCGGCCGCTTTTAAAAACGGCCTTCTGTTTAGAGACCACGCCGATGCCATACAGCTCCGGTGTCAGCTGTTAATGCTTTGAAAGCCTGATGCATATTTTGTCCGTTAATGGTCCCTGCAGCAGGTTCTGGAGCGCTGCCGCGGCGCCCGTGCTGAATACGGAGCGGAGCGGAGCCTGCCGCAGCCGGGTCCCTCTAAAAAGGTCAATGTTTCCCTTACGTCAGTGTGTTTTTCCGAGTCTTAAAGCCTGAAACGCTGCTGCCATCAGAGCTCTTCATGCAGCGTCTATGATCTCGCTAATCCACAGTCTTAACTTGTCAATAGAAATGTTGTCCGGTGCAGTGTTTCTGCTCTATCTGAAGGTCATTTGTTTTGTTTGTTTTTTTTTCCCGCTTTTTAACACTAAATGCTGCATGTCTTTCTGTGAGTGTAAAGAAAAGTCTTTATCTCGAGGTTTTTTCAGTGCTCTGCCTCCCGGTCATGATAGTTCCGTGCGTTTGTGTTCACAGCCAAAGCATCAGACGGATACCATGAGCATTTCAGCCGCGCTAAACTGCGGCCTTATTGGCAGCTGCGCCAGCAGAGCACGCCTCGGCTCGGCAAAGCACAAACTCCTTAATGGTGTTTAGAGGCAGGAAGAGGAGGCAATGTTCCTGCACTCTCTCCACGGGATCCTTCTAGTCACATTCCTCATTAATTGTGTAAGCTTCGCTCTTCTCAGCAAACCCGAGAGTTACTACTGAGCGTATTCATCTTGGTTTAAGGCTCGCAGGAGTGTCCGTAACCACTGAGCGTTTATGGGTGTTTACTACAGGAGCAGAACGGCCCCAGTATGAATTCATTATGATCAGGACCGGAGGCTCGGTTCCTCTCACTGGTATAAACGTAGAGAGTGTAGACGCTCAGATTACTGATACATGTCTGATTTGTAGCAGTAAATGTTTCAGCGTACGCACTGTAGATATGATGATATCTTAGCAAGATGGGCAAATTTCATCTACAGGAGGCGTTCAAGTCAAACTGGGAGAATAAATCCTCCCTTTATTTCTCTATACAACCCTCTGATACACTAATGCACTTATTCCAGTGTTTCACTAGAGCTTGGACGCCATGAAAGGAGAAAATGTTCTCTGTACGCCCGAGCCGTGATTCAATTCAATTCAATTCAGTTTTGTTTGTAGAGCGCTTTTAACACTTGTCATTGTCGCAAAGCAGCTTCACACAATCATAAGAATTACGAAAGTTTGTATGAAATGTGAATGTGTACGAATCAGAATGATCAGATTGTCCCTGATGAACAAGTCGAGGGCGGCGGTGGACAGAGGAACTCCTTTAATGGACCAAACATGTGGAGATGTCTTGGAGCGAGGTCAGGACTGGACGGGGGACGTGGCGATCACCCCCAGACGAGTTCCAGACGTACAGCCTTCTGTCAAACGTTTGCGCCGTTCAGATGTTTTACCGCGGCTCAGAGTCTCATCACCGTATCGTTCTTAGAGTCTCTTCATCAATGACTTTTCTGCCTTCATTCATGAGGAATTCCATTATTTCATTCAGTCCCGGTTTGACTTGAACGCCTCTCGTAATATTGATGTAATGAATATAAATCAAAATTTGTGTAATTGAGTCTGTTTTTAGATTCTTCTTTCTAAAAATAATTCCAAAATTCTGTGGAGAAACAATGGAAATAATAATAATAATAATAAAAAAAATCTATAAAAAATATGTAGAAATAGGTTTAATAAATCGGCAGTTTATCTGGTTTATTGTCTGCTTATGACAAAGGAATTCTTTCTTAATTAATATAAATAATTGAAGACATTTTCTCTAAGAATATTTGTTCATTTTTTCAGTGCAATGTATTTAATTTCTTTTTTCTTTCCAGTGGCAGGAGAAAAAAAGACTAAATCCACTTTATATTATAATGACATTTTTCATCAAGTACAGATTTCAAGAATTAGGTTTTCCTCCATATTAAAATAAACTGCTGTAAAATGAATTAATATGTAAATGAACAAGTGCTTTCCTCCAAAGACCCGTGTACCTCTAAAGGCCAATTTACACTTAATACACTACATGCGTCCGCCGCGCCTAATGCCATTAATCAACAGTTCCACAATGCGCAGCGGTTATTAGGCGACACTGATTGGGTTATATTTCTCAGTTTTACTTTATTTTTTTCTAACCATATGTCCATTTCAATCTAAAAGAATCCATAAAAAAATTCCCACGTTTCTTTTTCCCCCCTTTGGGTGTCAAATGTTTTGCAGCGTCACCAGCTCTTCCCCGGAGTCTTTATCAGGGTATCGATCCACAACCAGGGGCAGACGGAGCCGTGTTGCATAGAAACGGCACCTCGTCTGCGTAGCGCGTTCAGTGGAGCTTAGTGGAGCCGTCATTAGGAAAAGGGGAAAAAACACATGCAGCACTGGTGTAATATTAACCTGTTGCTCCTTATGATGATTCAACATCCAATACCTGGTGCTGGTGTAGAGAACCTTTAGCTCTGTAGTAATGCTAAATAATCATTTTTAGACAAGAGTGCCAATACAGATTTGTTGACAACAGCGAATTGTATTACGAACAGCTTAGTACGGGTTTTACGGAAGCATTCATCATTTCCTGTTGCTCGTCGTGTGAACATTTGGCAATTCCAAAATGTCATTATGTGCATGTAATTTAAACAGTCTGTTCTCTTTTCTTTTCTTTATTCTATCAGACGCATTAAGATTCTGTTTTCATGTCTCTCCTGTCATTTTTTTTTTTCACATTAAATTATAGGTTTAAAAAAAAAATAAAAAATCTGTTGATAGATGTGACAGTAAAAAAAATGGTATTTGCTAAGAACAGAAATGTCTTTTTTTTTATTTTATATATATGTCTGGATATTTCATTTGGGGATGCAGCCTTCAAAACCCTCAATTTAATTTAAGATAAAAATCTTTTACATTCTGAATACTAAAACCTCTTTGTATTGATTAAAAAATCGATTTTTCGCAAAAGCAGCCGAGCCTACTGTGACCAAAACATCCATATTCACTTTCGTTTAAAGATAGAGATGTGATAACGGTTCATAGAAATGACGTTTGTGATCTGTGTGACAGCTTGTCGTTTGCACCAGAACCATGCCACAGTCTCTCTCTCTCTCTCTCACACACACACACACACACACACACACACACACACTGCAGGTGGTTGTGCGCTGTTTTTGTAATGAGTTTCATTGGGAGAGACAGCAGAAGGTAGAGGAAACACATTTCCAGGACAACCTGAACCCTGATCAGTGTGCCAGAACAAATGTGCTCCAAAAGCCAGAGAGAAGATCCAGGACTGGTGTATGAACAAAAGCACACAAACACAGTAAAAACACCCTGCCTGTGAGTTTCCCAGCATTACACAGCACCTACTGGACTCCAGCACGATTAGGGAAAAGTAATGGGCCGGCAAGAAACGCGCCTGAGACCGGAGGAGAGGCTCCAGCGGTGCTCTTTAGAGGAATGCCCTTTTGCCCCAGCGCACATCAAGAGGGCCGGTCCAGCCGAGGTGACATAATCACAGCACGGGAACAGTAATTACCCAAAGTAAAGAGAATAGTTGTGCCGATGTGGTCGGATGTTAAGCTTTTTCGAGATCTCCACGATGAGGAAAAGCAAATCTCTTCATCCCTCAAGTGGATTAAATCTTCTCTTTGAAATACGAACACGTTCGAGGGACAGGGACACTTTTCAAGTGTCTCCAAGATGGATTTCACTAATAATGTAAGGAGCTGAAGTTGCAGTTGCATGCAATAAAAAGTTCTGCTCAATTGTGTCACATAAAGTCAAGCTCATGTCTGTCTTTTCTCTTATTTACTTTCGAAGTCATATATGCAGCCGTTTCAGCTTGTCAGTCATTGCTCATCTTTGATTCAGTCTGGTTGACCTTTTAAAGACTATTTTTGTGTCATCTGTCTGAATACTACAGGCGTCACATAACATAAGGATCACCGTCTTTTGTCTCGCGTCGGCGTCGTCCGTGACGTCTGGCGTCGTCACACATCTTATTCATGGGAATTAAACCAAACCTTCAAAGAGCCTTTCTTAGCAAACACAGACGTGCATTAGCTATTTTTCTTTTTACTTTTCTACTAAAATAGATTTTTCTTAATAAATAAATAGGTCAAATTTGCTATCAGCAACTCCTCTTAAACTATTCGTGAGAACCTGCACAAGTTCCCTTTTTCAGAAATCATACGTGTACACTACTGTAGGTACGTAAGAGATCAGGATATTTTGAGTGCTCAGTCACTCTCTTGGCCAAGGGCAGTGTGAAGCCTGTCCCAGGGGACTCCGGGTCCTAGGCAGCGTCCAGTCTGGATGTGGTGCCAGTCCATCGCAGGGCACGGAGCCAAAATAAACACCCTGAAAAGTATGCAGCATCTCAATAACGGGATCACCATTTCGAATATAGCAGAGAGAAGGACAGCACTGAGAGTCAGGAATGACATCATCAAACTAAATAACGATTGTGTTCCTACTCCACCTGTGAGTTTGGTACGTAATAATTAATTCTTTGTACCATCACAGTTCCACTGTACAGCGTTAAAACATGTAGCACGTTCAGTAAACAGGTGACACGTGCAGTGCAGGAGATTTTACATACAGTAAAACACAGTCTTTGCAGACTGCATGGGTTATTTGTAGACTGGGTGAGTTTGCGCGGTTCTTCAGGACTCTTAACGTGGTTCAGGTCTCTTCATGAAGGACTGAAAAGTCCGGAAATATGCCACATTCCTACAATCTGCTACAATTTAATTACAAACCTTCCCAAACTGTTATGAATTTAACTCAAGAAACTAATTCCTTCAGACCTGCTATGAGCAGAGAACACGACTGAAAACCTCTGAGAGTCAATCATGTTTTATGACATCCATTATCAAAAACTTCTTAACAAATCGCAGCTGGTTTGAGGGAAACAGCAGCAGGTCTTGACAAGTCCTGGTAAAGTGTCGTACGTACTCCATATGCAGGTTATTAACATCCTTAAACAGATCGTAACGCTTCAGGATTAGATTAGCGCAGGTCATAGCAGAGTCTAAAGGACGTTGTAAGTGATCCAAGAGTGTGTAGTTACATTTTGTAGATAAGACTGAGAGAAGACGTGTGACATCACAGAGTCGAGTACGCAGAAACCTTCAGGCTCTCATGGGCACTTCAGGAATGTGGGGAAGAGCCTTAACAGTGTTCGCCCCCCTTTAATAAGATAAACTACGCGGAACAAGTTCGATGAAGAAGCTGCAAGAAACACAGGCAGAGACGGTCAAACTGGTAGACGGTCGGTGCTGGTAAACACTGGCACTGCTGGAGCAAGAAAACAACTGAACAGTAAGACAAATGTCCATGACTCAGTTAAATGGACGGTCTACCAGTCGGATGTTTGTCCAGTTCAGCTCGTTCTTCAGTATCAAGACGAGCTCGAGTGTTAATCCAGGCAGTACGGTATCATCATTTTAAATACATTCTCTTCTCTACACGCAAGACTTACAGCACTTACATCATTCATCTTATCGTAATGGTATAGGGTTTCTTCCCCCACTTCTTCTCCTACTTCTCCCTCTTTCCCTTCACTACACCCATGTCAATGCAGACAGATGGAATATCAGCAGGTTAAATTATCAGGGAGCAAATCATTTTAATCAGGCTTTGGACGTGTTCCATAATGAATTGCAGTGAAAGTCTTTGAAATGTCAGCTAGCACTTGAAGGCACCGGAGCAGACGGGCGCGCGCCATTCGGCCTCACGCAGGCGGCCGGCTTACTTAAGGAGCAGCCTGGGACCCGCCAGCAACCTGGTTGCCTGGCAACCGCCGTTAATTCCCTCAGCGAGAACAATGTGCGTCGGGCGACTCTGCAAAAATGAGAAGAAAAAAAAACGAGAGAAAAAATTGTGAACGGTTCTTTGTTGAAATAAGAAAACAGAGTAGCATTGTGTGGATGATGGAAGTGTATATGTGTTTAAGTTATAACTTATGAGCCTCTAATCTCTTGCTCTTTTTCCTCTCCATCCGTTTCTTCGTAATTGGTTTAATTTTAAAAAGGATAAACAGAAGCACTCATTATTTAAAAAACAGGTGGCATTTTCTCTTTCCTACGCAGTAATCACGGTTAATCGGTAAAGATCCGTAGACATTTCGTCTGTAACCTACAGAACGCTGTGTTAATGTCGTTAAGGTCTGAGTGTGTGGACGTGGATGGGTTTTTTTTTCTCCTTCCACACGTTATAACTGTCATAGCAACAACTAGCAGTGCAAATAGTCATGATATTAACTTTATGTACTGTCGAAGTGTCCTGCTACCAAATACCTACTGTACATGTCTGTATTTACTTATCTTTTACTACTTCAGACACAAGCCAAATGTTTGTGCACCCATGCAGTTTATATTTAGTCATTTTATTATTGTCTACTGTTTTTGAGTAATAATAAACACACTTTATTAAGCAGTGCACATTGAGTTATGCAGTGAGGCCGAGCGTAACAAATCAAGCTGAAATATGAATGAGAACAGTGTTTGAGGAACTGATGAAGCTTCGCACATATTCGAAGAAACTCCACAACCGAACTTCATGAGCAAACGTCCGGATGGAAATTTTTCATGAAGTTAGTAATTATTCATTTCTAATTTCCTCATTTGTTTTCGAAGAAAAAAAGGACTTGTTTAGGGACGTGATTAAATATAAAAGTAAAACCGATTTATTTGATTTAAAAGTCGATTTTGATATGGAGGCAGTGGTGGTGCAGGTGACTGAGGCTCTGTCGGGGGTTCGAGCCGAGACACCACCAGGCTGCACGCTGCGCCCGATTACAGTAACCAGACACTGGACACATGTTTATATAGAAATAAGTTAATACACCAAATAATGACTTAATTTAAAAAAAAAAATTTTTTTTTATATCTTGGATGGTCTCATTTTCTTTGATCTGTTCTGTACACATGACTCTATAGACGTTCCTGTTAATTTAATCCCCCCCCCCCCCCCCCCTTCTCCCCCGGGTTCTTTGCATGGCTAGTTTTAGTCGCTTTCTTAAAGTGTGATAGAAGGAAATGAAAATGGAAAGAAAAACCTTTTTACGCTTTTCAACATATATCTTAAATCTGATATACATTTAAGCCAAATTGCACCAGTCTGTCCCTTCCTTTTTTCCTACGTAATTAAATTTTCTGCTTCAGAAATAAATAAAAAAAAGGACTGATTGAAATGCAGTGAGAGCCAGGCGATAGTCAGGATTGAAACAGCAGCAGGAACAGTAAAAGCCACGTATGCAGCCAAAGGCCGAGCACTTCAAACCGCATCTCATCAAAGAGAATAGCATGCAGTGTATTTTCTTGTGATGCAAAATATAAGAGCAACATCGCCTTCACATTTCTGAGGTATGATGTATCCAGCGAGCAGTCGCCCCCTCGACACAACAAAGTTTCAGGCAGCCTTTGTTGTGCCGTCACGCTGACTGCACCCATGGCCGTCCGAACCGTCTCCAGCGCCCCGGAGTCGGGAGCGTCACCGGCACAGTGGCTTCACAATCAAGAAGCAGGAGCAGCAGCGACCTTACTGTGTCAAAATGAGGAAACACTCCCCAGTTAGTGAACTTTTCACACGCCGTCATTTTGGTCAGTATCCCAATTTACCTGCTACTGCATTCTGACTGACAGTCTAGCTTTACCGTCGGATGGATCGGCAGACAGGTTGTCATCTTCATCTGAGGGGGGAAAAAACTCCTGTCTTTGCTGTCCAACTCGTAAACTTTTACCCAGAGACTGCCTCCCTTTTGAAAGGTTCTCTCACTGATTGTTGCTGTAATGCGTTCGGGGAATAATTGAAAGTCTTGCCTGGGTTCAGGTGGTGTGAGTGAGGGCTTGTTAGACGCAGCGCTACCCCTTAAGCCTCTACAGTTTTCAGCACGATTCCAATATATCTGGTTTTAAAGTGCACAATATGACATGCACAGCACAGCGGCGGCTGATTTTAGTCCCAAGCTCTAGCAGTGTCAGGATTATTTTTTATTTAAAATTATTTATTTAAAATCTCAGAGCTGCTGTGACACTCGTTTAAAAGACCATGGCATCAGATGATGCGGAACTCAAAACGCCAAATGAAATGTTTGGTCGAGAACGCGATCCCTTAAAAATAACTCATATACAGTAACATTACTGGCCTAAACCAATAATGAGTCTGATGTAGTAAAACCATTTTCTCGAGGAATAACACAGGGGGCTTGTTTTTTTTGTTTGTTTATGATCCACAAGCCTGGATTAATGATCTTTAATCGTGGGTTTAGCGTTACAGGACGGTTGTGTAATGTGGCGTGGGGAAAGCACAGTTTGTTCCAGGATTCAGACGTCGGTAAGATCGTCTCAGTCGGTGTGACAAGCTGTAATCTTAGAAGACAGTTCGGATCGCTCGTGTAGGGTAAAACCGACTCTACAGACTATTGGAGGGAAAAAGGAAACAGTTACCATCACTGTCCCTGCGGCCGTTTTGAGCCGCCCTCCTCTTGGCCAGCGTTTTATCAAGTGCTTCTTTTGACTACATGATTGCACTCGGTTCCCGTCGGGGCCCAGGACGGCAATCGCAGCGATCCGATCTGTTCCGGAGTCAGAACCCAGGAGCCGTTTTAAAGAGGAGGGCATGTAAAATGAAGAGAGAGAGAGAGAGAGTAAGGGGAAAGTTGGATCCTACGAGAGCGTAGGATCGTCATCTTCCCTCCGCTGTGCTCGGCTCTGAGATGTTACGTCGCCCCCTCACAGCGTGGAGCTGAACATCGGAGAGAAGGAAGGCTGGCTGTTTCCAGTGCATCCCTGGTTTGTTTATTCAGTTTTTACACAGTGGAAAAAGAAACACACTTAAAAAAAAAAAGAAAAAGAAAATGTCGTCTTTGTGAAGATTGCTTGTACTCCCTCCTCGAGCGGAAGAAGCCAAAGAAACGACCTTTTGATGTGACTTGAAAGTTGTGTATTGAAAAGTTGTATACTCATTCACTTCACTCAGTGGAGCGGTGTTTTTAAGGAAAGCTTTTTTCACTCTCAGCTCCGTGGAAGAGGTTGCAATTTTACTGCGAGCTTTACCCTGTAACATTAATGCAGCGCTCAATGTCTAGAATAGCGAAAACCTCTTCAGATATATAAAAGCCTTCTCGCCTCGGTTACGCCTCTCTTCCCTGTTGCGTTCCTCCTCTCGTATATTATTGATTGTTTAATTTAATATTAATACGAGCCTGTCACCACCAACCTGCCCACCTCTCCTCCGCTGTGACCCGTACGCTGCAGCTTCAGAGGGTTTTGAAGTGGAAAGCTCAAGGTAATGAGGATGGATGAGTTTCTGCTCTGACCCTATCCCAACTCCAGATTGAAGTTTTTTTATTTTTTATTTTATTTTTAAACAGCATGCTAATGAAAAAGTAGCGCTCATTCCTCGTGTATTTCTGGCTAACTTTTACAGTAGGTGCGTAGCTTCAAATGCAGCATTGCTCACTGCTTTATAATAAAGTTTATACAGGATGAGACGGTGTAGTCGGTGAGACGGCGATGAGACAGCGATGAGACGGTGTAGTTGATGAGGCGGTGATGAGACTGTGTAGTCCATGAGACGGCGCTGAGACACTGTAGATTATAATCTATAACGGTTTAAAACGGTGGGACGGTGTAGATGATGAGACGGCGATGAGACAGCAATGAGACGGTGTAGTTGGTGAGACGGTGTAGTCGATGAGACGGCGATGAGACAGCGATGAGACGGTGTAGTTGATGAGACGGTGTAGTTGATGAGACGGCGATGAGACAGCGATGAGACGGTGTAGTTGATGAGGCGGTGATGAGACGGCGATGAGACGGTGTAGTTGATGAGGCGGTGATGAGACTGTGTAGTCGGTGGGACGGTGTAGTCAGTGAGACGGCGATAAGACACTGTAGTCGGTGGGACGGTGTAGTCGGTGAGACGGCGATGAGACGGTGTAGATTATAATCTATAACGGTTTAAAAGGGTGGGACGGTGTAGATGATGAGACGGCGATGAGACGGTGTAGTTGGTGAGACGGTGTAGTCGGTGAGACGGCGATGAGACGCGATGACTGCACAGTCTGTGTCAGGAATCAGTTCAGCTCATAGTTAGGATTTGATGTTTTACTTTGCAATTTTTAAACTGTTATAGAAGATTATAATCATCAGATCTGTTGAATATGAAATAGCAGTGATCTCATCGCCTAAAAACAGCTCTCCTCCAACACGAGTGCTGCATAAGCTAAAATATTTATCTCTAACCTCACAACCTTTGGTATAGTCTCCCTATTTTGATTGATTCACATTATCTGACCTCGAGCATCTGAAGTCAGCCCACATATCTTTCTCAGAGTACATATGGATTATTCAGAATGTTTTGTATCTGTGTCATGAGAGAGGCACGTCTTCAGGGTTATCTAAGCTTGTACAACACCGGCCACAATTCATCAGACGAGGCCCGGCAGAACGCTGCTCCTAATGGAAATTACGACTTGCCTCCGAAATGCGTCAGTGTGGTCTGGATATGGACTGGGGTGGGAATTGGGACTGACTGCACTCACGCCACTGATTATCTGAGCTCCAGCCCTACCGAGCCCTACTGAACCGGGGTACGCGGTTATACATGGCGAAGCTGGAGTGCACGCCGAGGAAGGAGGAGAGTCGGATGCGATGCATCGGCTCTGAGTGGACGTCTTTTTGGACGTTTTTCAGGACAGGTTCTCCATAATGCAAGCAAATTTTTTTTTTTTTTTACCGTTACTATGCTGACAAGATTATATTGATGAGCCTTGGAGTGTTTTTTTTTTATGTAAAAAGAAGGTTTGGTACAGAAAGATTGAATACAGGATGATTATAGCAGAGACGGAGTGGAGGCTCTCATTCTGACCGAGAATGGGGAGTCAGGTAGCTCTGAGCACCTTTGTGTGTGTGTGTGTGTGTGTGTGTGTGTGTGTGTGTGTGTGTGTGTGTGTGTGTGTGTGTGTGTGTGTGTGTGGATTGAGTCGTCACACACAGGAAGTGGTCCCGATCTGATTTCTTTCTCTTTGACCATTTAATGGTTTGACCTTAAGGCTAAATGGGAAGTCGAGGGCTGGCTTCGCTCTGTATCTACCTGTCTCTTGAGACACCTTTCTCACAGCGCTTACACTTGCCTCACAGACTCATCCACAATCACACACACACACACGAAACAGCGCCTGTAAAAACAGCATTGTAGATTCCGACGGTTCTGCACCGTATTAAGACGTGTCTGTTTCCGTCTCCACCTCGCGCTTTGATCTGTGATGGAGAAAACACGGGGAACATCTCATCTCGTGCTTCTGACACGTTTCCGGGTGGCGCAGCTCTCAGCACATCGCTGACTCTTATCTCTCCTCCCCAAGGTCCCGGTGTACTCTCTCCTCACTCAAAAACATGGCTGGCTTTCCCCGAGCCTAAAAGCATCATAAATCAAAATGTACCCGCAGACAAACACACCCAGCTGGGTTCTTAGCAGAAACCAGTCCACAATATGACTGGCTGACGTTTTAATTACTGTATCATACATCTCACACCAGTAAGCCTATTTTAAGAGTGTAATTTATGGCAGTGACTGAAAACAAATATTCTCAGAAGCAGCTTTCTGAAAGCAGGTACCCGCCATTGTTGATTAATGTAATATCTCTTGAGCGGTCCTCCGGTGCCCAGGAGAATTACGCCGTAGACCTCACAGCGATGCGCACATTTCAGAGTATTATAGAAGGGCTTCATCATGCATTATTCCTGCGACCGGCTCTGCTCACGCTAATGAACTGCATACAAATAAAGTCTCCTGGAACATCAGGTAAACTCTATAAATAATGCGCCTCTCGAGAGCGGGGTGGAAAACGGTTCGGAATGACTGTGATGTGGGGTTTTTTTCCTCCCAAAACAGTCAATGTTTATATTACAATAAAGGACCTGTCCGAGTTAATTCATCTCTCCGGTCTTGAGTTGTCAAGGTGTCCAGGCGTCCTGCTCAGGTGGGAATGACGGCTGCGATACGAGGCCTGCTGGAGGGGGAGGGGGGGGGGGTTAGGGGGGAGAAGTTTTTAAGAGAGTCCCCCCCGATGTTTTATTATTATTTGTATATTTGGATTAGCGGAGCACCTTTGTGTCGCGGAGTAACATTGCGCACGGCTGCGCGTGTAATAGGTTGTGGGCTGATATCAAACAGACATGCAGCCCTCTGGGACGCAAAACAAGGCTGGCCATTATCTCTCCCACTGCACTTTGTTTACTGAACCCCTGTCAGGGGCCATTTATCTGGAGAATTGTAATGGAACCCAAACTATCTCGACTAATCATAAAATCACTTTATATGCCAAATGTATCGATTCCTTTCAAGCAATAGAAACCAGGTGAATGCTTTCCTTATGTGTGTGTGTGTGTGTGTGTGTGTGTGTGTGTGTGTGTGTGTACTGTATATAAAAGGGAAAGCAGGTTATAGTCCTGAATTTGCGAGGCCATGATGCTTGCTGAGCCTTTTTTTAATTATTATTTATTTCTGTGCCTGTTTATTAATTGACACCGTCGAGGTGGAACACCGCGACCTTTTAATGCTGCCGCCGCTGCTAATGCCATGCGATGAGTGCGGCATGGACACCTGTGCGAGGTCAGCTAGGATCAGGCGGCAAAGCAATACATCCTCATCAGCATCCGCCTGTCTCCGTCCTTAATTGTCCTCACTCTACCAGCTCAGCATACAGCTTTTGATGGATCTCTTTATGGTAATCTTCACTTAATCATAGAACATCAAGAAAAGCATTTAGCAGACCTGCAGAAGGCTCTAATTACACAATCAGCGCTCCCTCAGAAGCGCCGTCCCAGCGGCCCCTGGCAGCGCTGTTTTATTTTCATCGCCTCTAGCTGCAAATGTCTCATTGACTTGACTTTCTCTCGCAGAGATCCATCTCAAAAATGGGTAATGACCACGGTCTCTCTTCCAATGTGTAGACACGAACGAGCTACAGGTCCCCAGAGCTAATCACACATTTCAAGCGAGTCGTGCTGCGCCTTGTGCCTCATCAGAGAGAGTTCTCTAAAGCCCCACTGATGTGTGATTGAGGATGCCATCAATTAATCAGGAAGGAAAAAGTGAAAGAAGGAAGATAACTGCACGAGTGAGGGCCAGAACGGAGAGAGGGAGAGAGAGACCGTGTACCTTTCATCAGCCGAAAACAAAAGCAACTCCTTCCTTTCTATCTTGGGGTAGAGTCTTGTAGTATCAAAAAAAAAAGAAGAAGAAAACCCTTGCAGTCTGTACCACAAATGTAGTTCGAGATCAGTTTTTAGGCGTAAAACTCCTTTCCAATGCTGTAGAAATCCACTTTAAGGTTCTGCAGTGGAGCACTTTGGAAGGATGAACACATTCTGTAGGCTAATTCTGTAATACTTTCATCATCCTGCAGGTATATCTTATCCCGATCTCGAAGTCTACGCTCTTTGATTTTATCGCAGCTCTAAGGTCTGTTTCAGTATTTTACCCCACGGTCGCTCCTGTCCGTGTTTCAGTGACCGTCTCGGAGCGTAGGAGTCCATCCAGCGGGTTTATACTGGCGAACTGCACCATTCCTGCACTCAGTAATGACCCTTTCAGCTCATTGATTCTCTGCTTATGTCAGAGTGAGGGATCAGATACATTGAGGCTGTGCAGGACCCATGAAATTCCTCCATGCTGGATGCCTCTAAGTAAAGCCTCACATCTATACTTTAATAGAGCTCAGGACACGCCAGCGGGCTGCTAATTGAAATACTATCAATATATAGCACATGTGAAATTTATCAGAGCAGCGACCTAATTGTCAGTAGTGGTTTAAAGTGTGTGGCTCTATTTTCACTTCCATTTCTTTCCCGTCCACAGGGCCATAACCATGGATAACCAGCTGGTAGTGTTGGCCACGGCCGCGGCGGACGCCGGGAAGTACTACGTCCAGGCCGTCAACGAGAAGAACGGCGAGAACAAGACGAGCCCATCAATTCACCTGAATGTGGCAGGTAGGCAGAGAACCCGGGCAGTTTGTCGAATGCCTTCTCCTCCTCCTGCAGCTCTAGAGAAATCTCCGACACTGCTATCGACCGCGAATGCCTTATTATCACCTCGGTTCCGTAGCCTCGTTTTTTACGCTTCTATTCCTGGTGAATTTCTAGGCTGTGTGTTTGAGAGCGTCACTCAGGGGTGAAAGACTGAGCCAGCAGAGGAATACAGATGGCGAAAGAGAGCGGATATCCAGAGATGACTAGATTATGCTAGGAGAATACGGTGGAGGAATTTACTCAGATATCCTCACTGTTACCTTGGCAAGTGGAACGGAGCAGAAGCGTCAAGCTCGATCCCTCACCGTGACTCACACTTTCACATTTCTCTAACACAGCTGTAGGGAAAAAATAATAAATCAGTAATTACTTGATATTTTCATTCAGGTGCAGTTTCCACTCTGATTTTATTGTAGACGTTTTACAAGAAAATCTGAACCCAGCAAAAAGTTTGTGTTCAGCATAATAATGCTGGTCCTCGGCATTGCGCAACCTCTGTGTCTCATCGAGGAACAGCTCTTCTCTGTCCGTGTCTCCCGTATGCAGTCACACACACCAGAATGTCCATTCAGGGAACGACTGACTGTATATACTGTACGTCTGTCATCACATCCCATAGGGGTCAGAAATCCCACATGGGCTTATAAGACATAGAAGTTTACATCTCATACGGACATACAGTACATACAGAACATCCTGTACATCCTGTACACTCACTGGTCTGTATCTGTCTAACAATCTTATGTCTTTAACAGAAGAAAATCCATAGACTTTGGTATACAAGATTTCATTTGTTCATTCCGAAATCAACACAGGGTCAAAAGTACACATCAAATACAGTATTAGGATGAATGTAGCTTAGAAAGCTTCACCTTTAGCAGACGTCCTTCAGTCACCATAAAGATTCTTCTGCTGGAATTCTGGTTAGATATTTGACCACTTTTATTGGCAGAATTGGTTGTATTTGATGAAATTTGTTTGTTTTTGGCGACTGACCTGACTTTTAAGCACAGTTCACATATTTTCGATTGGGTTGAGGCTCCAAAACGTTTTATCTATTTCGAGCGTCTAACTGATGATTTGAGGTTCTGCTGAAGAATTCTGAGGTACAGTAACCCACGTCTTCACTATTCTATCCGCTTTGTGAAACGCACTAATGACAATAAAAGTCAATAAAACTTTACTTGATTTATCTTGACTTGAAAATAGCCCGAAAGCATGATGCCACCACCACCACCACCACTATCACCAACCCCAACACCACCACCACTATCACCACTATCACCACCATCACCATCACCATCATCACCACCATCACCACCATCACCACCACCATCATCACCACCATCACCATCACCACCACCATCACCACCATCACCACAACCACCATCACCAACCCCAACACCACCACCACCACCACCATCATCACCACCACCACCACCACTATCACCAACCCCAACACCACCACCACTATCACCACCACCACCACAACCACCATCACCAACCCCAACACCACCACCACCACCACCATCACCAACCCCAACACCACCACCACCATCACCACCACCACCACCACCACCACCATCATCACCACCATCACCATCACCACCACCACCACCACTATCACCACCACCACCACAACCACCATCACCAACCCCAACACCACCACCACTATCACCACCACCACAACCACCATCACCAACCCCAACACCACAACCACCACCATCACCACCACCATCATCACCACCACTACCATAAGGCTTAACAGCTAGGACAGAGTCCTTTACTTCACCAAACATACCTCTGATCAAAACGTTCCTCCATGTGGTCAGCTGAAAATTTTACTCTAATTAAAGGGTGTTGATTTTGACTGTAGACGCTGGTGATGCTGGTGTTCCAGCAGCTTCCAGTTCACTGGAATATATTCAATTTTATGATAATTGTAATCAATTTTAATCATTATAATCAATTTTCTCTTATCTGGGTGACAGTTTGGATCTTGTTCCTGACCCTGACAAAGTGGCTCCGCCTCCCAATGACTTTCACTTTAGTTTGAAGTAATTTTGGAATCTACAGCTGCCTTGTGTAAAACTACCATCCTCAGATCTGTACTGAGCTCCTGAGACTTTCCCATGATACAGTGTGTGTGTTGGTCAGTCCAGTGACTGAGGATCATTGGCAAATTAAAGGATATTCAATTAATAATTATAATAATAATAATAATTAAGTGTGCTGTATGTGTGTTGATCAGAAACCCAACCAGATATAAACCTGGTGCTCCATATTCTCTGTGTTTCATTCTATTAAAGAGATACTGTAACTTATACTGTAACTTATACTGTAACTTATTCTTCCCTAGAAAAAGACCAATTCAAAGAAATAATTACAAGCCCAATATTTCCCTGATGTTTATCTTCATCATGAGTGTACAGTATGTACAGTAAACATCCAGCCACAACTGTGTCGTTCTTATGTAAAGTCGATCCCCACGAACTAAAATTCAGCTGAATTTCCATATAAAATATAAAACTGTATTCAATTTTTTCAATTCAATTTTATTTATATAGCGCTTTTAACAATCGTCATTGTCTCAAAGCAGCTTCACAAAAATGAAAAA
>JAQQZT010000023.1:18242111-18264611 GCA_030068275.1 Clarias platycephalus
CCGGGCCCGCTTACCGCCGCACCCGGGCCCGCTTACCGCCGCACCCGGGCCCGCTTACCGCCGCACCCGGGCCCGATTACCGCCGCACCCGGGCCCGATTACCGCCACACCTGTTCGCAATCAAGAAATAACTTCTATAGGACCTGCCTAACATAGTGAAGTAGACTGCAAAGCTGAGTGGGACAAAATTCCTCCACCGCGCTGTAACAGACTCATTGCAAGTTATTGAAAACGCTTGATTGCAGTTGTTGCTGCTAAGGGTGGCCCAAACAGTTAATAGGTTTAGTGGGCAAATACTTTTTCACACAGGGCTATGTACAGTAGTTTGGGATTTTGTTTTCCCTTATTAATAAAAACCTTCATTTAAAAACTGCATGATGTGTTTATTTTTAAATGTTCTCAAAACTTAAGTAACTATAGCACTAACAATCTTCTTTAAAAAAAAAAGTAAGCATATTTTATTTTGTTTTGTTATTGTCATCATTTGTTTATGGTCAGTTTCCCAAATATGGTGCCAGGCTCCACCCCCAGCGGACTTCAGCCATACAAAGGCAAAAAAAGACCTGATGTCCTGTCCTGCTATTATCTGTCCATGGTTAAAGATCCATGCGCTGAGGGGTTTTGCGACAGATCAAGTACCGTACCTTCTGTTCCTTGGATAACTCCAGCACAGGCTTTAATATATAGCATTAAATATAGTTACAGTTGAAAAGGTTACCGTGGCCGAGTCTCATTTCCTACTCGTTAACACCTTTTTTTCCCCACCTATGATGGGAGTCAACATAATACGGCCTTTATAGCCTTATAGCTTTAACACAGCCTGCAGCTCTGTATCTTATATTCCTTTCTAACCAAATTAATTGCAGTTTTTTTTTTTTGTCCTTTTATCCTTTGCTTGCCTTATTACGTCTGGATTATTTCTTGGTTAAGAACTTAAAGCCTTAGATGCTTGTGCATAAAATATGATAAAAAACATACCTTTTTTACTGACTATGCAGAAAACGTAAATGCTTATATTAAGCAATGTTTATGTTGCAACAGGGCCTGAATATTAAAGCAGCTCTGTCTACGTGAGCGCTTGTGTTTATTAGAAAGCTGAAATGCTTCGTCCATTTTGACCTGCTCAGGCATGTACTGTACTGTACAAGGGAGACGCGATGAGGCTTTAAAACTGAAAGTAATGATATTTCATACAGCTGAAAGTCATTATGGTCACACGCCTAACAGACAGAGTATGATGACGGCACTCTCTTACCCCCGTCAGTCAGAACTAACCAATCACATGGACCTGCCAGATGATGCATGGCACTTTGGTTTTGTTTGTAAATCTCGAAGTTAAATGTTTGCCCCACCCTCTCCACCTGGTAGGTGTACTCACTAGATGTAGGAAATGGGTTGGCCAGAAAAAAAAAAGTGCTTCCTATACTCGCCTGCTCATTACTGATTGGACATGGTACAGTATACGGACCAGGAAATCTGATGCGTCCATACGACCTGACTTCATGGTTTCTCCAGGAATTGTCTCAGGTTTTTATGCTATTTGAGCAAAGTGAAATTCCTTCTTCTTTCACATACTCACATTAATATGTCCTTGTTAAACTTGACCAAGAATAAAAGCATCATCTGATTCAAATTCTGGCATGTAACGCAGGATCTCTTATCCTCGTGTGCAGTTATTGTAAAATTCCTCCAGCTCTTTGTCTTTTACACTGTGTCTCAGACTCGCATGAGCTGTAAGCAATCAGCATCAGCAACACACGTACAGTATGATATTCAATACTGACCTACACTTTCCATTCCACTGCCACTCAGCACGAAGCAAAAGTGACTGAAAAGTTGTCACAGTTGTTAGAGAATTAAGGACATATTGTACAAGTCCATCAGTGGACTAACCACCTGGGCTGTGAGCAGGATTTGTCGTTCTAGAGTTCTGCTGAAAGAAGAATGTAGAATTATTGAAGTCAAGAGATTAAGAAGTTAAATCAACAGAAAAAAAAACTTTAAAAATGAGTAAAGTCAAAGTTTTGCTTCGACCTTCCGAGTCTTCAGGCCTGCATATAATCGTTAATCGGTGGATTGATTTGAAGACAGATGGCGTACTGTAGCAATCTGGTTATCTAATAAATCAGGGGGGAAATGACTGAACACTACAGATGAGCCGATCCAAATAGTTTCTAAAATCAGACCAACAACTAGAGAATATATATAAGATAAGATAAGATAAGATAAGATAAGATAAGATAAGATATAGCTTTATTCGTCCCACAGTGGGGAGATTTCTCTAACAGATTATTGATATGATTGTTTCACTATAAATATCCAAACGTCATGACATTCACTTTCTCACTAGTTATGTTGCTTTATGATAAAGGAATGTCTCATTTTGTAATTTTAAAGTAAGATTGTGTAAAACTTCTGCATGTGGCTTACTTCCATTATAGCCAACTTCAAAAGCTTGATTAAACTCTATAAGACAAGCGCTCACGTCTGTACAATTTCAATATTTTAGTTGTTCTCTAATTTCCCTGCTGCAAGTTTGAATTTGATTAAACAGTCGGCCTAATTTTCTGCAATTAGAAAACAGAACGTCTCGGCTCGAATTAAAAATGTAAAAGCACGTTTTCATAGAAGAGTGATTCGGGTTTAAAAGTCAGACGGATAGGGAGAGCACGCGAGCCCTTTGAACCGTGGTGCAGGACCAGTGCCAAGAGACCAATTATTTAAAACGTTCTCTTCTGAGCAGGGTGGATATGAAACAGCTCTGTTACTGTGACACGGCAGTACAGACAACATGCGGTGGCTTGGCTTTAAAGAGATTTGTTCCTTTTCTCGAATCCCCTTCGTTATTTAAAACCGGGTGTCCTGTGTGAAATCCTGCTTGCGGTTTTACAAGTGAAACGTACAGAATTAAGCCATCGGCGGCAGAGTCTAGTTTTTAAAAAAGAAAAACTAATGGTCTATAAGTGCAGAGAGCTTTTGAGTTTCTTTCTCACCATGCGCTCTTCCTGTTCTCTACCCACTGATAGACTGGGAGGCCCCTGCGGACCCGGTAGCTCCAGTAATAGTGATCCCCCCAAGGAACACAACGGCAGTGGCAGGGGTGAGCGAGGCCACGCTGGAGTGTGTCGCTAATGCACGGTGAGTAAAGCATTAGAGCAACGCTCTGTCCTTCATGTCCATCCTAACCCATTTGCTTTAGGTGAGCAACAGACGCTCAGAACGAGCCATTTCTAGCCCATTAAATCTCATACAGACGGCTTGAACATTTCTTACATTATAACCTCCTAAAAGTACTGGATAAAGTTTTTGAACTCTAATCTCACTGGCTTACTTTAAAGTAAAACCCGTATGTTTTCCATAAGAATCAAGAGATATATACTGTAGCTTCCTAATGGCCGGTTGTTGTTAGTTCAGCTTTTACCTCTGCTCTTTTCTCTTTCACTCTCTTACTCTGCTTTCTTCACTGTTTCTCTCTCTAGGCCTGTGGACAAGCTGACTTTAGTGTGGAGGAGGAACGGTGTGGAGGTGGCCAGTGGCCTGGGCTCTTTTGGTCGCCGCCTGACCATCGTTAACCCCACGAGTGCAGACACGGGCCTGTACATGTGCGAGGCCTCACTGCTTGACAGCAGCGTCAAGACGGCCGAGGCCAGAGCTTTCCTCTCTATTATAGGTACTGTATAACAACCCTGTTTTTTCCAGCCTTTAGCAAAGCCTTGAGCTCTCCACTGTTACACAACAGCTTTTAGGTAAGCGGGGCGAGGCAAACCTGCTTTGTCTGTATGTTTTTTTAAACTGGAGGGTTGTTTAAAAGACTTGGAGGAAAGTGCTCTCTGCCCACTTCACCATCCTTGACCTCACAGTTGGCTAATGACAGATAAAATAAAGTAACATTGGCCCTCACACCTACAGGCAGCTTCACACTCTGACTCATTGACAATTCTGTCCTTCATACACTGCCTGGCTAAAAAATGGCCATTTCAGAAAGATCAAATTATTGGGCTGCATCAAGCTAAGAAAACAACTAAGGAGGTTTGAAATGACTGGAATTAGGCCAAGAGCCCGTCAACATGTTATCAATACCTGGATGGTGAGCTGGTTGTCCATAAGAAAACCACTTGTTAGTGAGACTCAACATAAAAAAAGTCTTCAGTTTGTTAGAGAGCATAAAGACTGGACTTTGGAGCGATGGGAAAAGGTCATGTGACCTGATGAGTCCAGACTGATTATATTGTAGTGTCCACTGTACAGCCTCTGGAGACAGTGTTATGATCTGGGGTTGATCAGGTGATCAGGTCGAGACTCAGTAACGTTATGGGGCAATAAAACGAAGTCAGCTGACCACCTGAATGTACTGAATCACCAGGCTATCACATCTACAGTATGTGTCTAGTTTTTCTTCTTCCCTGATGGGACGGACATAGTCCAGGACTCGCGGTTGCATGAGGAATCATTTTCACTCATGAGCTGGACACCACATTGTGTGTTACGTATCATCAAGGCTAAAGGTGATTAAATGAAATCTTGGTGCGTGCAGCGTTTTTGGCCAGACAGTATAATACAGCATTGTGCAAAAAAGTGGAGAGGGAAAAGAGAAGCTGCTGAGAGCTGACGCTCTGCATGGTGGATTGCTTATCCTTTATCTACTTCCTAACCTTTATCTATGTAGTTTCTTATGAAAGAGTTAGCACACTTCACGGGTGAGTCAGAGAGATTGAGGTGGCTTGAGATGATGAATGTCTCCTGTCACTGTGACATCCCTCATAAGTCTGGTGCTCAGTGACTGTTTGCATGGTTGTCATGCAAGATGCAAGATCCCTAAATATGCATTTATTCATCTACTTATAGATGTAAAAGTCCACTTCAGCATTCTGCCATCAGAGCAAGTGACATGGTGGGGCTTCACACCAGGAATGCACTCAGAAAGAGTGTCCCTTAAGCTTAGAGCTTTATAAAAGCAACAACCCTCCAGGGCTAGATATCCATTAGGGTTTTAAAAAGACTCACAGAACTAAAAAAAAAAAAAAAGGAAGGGGAAAAAAAAACATTTGATTTTTATTTTCGCAGAGATGCAGATCTAATTAACATCAGAGTGGCCATGCTTACGGAATACAGCAGAGCTTACTGTAGGAACCATAAATTGGGAGAGCAGAGACATGGCTTAGAGTAGCAGCTGGAGTGCATTCATTTAAAAGGAAGCTTGCTGTTTAGTGACTTTTACTCCATAAAGTGTATCAACATTTTTAAAAAATGTATGTTTACTGTATATCTCCTTAAAAGCAGAGTTAAGCTAAATGCCCACTAGATTTGTTCTCACTATATACTGCATGCTGACTACATGGCTGTAAGATATCATGTTCTACAGCTAACTACTGTACAATGTGTTTCAGCTCTATAGTGCATACGCAGGAAGGTTCTAAAGATAAGCTTTTCTTAAAATAAAGGAGTAATTGAAGTAGTTGAACTTTACCCCAATCAATATGCACTCACTTCTATTAAATTTTCTTTCTGCTATATTTTACCTGTTTAATCTATACATTACTGCGTAAATCTGCTCATTTTACAGAGTTTCCACTCACTGCTTGCACTGCACGTTTACAGCTCACTGCGTTACCACGTCTCGTTTATATTAATTTATCTATCTTATTAGGGGTGGTCAAGTGATGAGACTCTTAGCCACAGTGAAACATTTGAAAGGCGTAAACATTTTAAAGAAGCCGTACATCCGTGAATGACGATCCCAGTCAAGCTCGCTGCAGTTATTCCCGCGGACATTCATCGGGTGGGACGCCTGATCCCTGATCAGTGATAATCACTCACTAAAACCGCTGGTATGTTACAGGAACTCGGCTGGGAGTTATCGCCACATCCTCAGTACAGTCCTGACCTCACTCCAAGACATTTCCACTATAGAAAAGCTATTAAAGGAGTTCCTGGGAGGCCGACGTTTCGAACAGTCCGAGTGTAGCTCTGGTGTACTGAGAAAACGTTTTACCTTGATGGTGTCCAAGCACTAGACTGGGATAAGTGCATTAGTGTATCAGGGGTTTATATAGAGAAATAAAGGTTCTTATATTCTGCACAATCAATCAAAAGTCCTGGTAAACTGAACTAAAACGTGACCAAGCGAGCTGGAAAATGTTAACTACATGCATGGTATGACCCATTTTGAAGAGGTCATGCCTGTAACCTACATATTACTGCATTCTGTCTGTATTGAGTTCACTGGTTGCTGTCATAGTTTTAATTTAATGGTTTTGAGTTCTTTGAAGTCTAATCTTTGGATTGGAAAGACTTAAAGGCTACTGTGAGGATTTTTCCTTTGAAGCCCCATTAAACAGGCGTTCATACCTTAGAAACACAGAACCTATACGTCCTTTAATTTCCATATTTAATAAAAAGGTTTATGCATACATACATACATACAGTACATACATACATACATACATACATACATACATACATACATACTGTACATACATATTGTATATAAATACTACCTATGTCTGTATAAATCCATTCTTAAAGCCCTACATCTTAAGAAAGGGAGTACAGTTGGTTTTTACAGTTCTCCTTGGAATTTCTACTGAAAGGGAAAACCTGTGTTGTAGCTTTTTACATAGAGCCCATAGTGACCCCAGTGTCGTTGTGTTTGTACTGACTCCTTCTTTTCTTTTGGCAGAGGCTCCCTACTTCACCGCCGAGCCCAGGAGGAAGCTGATGGGACAAGTAGAGAAAAGCATGGATATCCCATGCCAAGCTCGAGGTCAGTACAGAAAAATGTACTGTTATAGAACTTTTAGTACGGTCGTTCACTTTACGTATTCTTGCAAAGACCCCGAGCTTTCACCATACAGGAACCTCATGCCAAGCATCCGGTGATCTGCAGTGAATTGAGTCCTGTGCAGCCAATATCTAACAGCGTGTATTGATGGAGAACTGGAAAATTGTTAAGAGTGATTTATAAAATCGTTCACGGCTCTGAGAATGTCATTTGGAGTTGACCATTAGAGAAATGGTGGCCTTTTGGAGGAGTTGCGAAGTCATGATTAGCTGTGAGAGATGAGTAGTTGAGGGGAAAGGGCCAGTCCAGTTATCATTATGTTGAGGGGGAAAAATGGACCTTGGAAATAGTATTGGCTTTCTGCCAGAATTATTCTCCATTTCTTTCCCCACCAGTTTTCTAATAGCCTAAGAGTGGAAGGTCAGCCAATAGTCAGCGCCGTTCATACAGCATTTGTCAATGTTGCATCCAGGTGTCACATTTCTGCAGTTTCAGAGGTGATTGGGAAAAAATTATCCTGTCAACATCAGATGCCCTGAGAGAAATAAAGAGAATCAGCCCGGCCACGTTTAATTTAACAGAGCAGGAAGCAGAACCAAACCCCGTCTTTACTCACGTCCTGCTGGAATATAAAGCATGTTGGAGGGTCAGGGCCGAAAAAATGCTTTTCTTTACGAGCAGAAGCAGCAGTTTAGGGAAAATCTACATTTTATTGCATACAACCACAAAAGAAACTATTTTTTTAGAGTTTATGCAATGTCTTTAGGCAGAGGCATGAGTAGGAGGACAGTACGTACAAATATAGCACTTCTTCAAATGTATTGGCACAGTTTTTAAATTTCAAGCTTTTTCATCTTTTAACACCATTAATAAAGCAACATTTCTCCAAGCATGATACCTTCTGGAAATTCTCAAGGATTTAAGTATCATCAGTTAATATAGATTTTTTAAAATGTTTTTTATTTATTTATCTTATTTCAAGACTGACTGAAACTTTGATGACAAAGCTTAAATAGGTATTGATTTGGAGCGCGCTTATTTATGGCATCAATCAAATGAAATCAGGAACAGAACTTTTAAAATCTCTAAATTGACTACATACAGTACAGTATGAACGTACTTTATTTGACTTTTTATTAACAAGTATTTTGCAATTCATTTATCATTTCTCAAATTCAACGCATTTCCTTTCTTGGATTTATTTTGAACAGAACTTTAAAAGCTTCCAAGTTAGACTGTCCCAGTTTATCTGACGTCCTTCTATACCTGAATTTATGTGTTGCAATTGTATTTACGAAACGGAGATACGATTTGAAACCCGACTGTTTATGTAACAGCCTCAGCAGCGACCTCATTTCCCCTCTCGTCTGTTCCATCATCATCAGTAAACTAATCACCACCTGATCATCTGTCATCATCTGCACCTGTTTCTCACTGGGTCAGGACTTAATGTAGATGTTTTTTTCATGCTTGAATGATTCAGAGGTCACAGTGTGGATTAACAAACACAAAACGTTCCTCTGAATCTGCTCAGGTTCTGGAGAGAACATGAGAAGTCTAGAGAACTATTCCTCAAGACTATATTAAAAATACAAGAAGGTTTGGCTCTTTGTGAGCAAAATAGTAAGACATTTGGGGTGGCTCAGTGCTGTATATCCATCAGGAATAAAATAATTCCACTCTAGTATAAATTAGTTTAGTATATGTATTTTTTAATTGTATTTATATGTTTTATTCTGTAAAGCTGTTTTTCAACAATGACCATTGTTAAATGTGCTATATAAATAAAAGTGAACTTAATTGAATTGAATTGATACACAGTGGAGACCATAAATTAAGTGAGTCCCATTGGAAAAAATATTAAAACAAAAAATGAAACAAAAGGTTTTAGAATTTTTAAATATGAAAAAACAAAGAAAGTAAATGTTAATGTGTTACTCAAGTTTCTGCATTATTTTAGGTCCCTATTTAAATGAAAGTAAATTAGTGATATTGACCATTTGTACTGTATGCGCACCGGGGGCAATGGTGGTCCAGGCGGCTGAGGCTCTGGTTGCTGGTCAGAGGGTCAGTGGATTGAACCCTGCCACCACCAGGTTGCCACTGCTGGGCAAGCCCCTTTAACCCGATGCCCAAATACACTGCCCAGCCCAAATACAGTACAACGACCAGCTTGCAGGGCATCATCAGTGCCAGTCTCCAAACCTGGAGAAATGTGTGGGTTGCGGCAGGAAGGGCATCTGCCATAAAACCTGCGCCAATAAATACCCCAGAAAGGGGTAAACAGTAGGCTGATTGTTGTTTCCAAATTCGTCCCTAAGCAACTGAACTCCCCCAGATAGCCATGGTCATTGTCGTGAAGTCACAGGTCATTACGATGCAATGCCAGTTAATAGGGAAAGACGAAACAACTGCTTTTAACATTTTCCTCATGTCTGATCTCCACTACTGAAGCATGTGTTCAGACAACACTCCAAAGGATTCGATCTAAAATGGATCATCACGTTTTGCACAAACTTGTGGATATTCTACTTGTCAGTAAATTGTTATATTCAATTAGAGAGACTACATAATAGATTATTGTCTTTTATTACTGCCCACAGACTCTTCACCACCACTGTATGTAATAACCCATAAGCATTAAGTTCCACTAATAAACTCACAAAGTGACAATTAGAAAGCAAACACTCCATCAGTTCACAAATGGCAGTGTAAAACTAAATAAGTTACACAGTCCAGCGACTTTCTCTTGAAGTACGTTGGAGCTGATACGAGTGCTGAATTTCTCCCGACAGCTCTTTCAGGGTACTTAAAGCATCCCTGGAGAGCGCTTCTCAAGCTGCTAGAATAATTCTTAGAAGTCTCAAAGTTGAAGCGATCTCAGGCTTGTGTCTGATCATCTCATTTCCACTTGATATTCTTTTCTACATCTTATGTAGCAGAAGTTCCCATCGCAGGAACCTCAAGGACTCTTAACCAGTCCACATCTTTGTGCCAACTTCCAAAATGAGCCAGGTTATCAGCATTCTGCAGCTATTCATTAGCAGACGACTGGCGTGCATGTTCTGAACACAAGGCCTGAGCTTGTGGAAGCTTTTTTCCATGTTAGTTAAAAAAATAATAAAGTATAAAATAAAGTATCTTACTCGTCACACAAGTGGTGTAATTCCCCCGAAAGATGGACAGTGAATGTATAACCATAATTTAATTCATGGCAAAGGCACTCATACTGTAAATTAGGTCCAAATTCTGACCCAGAGAAGTATATCAGTGGATCTGCTCCGAGCATTCTGAAAATAGTCTAGCTAAACTGATCGAGGTATGAAAGGCTAGCTACAGTAACGGATAGTTTTAAAAAAAAAACACCAATTTTTTAAATATCATAACTCTGTGCAACATCTGTAGCACGCATGCTTTTATGTGCACTGATCACCCATAACATTAAAATCCAAAACATTATGACCAGTATTGTGTGGTTTCCCTTTGTGCCACCTGCGCAGCTCCGGACCCTCAGGGCGTGTCTCCACGAGACCTCTGGGTGTCTGATACCAGCACATTGGTTACACATTGGCTGTGGATTTAACCTGTTTGTCTGGTGCATTCTGTGGATGCTTAGTCGGACTGGGATCTGGGGAGTTTGGAGGCCAAGCATAAGGTCTCCAAAGGTTGTCGTGCACAGCTACAGGGTTCTGATGCAGTACCTTTCTATCATGGCCAGAATTAGTGCTAGAATTGCTTTTCTGTGGGCTTTGGGTGCCCATGATCCTGCCACCAGTATACTGGTATATCATTGATGATCAGTGTTATTCGTTTCACCTGCTGGTGGTTTTAGTGTAGCTGTAAATGATCTACTTAGAGGTGGCTCATCTAGAAATGGAAGCGGTTTTACAGGCATTTTATGGATTTTTCTTTTATATTTCATTTGCCCACATTGATATGATTTTTAAAATATAATCAAGGGAAATGTTTAAAGATGAAAAAAGAAGTATACAGTATATTTATAGCATTTCAGAATATTAACTTCAAAACAGGTACCTGAGTCAAAAAGGCATGGTAGAGTGACTCGCTGGTGCGAAACTAAACATAATCACTCCAAACTGATATCTCATTTATAATTTAATCATTAATGATTAAGCATTAAATGGTACCTGGTGCCAGTCACGTGTTAGTTGCGCATGAATGGCTTTGCAAGCCAGAAATCGTATTTTAAGCACCCAATTTTTATTAAATACTGGTTCCACTGTAAATTACAAGTAAATACAACATGTTCTTGTCTTGTGTGGACACGTAGGTCAGAATATCTTGACCTAACATGCTTGTTACACTCCACTTCCCTACACGCCAGTGTCCATACTATTGACTATCTCTGGCCTTTTACCCCTCAGGTGTGCCCATGCCCAAGCTGGAGTGGTATAAGGATGCAGTGCCGCTCAGCAAGCTGAACAACCCACGCTATAAGGTCATCTCCAGCCTGGGACTGCAGATCAGGAAAGTGCAGCCTGACGACGCGGGGATCTTCCAGTGCTTCGCCAGGAATGCGGCTGGAGAGATGCAGGTCCACACCTATCTAGATGTGACAAGTGAGTTAGAAGCCAAGCGGAGAGAAATTTGTATTCCGGCTATGCCGAGTGTTAGGAAAGCGCTGTTCTGTCTGGCTGTAATTACTGGCTCGCGGAGACAGCGGAAGCATAATAAAAGGCATTATGTGTGACGGACTGAAGAGAACTCGCTCCCTATGCTTTAACGGCTCGCAGTCAGGAATACGTTTCTGCTAATGCAAAACCGAATGCTTTTCGCTCGCCAGTTAGGAAATTGAAGCGTTTCCCTGTGGAAAAAGCCTGGCTGGTGCTGATTACTTCATAATGTTTGCTGTGTCCAGGCTGGCCTGTGCCGTGTGTGGCTATAAGGGTGTCTCGGAGAAACACTCCGATCATGGCCGATAATTACTCTGCCGCTGCACGATCACACTGCCTGGGTGGTGATAATGAATTTTAACTTCATATGTTGACCTTTAGACCTTTTGATTACTCAATTTCATTGTGACGTCAGACTGGGCACATGATCTTTAATTTATATTGAATATAATTCTTATTGTACACTATTACTGTATATACAGTAGTATATACAGTGCCTGTGGTGGTTAGCGCTGTGGCTATGTACCTCCAGGGTCCGGGTTTGATTGCCACCTCGGGGTCTGTGTGCGTGGAGTTTGCATGTTCTTCCCTGTGTTTGGTGGGTTTCCACCTTGTTCTCCGGTTTCCTCCCAGTCCAAAGACATGCAGATTAGGATAACTGGTGTTCCAGTTGGTGTGTGTAAATGACAATCAGGTGTCGAGCTGGTCACCCAAACCCTTAAGTACCTGCCATGGAAATGTCGGACATAATTCCCGGGTGGCGAGTATTTTATCGCCCGGTGTGGATTTACCAAAATACTAAATACCAAAAATGATATACTCTATATATTCACATTTTACAATTGAACGTTTACATTCAGATTTGAAGAAATACATCACTTGTTGCAGACCTTGTGAATGATCTTGCCACATGTGATACCCGGAGTCTCGTGTCTCGAATCCAAATTATAGCTTGCCATTCCTTAATGCGAGACAATATAGAAAGAAAAAAAAATCCCAAGCAATTTATCTTGAGTGGGCGGCAGATCAGGTATTGACATCTGGATGCTGCTTCTGTCTTGCTGTAGTGAGCGTATATATCTTGACCCTCATATTGACCGCTGGTTCAATAAAAGCCATTTAAAGCCTCCTCCTAGGTGTATTGTTCCTGTATAGATCTGATTCATGCCAAAGTGATCAAGGGCAAGAACAGTGAATGAATACCAGCATGCACTGTAAATATTCAGCTCACAATCTAGAGAGAGAGAGAGAGAGAGAGAGAGAGAGAGAGTGCAAACTGCTGTTCTAGTGTGCCGGGAAAGCCATTAAGCAAAAGAACATGACCGTTCTCTATAACACTGCCTGAAGGAGCATGTAATATTGTGTGAGAAATTCAATGACCACATGAGCTGGGGGAAAAAAAAAGAGCTAATACTGCGCTACGTAATGTTCGTCTGCAAAAAACTATGGCTGGTATATATTCAGGAGCGGTGTATGTTTTTAAAATATGTAAATATGACTTCAGGGTCATTTAGAAATGTTCTTTTTCAAGCTTTTACCTCATCAATCTTTATGGAGTTACGTTGAAAGGGTTGAGGGGCAACTAGCCTTTCAGCCACCGTGCAAATTGAGCTGTAATGGGGTTTATTTTTTCGCATCTTGGGTCCAAATTGATATGCCAAAAAAAAAAAATTCAATTCAGAATCCAAATAATCTTGTTTTCCCTTTAATCAGGGACAGGCACAACCAACCCCAGTGGATACGCCTATTTATTTCAACATCCCTGCCTATGATAAAATAACCTAGCAACGCTTCCATTATGGCCGTCCAATCAGGAGAGCTTAATTGGATTTACCCTGCTTGTTTACTGTTTCTGATTTGTAACACTGATTTGCTGAAGAAGTGGCGGAAAAACACACCAAAAAAAATAATAAAATAGATGAAAGTAGGAATAGAAATGGGTTTTAATTCAATTTCCTGTTGTTTGCTCTCTTGTAATGATTTTTTTTTTTTTTACATCCACACATTTGTTTGGATATGTGAGCTGCATTAAGCCGAGAAGCTTAAAGAGACGTCTGCCAGCTCGGCTACACCTGTGTTTGTGTTTCTGTGGATTCTGCAGGTTTGGCTCCATCATTCACTGATCCACCAGTGAACATCAATGTGACCGACGGCGCTGTGGCCTCCTTCACCTGTCAGGTCTCTGGTGCCCCGAAACCAGCCATTACCTGGAGAAAAGGTAATCGTTAACATATCATGTGACCACATGACTTTTACATACTGTATGGCATGAGTATTCAACTTGATGGTGTGAAACTAGCAAAGAAGTTCTGCTGCAACTAGTTTACATTGGAAATCAGATAATTAGTTGAATGTATTTTTTTTTGTGGGTCATGTGACCTACCTTTACCATAAACCTATGATAAAAATTATAAACCATTCATTTCTTTGTAAGTGGGCAAACTTAGAAAATCTGCAGGGGATCAAATACTTATTTCCCCCACTGTATATATAAAATACTAATCTAATTTGTATTAGTATACACACACACTCTGCTCTACACAGAAACACTGCTCTGTCGCGATTCTTTTCAAAAGTAAAGTGCAGGTTAATTTGTTTGTTTGTTTTACTTTACAGCAGTGATTCCGTTAGTGTGTCGCTCACGCGAGTGTAATTAGCGATGTTCCTTGCTATTTTTTCCGATAAAACAGTCTTTCCGTTAATGTGTGTGTGTGTGTGTTATTTTTACTTTTTTTTTAATGTAAAGTGCTTACTTTTACTTTATAATTATTTTTATGTTTTTTTTTTTTTTTGGGCTGTGAAACAAAAAATTTGAGTTTCCATTATTTCTTATGGGGAAATTTGCTTTGATTTATGAGTATTTTGGAATACCAGCCTGCTTCTGGAACGAATTATGCTCGTAATCCAAGGTTCCACTTAATCACAGTGAGCCTGTAGTGGTGTGAACATGATTGGTTCTGTGATGTACAAGATTTTTAGACATGATTTCTAAATTTTATTTGAAAAAGATAAAAACCTTGTGTTTCATTTTATTCTAACTTTATACTCGGTTCCATTATATATATAAAGATTTGACTTCCTGGGACAGTTTCTTGACGTTCCTTTTGGATTAGTTCACAGTCTCCAAAATGGCTTCTACTTGGAACATTCTTTGATGTTGAAACATTCTGTGTACAAAAAATAAAATAAAGTGAGTAATAACAAGGTGGAGCAGCGGTACAGCAGGGAGCATCGCCTCCTCATAGCTCCAGGGTCTCTCAGCATCTCTATGTTTCCTCCAGATTGTCCAGTTTCTTCCCACCTCCTGAAAAACATCCCAGTATGTAGATCGGCTATGCTGAATTGCCCCAAATGGTGAATAATCGTCTTTGAATGTTGTTGCACCCTGTGATGGACTGGTGTTCCGTCCCTGGAACTGAAGATACCGAACGAATTGATGAATGGATGAGTGATTGGATGAATCATGCTTCTGCTAAATACTGCACAGCTTGTCACCTATTTTATAAAAAGTTATTTATCACTTTTTAGCGCTCTTTAGCTGAGGACGACAAATTGACAGCCCCAGTGCTGCACGTTTTTGTGTGTTCTGCAGAACTCTATTAAAAACGTCTTTGTTGCGGCTGATTGGCAATATAACAAAGATGATTTTTGTGAAAATGCACATTACAAATCTCTCTTTGTATCCCAGTACCGTTTCTGGCTTTTATTCATGAAGTCATTTCCATAGCCTTCCCAATTATGTACACGGAGCTCTCCTAATGAGACAGGCTGAACTGAAGCATTTCCCCCTGGGAAAACTTTAAGCGCGTAATAAAACATCAGGCGCAACTAAACAGCCGCTCATGATACTTTGTTAATCCTTTGCGTCGACAAAGAAATGAGACACTGAATCGAACGCTGTGTGTTTGTATGTGTGTGTGTGTGTGTGTGTGTGTCACAGATGCACAAATACTAGCCAGTGGCTCGGTTCAGATTCCACGCTTCACGCTCCTGGAGTCTGGGGGACTGCAGGTGCAGCCGGTGGCGCTGCAGGACGCGGGGACATACACCTGCTACGCCGCTAACAGCGAGGGAGCGATCAATGCCAGCTCTGAGCTTACTGTCTGGAGTAAGATCTTTGTTTCCTCATGCACACACACTCAGACGCACAGAGAGCTGCGGTGCACTTGCACAGAAAAAAATAATAAATCTGCTTCTTTTTTGCAGCATATTCACGACTAAAGAACGGAAGTATAAGTGTAGAAAGAGTAATAACCAGTGGGAGCCTTCAGTCTTAAGAGTAATTTCCCTGAGATTACATTTTACAAATGAACTCGAATGAAATCGCAGCTTACTATCCATTTTTTTTTTTTTTTTTTTTTAAATCTTAAATCATATTATTCAGGAGTTGTTATGAATTATTCATTAACTACAGCGAAACTAATAGGAAAGGTATGGAGTTATGAGAGTTTGATGAATGTGTGGAGCTAAAGGCATTAATAAGGGTTTGATTGTCTTACATTAGTCTTGAGGTTATTCGGGACTGTTCGTGTTCTTTTTTATTAGGAGTCGAATCTGTTTAAAAATGACATCACACAGACATCACGCCGGGACACAGGGTCGCTCACGTGAGGCAGAGGCGCGTGTTAAGCTGAAAATAACGGCCCATGAGCATCTGATACAGACCGTATATTTAGTCACTCACAAACTTCATGAAGATAGAGAGCACATCTGGAATGTTGTTGTTTTTTTAACAGACAAACTGTGAATCCATGTGACTGTATGAAAAAGGACAAAATTGAATTCTCATAATTCATCCTTTATTAAAACTGGAAGAAAGACAAGAAATTGTTCAAGAAGAATTTAAAATGTTCAATATTCTCCATTATTTCAAAATCAACATTTAAAGGACTCGGGGGGGGGGGTTGCACAAAAAAAGAGGTCATTTTAGGATATTCAGAAGAGTCTATGAGGGAAAAAAAACGGGCCAATATGTTTTTTTCCCCCTAATGTGACCTCATATAAGAGGAGCCTCTCTACCAGCCTGATGTCCAGCTCCACCCAACTCTTCTGTTCTTCTCAGGGCGTGGCTCAGCAGTAGCTCATTTACATAGACACTAAAATGCCCCATTTGTAGGAGGAGTGAAACAAAGGGAGTTTGATGGATGGAAAATTGCATTATCTGACCGGGATTCCAGCTGGAGTATTAACACACACAGACTTTGCAGGAGCTCTGAGACCTGTGTTTTGTTTCGTAAAAAGTAAAAGATCTAATAAGACATTGAAATTTGTAGGTCATAGTGACCACATTACCTCTTATGTATGAAGGATCAGATTTTCCTTGAGGCGTAACCCTTTTAATCAGGTGTATTTGGAGTTGGCAGGTGACCTGGGAGCTGGAGTCCGTAGTGGCCATGTCTGTAGGCTCCTCCGTAATCATCTCCCAGAACATGGAGAAGCCTACAGACATGACCACTCCAGCACCCGGATTACTCACTCCACGACTGAACTCAGTCTCACTCACAGCCCCTGGATTTCAGGAGGATTCCTGTGATATTCCTGCTCCAGTCCTGTCCAGTTTATGACGTTTCCTGATCACATGACCCTAGCCCATTTAACGTTACTCATTTCGATTTCGAGTGTTTTTCTACGTCGCTTTAATAAAAGTTCTGTCAGACCTGCAGCCTGGTGTTAAAGCAAAGCAGACACAAACCAAATACTAATGAATTCAGGTCAGTATTTAAATAAATTCATTGCAAATACTAAGTAAAATTTTTATTAAATGAAAAATAAATCATTAAATAAATAAATAATTTTTTAAAAACTGCATGTCTGCTTGTAGTGTCAGAAAGATGAACTTCATCAGAAATTCTGTTAGAAATGTTTTGGTACACCAGTTCCTGACTGAGAAACACTTTTACACACTGACTGATTTGGCAAAATTTCACGGCATCCCAGTCCATAAAAGTAATAAAAAAGTTTTTTTTTTTTTTGAAAGTTCTTAGTGTCACGCAAACATAATACTTCCTATAAAATACCCAAGCTGGCTCTTTGGAGGGTTCTGTGAAACATTGTGCTACTAAAGTACCAGACTTTCCTGTGACAGTCAGTGAGACTAAACTGAGGCTAAAATTAGCCACCTGCTGTTGCGCTAACGTACTGTACACAGAGACACAGTGAAATGTAAACGCAGCCCAAAAAGGCTGGAGAAAACGAAATACTCTAAGCTGTCTGTGTGAGGCTGACCGCTGTAACACACTTGAGTTCTAATGTTGTCTTTGTGTCGTCTGCGTTAAAGGTCGCACCTACATCTCCGAGCCTCCTGTGGACCGTCGGGTCATCAAGGGGACGACGGCGGTTTTGGAGTGCGGCGCCATACACGATGCGCGCGTGCACGTAAGGTGGGTGGTGATGTCACGTTCTGGAGGCATGTGTGTGTTCAGAATCTGTTCCCGAGGCCAGGCTTGTCCCATCAATACAGAGTGTAATGTTAATTAGAACTGCCAGCCCATGCGACGTTAAGTAGATTCAAAATGCAATCCGTTATGCTGTAAACCTAATTCAGCGCTAATATGCAGGAAATCGGTGTAATGAAGCACTCATGCGTTCCCTGCTCTTGTCCGCTCTTTATCCTACCGTTTCATTCTCTCCATCTCCCTCTTCCCTGCCCTCTGTCTTCTGTCATTCTGACTTGCTTCACACTCTTGACCCTTAATCTTCTGACTGGTTTTTATTGTTCTTCTGTGTCTATTTCTTTAATTTTATTTTATTGTCTCTCTCTCTCTCTCTCTCTCTCTCTCTCTCTCTCTCTCTCTCTCTCTCTCTCACTCTTTCTTCTTTTGTTTTTCACTGTCTCACTTCTCTCCTTTTCTTCCCTCCACTCTTCCACTGTATGCCTCTCCTGTTCCCGTGCAGGTTTATGTGGATGAAGGGCGGCGAGGTGGTCAATCAGTCCAGAGGAGGACGGGTTAGCGTGCAGCAAGGCTCTCTGCACATCTCTCAGACGTGGTCGGGGGATATAGGCGATTACACATGCAATGTGATTTCGCTCGCCGGCAATGACTCCAAGACTGCACGCCTGGAAGTGATGTAAGCTCCAAACAAGCGCCATAGCTTCCTGTTTATTCCCGCCTGCTTGATGTTTGCCCATTTTCCATTCATATGTCGAATGATGTAGCAGCCTTTCAAATTATTATTTTCCATCTCAGCCCTTAGCTTTTAAAAGGATTTTTTTTCCCGTCAGGAACATCTGGGCTTTGTGAAGCTCATGATGACCAGGGCTCTCCACGGTGCAGCTCTCAAACTGTGGGCAGATGCCCACAAATCACAGTTGCCCACCACTAACCAGATGCCCCAAATCTTTGTCCAGAAAATCTACCTGCAATATTCAGTACAATCTATCATTAAATAGAGTATGTTACTAAAAAAGGCTCTGAAATAAAAAGTCATCATCATAGCTTCATTTTAGAAAACAAACACACACACACACACACACACACACACACACATTCATCAAATTATATACTATGGGCAGTTTGGAAATGCCATTCAGACTAATCACAGTCCACAAGGGAGGAGCTCGGAGTAGGAGATTCTGTAAATGCATCACAGAATATACAGTGAGGTGACAAGATGAAAACATTTCAAAGCTATTGTATACAAATGTGTACATTTGGAAGAAAATGGTTCTTTTGTATACTGTAGCTTTGAAATTCCATTTTAAAAAAATGAAAAAAAGGGTTTGACTGCAAAATGAGATAAATCCTCAACATCATTTTTAGCAGAAGAAGCAAGAAGTATTACAACCTGACAGAACATACAGTATTGTGTGCATGGTGCATTTTGTTCGATTATGTAAGCGTGAAATTTTGTATGATTTTGCAAAATGCTGTAATTACACCCCCTACAGTTTAGTTACAATTGATCAATCAGCCCACAGTTTAAGTACGCAATTTAACATCAATAATATGTTAGTGTCAAAAATGTAGAAAACTCCTGTTCTGATTGTGTTGTTGTCGTCGCCGTACTGGGCGCAAAATGCAACAAGGACATGAAATGTTGAGGTCTGGAACACACAAAACATTACAATTACAAAGACCATCGAGGATCCTGAGAAACGTTATAAACAGTAATAAAAATAAACATTCAGCTTTCAACCTTTTTCTAGTTCCAGTTTACCGTCAGTAGTTGACGACCTCATCACGTCTATGACTGATGGAGAAACTGCAATGACACTAAACATTGTGTCTGTAAACATTCCTGTTCTTTGCTTCAACATTCTTTAAAAGTCCCTCGAGCACATTTTAGTTCATTCACAGCTTTTTGCCAGCCGGTAGTTTCATTTCACTGATCATGTGACAGTAAGAAGCTCTTAATGGATTTATCATGTTTTGTAACGCAGTCAGTCACTGTCACGTGATCCCAAGAGCTTTTAAACCAAACCTTCTTTAATAAGGAAATGTATTGGTTATTAAATTAAAAGTTTGGTTATAGACAACCTTGTGTGTTTGAGGAAAATAATTCTGCAGAATGAGTGAACGTCCCACAATGGTATTAATCGTTAATTATTTTGCAGCCACGCCCCTTCATTAAAGAGAGACCTATCTCTTATCGCTCTACATTGCAAACCTTTCTTTCACCTCATTAAGTTCAGACTTTCACCACTGCTTTATAAAATATGTATGTAATTTTTATGAATGTGTTTTGAAGGCCCGACGTAGGCGTCGTACAAATAAAGTGTTACCAAACGGTCTGTCAAAACTATAGTATAATTTATTCTTCCAGTTAGAGAAAGCCACCTTGGCCCAACGCAGTCAGTACAGAAGCATTTTTCACAGTTAGAAACACTCAACACATGCTTGTGCAATTAGTGAAATAGCAGCTGGAATAATAATGGCTAGGATGGTGTACAATCAATGCAGGATTTTCAGCACAAAAATTGTTCAGCATGAGGGTTGTTGCTGTTGTTACAATCTTTTTTCCTTTGCTTTCCAGCTGTTTTTATTTTTGTATTATAAACATCTGTTAATTGCAGTGTACAAAGTAGCATGTGCATTACCTGAAATACACCAACTGCCATTTCTTTAAAATTTGCAGGTTTGGATGTCGGCTTGGTTCTTTTAATTATTTTATTTCTTCTTTTTTTTTAATGTCTTTGTCTTTTGCCATTTTGACTCCCACTCTTGTTCTTTCCAAAGCACAGTGTAATTATCAGATGTTCATGTTATGGTTTTGAAGAACATCGTGGCATAACAATGAGACTTTTATTTCGTGCATTTCCAAATGTTTCAGTCATCGTTTTATTCATGGGATGACACAAAAGACATGGTGCAGAAAGTCATTTTGAGAGATGGGTGTGTGTGCTCGAGCAAGGAAAGAGTGGAATAGGGAATGCCGGTGAAATGACCCGGTGGAACATTCATTGTGTGAGACTAACAGTGTTGGTACTGAGCGGCACATGACATGTGTAAATGCCGGTGATCTGTTATTTTAGCGAAACATCCAGTAATCTGTTATCGCCAGAACCACTGCTGGAGCCATGGCTTGTATACGTGTCTGCCAGGAAACGCCTGATTGTGACGCCGTGGCTTTGAAGCTCCAGCAAAGTCTGGATACAAGGCCGCTCGGTCCGATCTGCATCCACATATTTACTGGAGCTGCGCGCTTTAATCCATTATTAACTTAATTGAGTTGTCGGTTTTCAGTCCCACGGTAGCGACGCCATGAAGGAATAATTAAACAAATTAGTTGAATCTAAATAAAAGTTGAATTAAAGTTTAAAAGTTTAATACAACATAATATTATCTCGAAATATCACATTATTCACATTATTTTAAGATAAAGAAATTTGTACTTTGTTTCAAGATAAGAAATTTCCACATTATAACACGCTTTCTATGTACGTTATATCTAATATGAAAATAGAATATCTTGAATTAAGGTGAAAATATCTTGTTATAACAATAAACTTTTCATGTGAAATGTGAAACTTTTTAGCATTTTTTAAATATTCAGGTAAACTTGAAATTGACAAATTCTTTAGAAAAACACCATAGCTGTTGCAGGAAATACATAAAACTTTATCCGTTGTTGGAAGTTTGATCCACTATAGTATATGACTGTACGCCACCTACTGGACTGGAGGGTGGAGCAGACAATCGCTAGGAAAACGATTATATGTGACGTGACATTTAAACAATAACAATATAAGTTACACAGCGTTTCAGTGTCTATTAGGTCATTTCCTTTTTTTCAAGTAGTCATTATTATTTAAAAATTCCGACAGTCAGACAGTAAACTTTAGTGCCATTGAGTCGAATTGAAAAGAAAAACTCAACTTTGGAAACCTGAATTAAATTGTCAGTCTGCCTGTGAGTCACAGCTTTAGTATTTATTCTGCTGAAGAAGCTGCGTATTTAACAGCAGCTCTCCGTTCATTAAAGCCAGACCTGCATGTTCGTTTGCAGATGTGGAATAGTTCTCCAAGCAGGAACTTGTAGACTGACCCTTTTTTTTTTCCCGTGGAAACTTTTTCACTGTACCCGTTCCATCTGTTTTTCAAGTTCTTTCTTTTATATTTCAAAGGTCTGTTAATGCTACCATCCAAAAACATTTGGAAAGCAGCAGGCTGCTAATCGTATTTCTCTGCTTCGGATTTTCTCTCTCTCTCTCTCCTTTTGAAACCATCCTCATGGTGTATATGCGCTACGTGAGGATTTGGTTTATTTTCCCAAATTGTGTGCAATCAAAGTGTTCATCTTTTAAAAGGATGCTGACCTTTGGGTCCTGGGCCGTGTGAGTTCAGGGTCTGATGAATGTCTCCCATTTTGACCTTATGACTTTAAATACTTTAAAGCTGCTTATTGCTTATTGTTTATTGCATAAAGCTGGTCTCAGGTCCCAGACATAAAGTAAAAAAATACACCACTAAAAAAAACAAAAAAACAGATTGTATACAAGAGGTCAGAAAAGGCATTGGGTGTTTGTGCAGATTTGTTTAGGATTATTTATCTGTGCCGCTGTTCTGTCCTTATTAACAGTCCTTGTCCTAGCAGATGGGTTCTTTGGAAAAAGAAACAAAACAAAAACACATTCAAGCGGTTCTGT
>JAQQZT010000023.1:18328124-18350573 GCA_030068275.1 Clarias platycephalus
GCGGATAGCGCTGTCCTCCGAGTGTGTTACTCCGCCCCTAACGGTGCGTGAGCGAGCAGTTCGAAAAGATGCGGTCAGCTGACGTCACGCGGTTCGGGGGAAACACGTGATAGACTTCGGCCCTCCCGACTGAGTGGTAGTGGTAGCCTTAATGTGGGAGCCTTAATGTGGGAGCCCCCTAGTGACGGGGAGGAATTGGACATGACTAAATTAGGGAGAAAAAAAAAAAGGGTTCTAAACTCAATTTCAAATCTCCTTAGTTGTTTTCTAATGTGGGCCTTCTGAAACGGCAGTGTATTTGCAGAACTCTGGGTTTCTTCAAATAGCTGAAAGCAGATCATTAACTTGGGGTTAGGCCGTTAAGGTTAAATGTGTGAATTTTGATGATCAATGTTCCCACCTGTTGTCTAGATCCCCCCCTCGGCCCAACCCCGCAGGTCTGCGCTACTCAGACGAGGATATCTGCAACAACTACAACGGTGCCGTGTCCACAGACTCCACAGCACTTACAGAGAGAGCTGCAGAACTGTCAGAGTCTGAGGTGAAGTCTTTAAAAACACACACACACACACACACACACACACACACACACACACTCGTACGATGAAATCCTTAAAGAGATGCTTCTTGATGGAGCTTTATTAGCTGAATGGAATAAAAAGAATTGTGATTAGATCCTTAGAAATGTAGAGTTTTTAATAATCTGACTTTGTGCCCCTCGACCTGCCAGGCTACAGACAGCGAGTGTGAGGAGGAGCCGATCAAGCACTCGTTCGTGAATCACTACATGAGCGACCCGTCTTATTTCAACTCGTGGAAGCGGCAGCAGAAAGGCCTGAAGGATACGCTGGCCTGCGCGTACGAGGAGTGCGCCAGCGCGGACGGCGAGGGCTTCTATCAGACTGTGGTGACGCAGCACAGCGTGGGAGGAGCCTACACGCCCGCCGGGCAGCCCGCGCCAGGCTCGCGTACTCCTCTCACGGGTTTCTCATCCTTCGTCTGAAGCGCTGCGAGGAGCAGGACCCCTCTTCAGATCTCTCGTTCTGGTAACGGAGGGATTTGGGAAAAGGCACGAAGACATTTTAGCTGTACTTTCAGTGTGAGCGCTACGAGGGACGGACGGAGTGTCCTGCCAGAGGAGTTTAACAAGCAGAACTCATGGATTATCTCTGGATCCACAGGCTGGGAGATGAATAAAGCGCAGTGTGTTAGCGTACGTGTTCCTCGTAGCCCCGAGCTCGACCGGGGAAGATGACATTTTAACCAGCCGGGGACGAGGCAGCGCGTTCTCCATTTACAGAGTTGATAACTAACCCTACATTCCTACAGCGACTCTCCTTATGGTGGCACACACTCACAGTCTACACAAGCATTCCTGGCGCTCTTCCCTTCACGGAGGACGAGGGCAAACACGCTGTAATTACTGTATACTTTACACTGTATATACTGTCAAGTCTGAATAATCTCACTCGCCGTCAGTGTCTCTATATATACACGTGTACTACTTGTGATCGAAAAAAGGTCATGTGACAGGTGTGACGAGGAAGCACAGCGCAGCGGGACTCGGCTCCAGGGCCGCGGCTCCAGAGACTCCGCCCACTCCACAGGAGCGCGCGTTCATCGGCCTCGCCGTCGGTCGCGCGGTGATCCTCTGTGTCGCATGTCATTTTCACACATCGCATCCTGAGTAACACTTCCGTTTGTTAACTTATTAATCATCCTAAACAACCAGTCGCTTAAACGTCGTCCTTGACCGGATCAGTTTTAGAGAAATCCCACTTAAATGAAATGGATTGTTTTTTACTCCAGGCCTTCTGGCAAACCCTTAATACACACCCTGTGTTTCAAACGGTGTACTTCTGAGTAGCGTGAGATGTTAACGCAGCGTTAATGTACTGAAAAATCAACCTGTTCTGTGCAGCTGTTTCCTGTGGAGGCTGTTCTGATGCACGCTCAGTGATGTGAGGAACGCGCTTCGAGTGAAATGTCACTCTCTGATTTGAGCTGTTACTCAGGGACGGCTGGGGCAAATAAGGAAAGGCTCTTGTTGTTTAAAGGGGAGAAAAAGAACGTTTTCATTTAGCTTGCCGTGTACAGTACATCAGATGGACTGCTGTTGTCTTAATGAGGATTATTTTGGATTTTGGTGGAACCAAGCACAACAATGGTTGTAAGAATAAAACATATTCTTAGATTCTAAGGTTTTAATGTAGAACGGGTTTTTCAGCTCGTCCCGGGACGTCATGAGCATCAATTTCGGAACCAAACGAGGTGAAGTGTTAACTGATAACGACTTTTTTTTTTTGAGGAGAAACAATTAAGCACACGTCGTCGAATCAAAGTACAAATTACCCAGATGACAGACTTTTGTTTTTTACAAACCTTTCTGTTTCTCACACTTGGACTTTAAATGTGTGTGTAGTCGAGATCCCAACATCATTTTTATTATCAACCTCATCATATAATACAGTGACTCAACCATAGTTTGATACAAAAAAAAAAATATTTTTAAAAATTGCGATTATCCAGACACATATTGCGACATGCACATTAAATGTACCTTATAGTATTCACTCATATTTATCGAGGCTAACGGCAAATAACAGCACAAATGAGAGCATAAATAGGATGTCTGCCTATATTTATTTACCATAAGTTTCGTTCATTCTCTCGTTTTCTACAACACCTATCCTGACAGGGTCGCAGGAAGCCTGGAGGCTTGGGGCATGAGGCGGGGTACACCCTGGACGGGGTACACCCTCCATCACAGGGCACACATGCACATGGTACGGGCAGTTTGGAAACGTCAGTTAGCCACCTGATCATCTTTGGATTGTGGGATGAAACTGGAGTCCCCGGAGGAAACCCACCAAGAATCTCAAAAAAATAAAAAAAAGAGCTAATCGATAGATTATTGACAAACCCGACATAAATTCCTGACTATACATATACAGTCTAGAACCTACTGTATAAATAAACTGCGATTAGATCATTGCTCTGGTCCAAACTGCTGTGCGGCTCCAGCCCGAACATACTCGCGGTCCAGCTCCTGATAGACATTACAGTATGTTTGATGTCTCCTGTTGGACGTCTCAGCCAGCCGTCTCTGATGTCACTACAGCACAGATCTTCAGGTAGCACGCTACTCGAATACACAGTGCATCATTTGTGATTATGCAGTAGTATGCCGTTTGAGACACGGGTGCGTTTCCTCACGTTTTTCTCTGTTCCAAAACCCCCGCTTTAGCTCATTACAGGTCGTATTAGCCGTTTCGTACGTTTCACGTGTTTAAACTGGAGTGACCGGTTAATCAGCGTGAGCTCCTGCACATTATTTCCACACATTATATCCGGTGTTCTGAACGAGAGACACTGTGAGTTTGGGGAAACCTGGATCTCGTGTTGTTCCCTGAAACTGTATGAAATTTGAGCACAAATGAAAACATTTCAGTCGCCGGTTCGAGGAAACCCGTGGACACGTGTGAGACGTCTGTGGATGTAACCGTTGAGATGTGAACTTGTATTTCCAGCACTCATAAGCCATAAGGACATCGCTTTTACTTTCTATTTTATTTCTTCTTTCTATTGATTCTCTTTTTTTAAAGTTTGAAATATTTGCCTTTTGGTTTAACGTGATAGAGATGTATAAAAAGTGATTCTTTTATTCTTTACAAATTTGTTTTCAGCTTTTTTTACCGCAATGCCGCGCCATTTGTAATTTTGTTACTCTACTGTATATGAGGGGGGTTGACAGCTTTTGAAGTGATGGACAAAGCGAAGCGACATGTTCACGGTATTTCTACCTGGTATTTCACCGCAGCACGAGTGTATGTCACCAACATCTGTGAAGTAAAGGCAGTTTCCCACTTTTTCAGTCAAAGTAAATGTTTGCTGTTGACCTTGTGGAACCGTTATGGTTTTACGACCACTTTAGACACTATTAAAGACACACAGAAATGGTTTTGAACACAGTCCTTTCCATTATTGCAGTACATAACCTAAATTTGGTGCAGAAGGACGACGACATGAGAGTACAGGTGAGATTCTACACTCCAGCAGGTTAGAGTGTACGTTTATTCAGTCGTAATCATGCGAAAGACCCGGAACCGGCCCAAAACAACGGGCATTGGAATGGGGAGAGACGCTGTCTTTCTTTGTTTCTTACTTCCTCCCTCTATTAGTCCCTCCCCTCTATCTGTCCATCATGTCCTGTCATTTCTGTTCCATTCTGTCTCTGTGTGCTGAAACTCTCCACAATCCCCCTTTCCCTCTCTCTCTCTCTCTCTCTCTCTTCTTGTACGAACATTTATATTAGAATATTTGCTTTAAAACAATGTAAATTGGGGCAGTTCTCTTACATGGTTGCGCAACATCAGGAACGACTGGACGAGGAGTGGATCATCAGCTTGTATCTGACAAATAACATCATATTTTAAATCATTGATCACAGAAATGTCAATTTGTTAAGTAGTACATTTTATTTAAAAAGAAATTTAAAGTGTCCAGTTATGAACGAGGACTTTATAAAACCTGCCTGTTTGTTGTTGATGCTCCACACTGTAATTCGGTGCCCCATAGAGAAACTACCACTGAGTATCAGATAGTCCAGATTATATGAACATGTGTCCCAAGGAATATTATTTCCTGCCTCTTTCACCTCTTTATTACTAATCAATCAGTTGATCAATAAAACCAGCAGAACGTTCCATTAGTGAGGATCACCACCAGATGGTACCCCATGTGTTCAACCATCAGACTGTTTACATTGTACAGAATGTCATTGTATAAAAAGCTGTAGATTTATAATTTCCTTTCACTGGACACCAGTTCCAATATGACGATACACTGCGAAAAATGTATCTTAGCAAGTTAAAATATGTTGAATATACAGTATTCATTTCAGTTTTATTAACATAGCACTTTACACAATCAAAAGGAAATGATGGAAGTTTGTGTGAAATGTGAATGTGTATGAATCAAAATTATTAATACCAGTCAATAGTTTGGATTTATTTTCTACATACTAGAACAATACTGAATTTATGAAATAACACACATGGCATTCGGTAATTAAGTGACAGTAACACAAACAGTTAGTTGTTATTATAAGGCATGAAGGTCGGCTGTTCTGGACCAGTTCTCACAAGAACAGTATCGTGTCGAGTGTGTTTGTAAAACCCATCGAGCTCCATGATGATGAAACTGTCCCTCATGAAGACCTTCCCAGGAGAACAAGACCAGAACTGAGCTCTGCTGCAGAGGAGACGTTCATTTAGAGTCACCAACCTCAGAAATCACCAATTAACAAGCAGCACCTCAGATTAGAGCCGTTATGAAGCTACACAGAGCAGAAGTAGCAGATACAGGTGAAACTCCGAAAAATTTGAATATCATGCAAAAGTTTATTTATTTCCGTAATGCAACTTAAAAGAGGAAACTAATATATGAGAGAGACTCAATACATGCAAAGCAAGATAGTTCAAGCCGTGATTTGTCATAATTGAGATGATTATGGCTTAAAAACCCCAAATCTACAATCTCAGAAAATTAGAATATTGTGAAAACGTTTAATATTCGAGGCTCAAAGTGTCCAACTCTAATCAGCTAATTAAGCTGTAACACCTGCAAAGCGTTCCTGAACCTTTAAACGGTCTCTCAGTCTGGGGTTCAGTAGGAAGCACAATCATGGGACAGTTGTGCAGAAAACCATCACTGACGTCCTCCATAAGGAGGGAAAGCCTCCAAAGGTAATTGCAAAAGAAGTCGGATGTTCCCAAAGTGAACTTTTACATTTCAGAGGTCCGATATGTTCTATGTCCAATCCTTGTTTTATTGATTGAATGTAATATTCTAATTTTCTGAGATTGTGGATTTGGGGTTTTCATGCTAATTAAGCCATAATCATCTCAATTATGACAAATCACGGCTTGAATTAACTTGCTTTATATGTAATGAGTCTCTCTCATATATTAGTTTCACCTTTTAAGATGGATTTCAGAAATAAATGAACTTTTTGAACGATATTCTAATTTTTCGAGTTTCACCTGTACATCTCGATATCAACTGTTCAAATGAGATGAACTGGAGAAAGAAATAAAAATCAGGAACGACTGTGGAGTTATCACTTGACTGGTCATGTAGTTAAATGCATCAGAACTTTCTTAAAATAAGATTGCAACAAACTAAATATACAAATAATAAACCTATTTCTAGTCAAATGTTACTAAAATGAAAAGTCACATCTGGGCAGATAATTTTGTTAGTTTGGGGAATTTATTTCTTGAAAGAAGCAAATGATCTGCCAGTAGAGCAAGAACTTTTTTTTCTTGCTATTTCAGTAACTTTTGACTAGAAATAACATAATACTCATATTTAATTTGTAGTAAACTTATTATAAGAAATTAGAGATTAGAGGCTTAATACATTCCACACAGTTATTGAATGAATATATTCACGAGGATCATGATTTCAATTTGTCGACTAATATTTGACTTTTGATTAGTAAGTTTCAACGAAACATCTGAAGTTCAAGTCAAGGTTATTCATAGCCGACGAGTTTTTAAAGGTTTGGATTACCGTTTTTCTCACTGGCTTTGGAGCATTTTTGATTCACCTTTAATTTTTGCAAACTGTAAGTGCTTTTCCCGGAACACTACAAACAGCACAACATGATGGATTACCTGAAAAAGCATGTCATTTGAAAATAGTTAGTCTCTCAAAAGCAAATATTTATGTCAGTGATCCTTCAGTGCCGTCAGATTGCACTTTGTAGGTATTAGACAGTATTTACTTTTACACTTTTAACTGATTGTACTTTAACTTTATGACAGATGATGTCATTGCAATACAGAAAAGAATAACTGAAGACTTTTACAACAGGTGGCACGATGGCGGAGGGGTCGGCACGGTGTCCCTTGCGCTCCAGATTCCTCCTACAGTCCAAAGACACGCAGATTAGGCTAAGTGGTGTTCTAACTGGTGTTTCCAAATTCCCTGTAGTGTGTGAGTATGCATGCTTGTGTGCCCTGTGATAGACTGGCACCTCATCAAGGTGTCTTGCGCCGAATGCCCCGAGTCCCCTGGGATGGGCTCCAGCCCTCCTGTGACCCCGTACAGGATAAGCGCTACAGAGTGAGGGAGTCAGAGGGTCACATGGTACAGCACAAAGTTTTTTTTTTTTTTAAAGGTTCTAAAGTTTTTAGAAAATTAGAAATGTAAATGTGGAAAACAAAGCACAGGCAGAACGGCACATGCAGAGGGAAATGATAGGAATTACAGTGCTGTTATTCTCCACCTCCTGACTTTCCTGTCTGTCAGGCCACAGAGTCGCTTCTTCCACATCACAGCACTGAAAGAATCTTTCGGAACGTCTTGTTCGTCTCCTGCAGGCGTGAGCTGTGACGTCCTCACAAGCCGCAGCCATGGCAGGAGGGTATTTTAGAGAATGTTAGTTGATTAAACACAAAAGTGAATATTCACCTGCGAGCATTCCATAAAACGTTTAATAGATTCATATAGAAAAGTTGCTTGTCAGGTTATGTTCAACCAAGCGAACCAAGGAACAAGTGATGTGCCAGACCTGACCTGTTGGGACTCGGAGCGACTCGCAGAACGGGAGGATGATGTTTGGTTTTTTTTTGTCTTGGTTTTGTTTGTCTTTTTGTTATTTGTCTTGTATTTGTTGTTTTGTTTATCTACAATGTATTGTGTTTTGTTGTTAAAAAAGAAAAAATGAAAGAAAAAAAAATATGTTCCAACATTTTGCAGGTAATGGCGTATACACAGAACTGATGTTTGTTGTTTTGTGCGAGGCGAGAACACTCAGCATGATGTACAGTATTTTGATCAACATGACACAAGCCAGTGATAATGTGGGAAACAGCAGACAGTTTATAGTCGTTTACATGAACCTACGAAAGCATTTTCAATTTGTTCAAAAGAATGAGAAATTGCTTTTACTACATGATATAAAGTTTGTACAAATTGTTTGGAGAATTTTAGTTCTGGTTTGAGAAATGAACTGTAGAATTGAAAAAAAAACTATAGAAACCCAATCAGTTCAAGTGACCAATCAAACACAAGATATTAAAAACATGAATAATAATAATAATAATAATAATAATAATAATAATAATAATAATAATAAAATAAAAATCAATCAACCTTTCTTCTTATGCTTCACATTGAGATCCACTTTGAGAACCTTCAGCTTTGTTTGATTGCTTGTATACATCCTTCTTTCATTGTACATTATTCATATATATACTGCATGTACACATTTATCCACTCAGAATGTCATCTATTGCAAGAGAATTTGTCATGAAATATTAGCTTGGGTTGTCAGTAAGGTCTTATCCCACTGTAACTCCTCATCATGTGTAGAATGACAGGGGTGCCTGGGGCATATCCCAGGGAACTCGGGAACACGACGGGCATTTTGGAACAACAATCAACCTACAGCGCATGACAACCCAACCCAACCCAACCCAACCCGAGCCAGAATATTATCTTAGACATTTGTATAATGAGCTTAATGAGCATGTAAATGGTCTGATTATTTTAATATTACATTTACAGGGAAACACATTTTCTCACTCACACATGGCCTAATCTGCATTTCTTCTGACTGTGGGAGGAAACCAGAGGACCCAGAGGAAACCCGCCAAGAACAGGTAGAACTAACACCATGCACACAGACCTGAGGCAGGAATCAAACTCAAAACCTGAAGGTGTGAAGCCACAGTGCTAAATGAAGGGCGTTTATATATTATATTGCTCCTGGGCATTTGTCTGTACATTCATAACATGTACATTAATCCAAATAGCTGACCATAAAGCTATTTATCCATAAACTCTAAGGGATCTGAAGTTTTAACTCCAAAAACAGTGCTTGGTAGAATCCTGAGTGTCCCCTAGAGGGCGCTGTGCACTGTTCACGCAAACTTCATGCAAATGTGCAATGCTGTAAAAATCAAGAAGTGAAACTGGTCACGTGATCACGTTTTGGATTCAATGTTACTGCATCAGTTGAGTTACAGCAACAGCAGGAGTGAAGAGAAAGAAACAGAAGGTAAAAAATTAATCTCTATCTTATTTGTAATAATTAAAAAGTCAAGTCATGTGACTTGAGAGATGAATGCAGACCAAGCCCTGGAACAAGATTATGTTTGTGTTGGTTATGTTTTATTAGGATTACGTCACTTCCTTAATAGATAGTGGAAAGGTAAGATTGAGGCTGAAGGGTGTAGTGACCCTTTGTCATGAAAGTAGGAGTCAGATACAGTAGGCGCGTGTTTTTCCACAAACAAACACTGATGTTTACAATAACAGCCTAGAACATCGATTATATTATTACAATGACACCGGTCACGTATATCCAATGTGTTGGAATCAAGAAAAATGGGCGAGCGTAACGAAATTAAGTGACTTTAACTAGAACCAAATTGTTGGACAGATACAGCAGATATCCGCAGAACTGTTCTAAGGAATTACAACCAGTGACCCGGAGCCAGGATCATGGGTACCCAAGGCTTACTGATGTGCATTGGGAACGAAGACTAGTCTGTCTGGTGCTGACAGTGTCTATGCTTGATTATGATAGAAACAGTTTCTGATCAAAACATACAGTGGAACCTTGGATTACGAGTAAAACACTCGTCCCCATAAGAAATAATGGAAACTCAAATTATTTGTTCCACAGCCCAAAAACATAAATGCATCAAAATAATTAACACAAAATCTAAAGTAAAAATAAAACAAATTAACCTGCACTTTACCTTTAAAAAAAAGTAAAAATAAATCCTGACAGATAAGTGTTTCCGTTAGTATTTGTGCTGTGTGTGTGCGTGTGTGTGTGTGTGTGGGGCACGGTGTCCAATGATGTGCGCAGACCCACCGAATTGGTGCAGGCTGATACAGAGAGAGAGAGAGAGAGAGAGAGAGAGAGAAAATGGCTCTTTAACCTCTACACACACACACATACATACAGACACAAAATAAACTATGTTTCACACACACACGAGGTCACAGTGTTATAGTAAACAGTACACGCGTGCACGGATGTTGATTATACCCGTGAGAGACGAGCACTAAGACCCAGCAGGGGAGACGATTACCCACAATTCCACAACGCAAGAGAGAAAAAACCGTTGGCTCAGTTGTGATCACGTGAAGCTCGGCGTCAAAACAAGAATGCGTGATACATGATACTCGGTGCTCGTAAACCAAGCCTTGTTCGTTTTTCAAGTCAAAACCGCAAACCACGTACAAGAGTTTTTATTGTACTTTTATTCGGGATTGCTAGGAAAATAGTAATACATTTTTGGGAGCCTAACAGTGAACCCCTACTGATGAGCAAAATTTGACTAATCAATAAGTTTTAAAACTCTTGGACTTCATACTTGATATGAAGAAGGTAATAGATGATACTGGTTTTAAAGATAGTTTAAAGAGTTGACAAAGATGGAAAGAGTCTTTCTTCCCCTTTTCCTCATCAGGGTCACAGTGGGAACGGGTCGATCATGAGTTCTCCAGCCACATAGTGCAGATCCTCAGCTGCTCGGTTATGGCAAAAACACAATCATGATTATTTTGTCAATATTGAGATTCCGATTATTTAACATGATTAATTACTGACTTAAAAAATGTCAATGGCGGCATGTGATGGGCAGGTTTGGTCTTCAGGACAGGAATGCAGAAGGACAGAAGGTGGTGGACTGGGCAAAGAGGATGGAAATGGCAGTAGTGACTCCTTTCTTCCAGAAGAGGCAGGAACATTGGGTGACATAAGAGTGGAGGCAGAAGAACTCAGGTGGATCTTGTGTCGATGTTGTAATCTGAAGGAGGAGATCAGTGACTGCTAAGTATTGGTAGAGGACAGTGTAGCTGAACGCTTCCACTCTACTAGCGTCCACGCCCAATTCTCTAAACACAAATCTAAACAATACTATACAAGACACAGATCTTCTGCCATCAATCCGAAACAAAAAACTTAAACTGATTTTTTAAAACTTCCTCTCTTACACAACAGAGATAATCAGACCATGCAATAGTCGAAATTCACATTCTATACTGCATTAACAGATTCACAACAATAATACACAAACACAATATTCAAAGTCATGAGGACGGTGATGTAATATTCACTTATTCATATTTCCCCAGCATTAATAACCACACGCGGCTGATTCATGTCCTTAAACATTAATTCAGTTCATTATCAGTCACTCCTTACCCACTTTCCTCTAAACCATGGTATTTGAAGCACTTGTTCCTTATTTTTGTACTCGCCAAAAGTTATGACCTTTTACGCAGATTATCAACGCCATTACCTGCCGATTTAGGCGTGAACACTCTTAATTAACACCAAGTTCAACATTTTGGAACTACTCTGGTACATGAAGATTCATTAGCATCAGCTTACCTGTAAAATATTTATACGTGTAATACGTGCTCATCACGTGCTGAACGCTGACTAATTAAGAAATCAGTATTTGGTGGAATAACCCCGATTTGCAATTACAGCCAACCCTCTCCAACCAGTTTTTCACATTGCAGTTGGGCAACTTTGTACCACTCTTTTTGCAAAAAAAGCAAACAGCTCAGATACTTGATGGTTTGTGACCCTCCATCCTTCTCTTAATGACATTCCAGATGTTTTTCCTCAGAGCTGAATGATTGTATAATTGTGAGCAGTGCAGTAGGATAATCGGTGATACGAGGTACATCGGTGATACACACTTTTTATGAATGTGGTGGAGCTCATGTCTGGGTAAAACATTTATTTCTTTAAAACATATGAAGTTACTCAATTTCCAATTATACTTCTGGGCTGCTCAAATCAAGCAGATGTTAAGTTGGTATAATTATAGATTTGACTCACGCTGGGTTGGGACTTGAATCTACAAGATGCTTTCCCAGAATGTTACGTTCTCTACCAGTTATTCATAATGTACAAAAAAAATCCAACTGATTAGAGGTTTTACTGTAACAAACACTCTTTTGGTGGGTATTATGACAGTAAACACATCATTTTGACACAGTACACATAAAACCTAAATAAATTGACTTGCACAGGTTTGGGGCTCTCTCTCTCTCTCTCTCTCTCTCTCTCGACACAGAGGTGAGTATAAAACATTATTCTGCTTTTAACAGATTCAGGAAAGTGATACACAAATGCTATATTTAAAATCATGAGGATGTCAATACAGTATATTCACTCATCACAATTCCTCAGCATCAGTAACCACCAGTATAATCTGTATAAATCTCTCAGTATTAATCTCTACGAGAATCTCTTTCTGCTCTTTTAATTATTACTTTAATCATTTTAGTCACAACCTTAATTTGCTATACCTATTCTTACTAACTGAATATTTCCTAAACCTGCTTTTTTTTTTTTTTTACATGTTACTGTAGTTTAATAGGGTTCAATAGTTTAATAATAGTTTAAAATCCCACTTCAGCTCATCATCAGTCACTCGATTCCCGCTTTTATTTTTGCTCCTGCCGCAAGTCATGACCTTTCACCTTTCACCCAGATCACCTGTTTGCAGATTTAGGCGCGAACACTCGTAATTAACACATTAAGGTCAACATTTCGGACTAACTCAGTTACGTGGAAACACAATACTGTTGTTCATTACTTGAAGATTCATTATTGTCATCTTACCTGCAGAAATGACCTGAGAACGCGTTTCTCTCTCTCTCTCTCTCTCTCTCTCTCTCTCTCTCTCGCGAGTAAACCTGAGCTCACATGCTGAACGCTTCCACTTGGGTCCACTCAATTCTCAGTCTAGGGCAGGGGTCTCCAAATCCAGTCCTGGAGGGCCTGTGACCAGCACAGTTTCTAATTCACCAACGCCTAAACACACCCGCTGAACCTAGTAATTAACAGATTATTTAAATCAGCCGTGTTTGAGAAGAATAATCACCAAACTGTGTTGGACACTGGCCCTCCAGGACTGGATTTGGAGACCCCTGGTCTAGGGCACCACGTAGGGCACCACGTAGGGTTCCGCTGCTGGTGAAGCTGAATTTGACAAGAATAGCACATTTAAAGATACGTTTTATCAGCCAATATTTATCTGTCTCTTTTTAGCAGTACAGTATATAACCATTCAGGGCTACACTCTCCTCCACGAAAATAAATGTCTCCTGACATCTCTGTGAACAAAGAAAAGCATTTCTTTAGAAGATCACAGCTATCCCATAAACTTTAGTCTGTGTTACCTGGGTTAACCTACCTCTGTTAACTTACAGTTTCTTGTAAGGATTGATCCAATGTATCATATCTCAATAAAACAGACTGATGTCTCAGTCTCTGAAATTGCTGCCTTACCACCTGTCACTCTCCTCGTTTAAAAAAACCAAAGGGTCTACCCCTGATTCACTCTAATCAGTCCTGATGGTGGTGCCACATCCGCTTTGCTATGCTGAGGATGCCGATGTTGGGGGTGGAAAGGCCAGAGAATTCAACAGTTTGTTTCTGCAGTTTTTGTCTGCTAGGTCTGAGAAGCCAACAGTAGGTGCTGCTGTATGCATCAACAGAGGTGTCATTCTGGTGTAGCTGCTGTCGTTGCTGCACAGAATAACGCTGTGATGAACCGATGCCATCTGAGCCTGAAACTAACCGGGCTCCCTCCAGGACCCCATGCTAATAGACACTGGGAGTGCCGTCACACTAGTCCGCCCCTCTGTGCTTCCCCCCCAACGCTCCACGATGCAATCCAATGCCAATTACCTGTGTGTACGTCTTCAAGGGGTTCTGGCATGGCACATTGTGGTCATGCACCACAGGGATAAACAATCTAAAAGCTGGTATCATCCCTGAACCTCCTGAAAGTCTGGCTTACTACCAGCAAAAATGTGTTTGTTGCAGAGAAAGCATGGTGCGCGCAGATCAAAGTGGCAAAGAACGGTGTCTACACAACCAGACTCAACACCAAAATGCGTAACTTTTGCCCGTGCTGCCCAGAATGCCATTGGACAGCTCTGACAACGCCTGCCCTCTTCCCGCTGATTCCCCTGCCAATCATCAGTTTAAGCAGATGGGTATGGACATTGTTGACCCACTCCCAAGATCATCAAAAGTATGTTGCACATGCTGTTGACATAGTTCTTAAAACCCACCGTGCCTATGCCTCGACCTCCTTGGACGACAAAGTCATTCATTCCAGTAGCTGGGGGGCTGCGGTGCTGCTTTTCATGAGAGATTCTCCTCAACTGCATGGAATACAGAGTTCAATGCAGTTTCTTTAGGCTCTTGAGAGATGAGAGATGTTAAGGAGTTGGTGATAAAGTTCTGTGGAGCTACAGTGGGTGCGGAAAGTATTCAGACCCCCTTTTTCACTCTTTGTTATATTGCAGCCATTTGCTAAAATCATTTAAGTTCACTTTTTTTCCCTCATTAATGTACACACCCCATATTTACAGAAAAACACAGAATTTCCGAACAGCCAGCTCTAGGAAGGGTTCTGGTCGTCCCAAACATCTTCCATTTAAGGATTAAGGAGGCCACTGTGCTCTTAGGAACCTTAAGTGCAGCAGAAATCTTTTTTATAATCTGTGCCTTACCACAATTCTGTCTCTGAGCTCTTCAGGCAGTTCCTTTGACCTCATGATTCTCGTTTGCTCTGACATGCATTGTGAGGTCTTTTATAGACAGGTGTGTGGCTTTCCTAATCAAGTCCAATCAGTATAATCAAACACAGCTGGACTCAAATGAAGGTGTAGAACCATCTCAAGGATGATCAGGAGAAATGGACAGCACCTGAGTTAAATATATTAGTGTCACAGCAAAGGGTCTGAATACTGTAGGCCCATGTGATATTTCAGTTTTTCTGGTTCATTTGTTTGATTACAGAATTAGTTTGTCTTTCAGTGAATCTTAATAGGTTAGAACAGTATTGTTTACAGTACTTGTTTGCGTGTTACAAAACTAAACTAAAAAAATTTTATACTCCATTATAGAAATAAAAAAAACTTCAGTAAGTTTCTGATCAAAGACAGCGTTATTTCGCTTACCCAGCTGGTCAAATTCTCTCCACTACTGTGGCCAGTGGGTCAGACATTTTGCAGGTGGCACAAGGGAGCACCAAGCTGGAACTCCGGTGGCCAGAGCTGTGGGGGCCAGGCCTCCTGTGACCCTGTACAGAATAAGCGGTGTAGAGAGTGAGTGAGTCAGAGTGTTTCATACCATTGTAAAAAAAATTTGAAAATCTGAAATGTAAACATGGGAATCAGAGCAGAACTGTAGATGCAGCGAGGAGTTACGGGAATTGCAGTGCTGTTAATTTACACCTCCTGACTTTCCTGTCTGTCAGGCCACAGAGTCTCTTCCACATCACATCACAACACAGCACTGAAAAAATCTTTTGGAATGTCTTCTTCATCTCCTGCAAGCGTGCGCTGTGACGTCCTCACTTCTAAAAAATACTACAGATTATGACGACTGTTTCAACCATTTTGCAGAGAGCTAATACTTTGTGTTTTGGGGAGGGGCGAGAATGTTCATCAGTGAAGCAGCATAATGTATTTTGATCAACATTTCATTTCAGTCCATTTACATTTACATTTAGGCATTTGGCAGACGCTCTTATCCAGCGCGAGTTACAAAAAAATGCTTTAAAGTTTACATCACTGGATACACACTTACACTGGGTTAACTCGGTTAATAACTAAGTCCCATTAGTCCAACACAACTGGGAAGAGGTTTTGTTTGTTTGTTTGTTTGTTTGTTTGTTTGTTTGTTTGTTTTGGGGGGGGGGGGTAGTCCAAGTACTTTACATTTCCATGACACAAGCAACCGAGCTTCGCTTTGGGAACCGATAATGAACAAACACCAGCTTTGTTGTTAGCGTGCTACTGTAGTGTACGTCCTTCTTTCATTGTGCATTATGCTGCATGCATAGATTTGTCCACATGAGATTACTGTCTTGTATCTATCATAAAAGATTTTGTCATTAAATAGTCCTTAATTTTCAACCCAGAGTGTTAGTTGGGCCCTAATCCTTACTAATAGAGACCAGAAGTAATAAAGATGATGTAAGAATTAAGCACTCATACTGCAGTCACACATTACAGGCAATTTGGCAACACTGATTAGACTAATCTGCAAGTCTTTGGACTGTGTAGTGCAAACTCCACACACACACACACACACACACACGAGGAAGGAATGTGAAGTGGTAACCGCTATGCCACTCTGCCATCTGCAGGAATAAAACAAAAAAGATAATTGCACTAAAAAATATTAATTTACCAGCTTATACAATGGAAATAAGAGTACACGATGGATACGAGGTGTAAAATAAGTATAAGACAGTGTACATAGGAAATTATCCAACTGAATCCAAGCCTTTTATATTTTGCTCCTGGGCATTTGTCTGTACATTCATAACATGTACATTAATCCAAATAGCTGATAAAGATATTTATTCATATAAACTAAGGGATCTGAAGTTTTAACTCTGACAACAGTGCTTGATAGAATCCTGAGTGTCCACTAGAGGGCGCTGTGCACTGTTAGTGCAAACCGAATGTGCAATGCTGTAAAAAAAAAAAAAAAAACAGGAAGTGAATCTGGTTATATGGAGACATTCTGGAAAAACTGTTACTACATCAGGTGGGTTACAGCAACAGCAGGAGTGAAGAGAAAAGAAGGAAGAAAGAAAGAAAGAAAGAAAGAAAGAAACAGAAGGTAAGAAGTGTATCTCTGTGTTAACTGTAAGAATACCTGTTAATTTGTTAGAGTCTGTCACGTGACTGAAATGATGGCAGCAGACCAAGTCCTGGAATAAGATCAGGGTTGTGTTGGTCAGGTTTTATTAGGATTACGTCACTTCCTGAAGTGAGAAGATTAAAGATTCCAGGCTGAAGGGTGTGTTGAGTGTTTAGAGGTCCAGTTTTCAGGATCAGGTGTTTGTTATGAGGATCAGAGACAGTAGACGTGTGTGTCTCTCACAAACAAACAAACAAACAAACAAACACTGATCAGCCATTACAATAAATCCTATAGCAGTGATTTTCTCATGACAGGGACACCCGGTATGGGTCGGGATCTATTCAGCAGCAGCTGATCAGTCAGTTCTCAAAGATCGATGTTTTGGAAGCAGGAAAAATGGGCAAGTGTAAGGATCTACTGTAGGTGTTCGTTAGAAAGTAAAATTGTTGTCCAGATTCAGCAGGTGTCGTGAGGTGCTCCTGCTTTGCAGTGGTTTCAGTGAGTACTGAGCAGAACTGTTCTAAGGAAGGAGGACCGGTGACCCGGTGGAGAGTGAAGCCTAGTCTGTCTGGTGCTGATGATCGAAACATGAGCAGAAGAACAGACTCTCATCAAAACATCAAAAACATACTTTTATTCAGGTCTAATGGGAAAGTAGCATTGAATTGTTTGATTATTCATTTACTGAGTAACATTTGACTCAGGAGAATAAGAGGTTTTGACATTCTTGGACTTGATATTAAGAAGGCAGTATCGGACACTGGTGTTTAAAGATCTATATTGAAAAAGAAGGAACAAGTTTTCTTCTGCTTTTCCTCGTTGGAGTCGCAGTGGGAACGGGCAGGAGGGTCAGTCATGGGTTCTCAGCGAAAACGCATAATCATGATTATTTAGTCAATTTTGAGATTCTGATTATTTAACACGATTAATCATGAGGATTAAGAATGTCTGTATTAAAAAAAAACAGTGAATTTGCTGTTTGAAAACTTTAAATTTATTTCAATTGGAAAACAACAAGAAAACAGATTTTAAAAAGCAGTGAGTTTTCGCTGTAAAGTGAATGGATTCACTGGATTTATCAAACAAAACGAAAACATTCCAAACACAACCTAAAACACAAACGATCCTTTACGTTGAATTACCTTGTTTTCTACATCGAAAGTAAAATGAGATGAATCGCACAGCTTTAAGGGATTCACAGATCTACTCAGTGTATAATTCTTTACGCGGGTCCGTGTTTGGGCCTTACAGTACAGTAGGTCCCCGGGTCCGGTAGCGTGAACCTGATACAGCTGTGGCCAAAGAGTTCACGCTGATGCTTTCCACGTCACAGAGAGCACGTCCACGAGAGATTATACATGAGACCAAGTGTCTTACATAATTGTCCAGTAATCATAGACCTTCATACACAAGCTGAACTCCTGCTTCATGACCATATACATATACATATACATATACAGTACAGCAGCTCTAACACAGCTGGAATACAAGAAACGTACACCTATAGGGGGCTCCGTCTACACTAATGTCACTTAGATCAATATAGTAGATGGTGGTGTGATAGAAAAAAATTATATGTTGTTAATTTAATTCCATATTAGGTATTACAAGGGGCGTTCAAGTCAAACCGGGACTTGCGACAAAATTGCTCGAAATGTTTTGTATGAAAACAGGAAATGTTACGTTATGCTGAAAGCTTTCAGGGGTTTACTTTCTACCTTATTAGGTCATGCTAATACACTTTATGATATACCTGTATCTTTCTCTGCCTACACTTTTGAACTTGGACCTTAACAGGATCTCTATAAAACGCTTCCCTTTAGGTGTTTATCTGAAGCTCAGAGCTGCAGCAGTGAAGCTCGACTGACAGACGGACACCTCGGACCAGACCTAAGAGCTTTGTTTAGAGATGACTTTCCTTTCATATCTGTCTGTGACATGGAGTCTAGTCGTAGCGGCGGTCACTCTTCTGTTTATGTAAGTCTACCCTGAACAGTTCAGTCTAAGTAATGATATGTGTGTGTTTAACTGTCATACAGTAGGTAAGGAAAGTGAATTACTGTTTTTGTTTTCTCGCAGTTTGCATGTGTGTAGTGTGTGTCAGCATCCGTTACTTGCTTGTCAATTACTCTGGAGAAAACTATTAATTAATCTGTTCAACTTTGTACTGGGCGGGACAGTGGTGTGTTGGTTAGCTGCGTGGCCTCACACACACACAGGGTCGAGGGTTTGATTCCCACCTCGGGATCTGTGTGCATGGACTGTGTGCATGTTCTCCCCGTGCTTGGTGGGTTTCCTCCAGGTACTCCGGTTTCCTCCCACAGTCCAAAGACATGCAGATTAGGACAATTGCGTTTTCCAAATTCCCCACAGTGTGTGAATGAGTGTGTGTGTGTGTGTGTGTGTGTGTGAGTGTGTGTGTTTGTGTGTGTTCCGAGTCCCCTAGGAAAGGCTCCAGGATTCCCATGAAGCGGTATCATTAGCAAATAAATGAATAAACTTTGTACAGTTAGAGCTGTGGTTTATTAATCACAGGACATAATAACGTTTGTTCAGGACTTTATTCAGTAACCGCATTATTCTGAAACTGCTATCAAATCTTAAATGACTTCCCTTTGTTACAAACCGGACATGAACAGTGCACTCCCGTAGAAATCACAGTCTCCTTTCTCTTACTGTATTCAGTCCAAACCTGTGGTCGTGATAAACCCTCGTCATGTGGAAATGAGACAGTGACATTTACGGTGTATTACAGTGTGTCAACGTCATCTATGTTCTGTTATTTGTCTGCAGTTACAGTCTTTGGCCGTATGGATTTTTTAAAAACCTGGGCATCCCTGGACCAAGACCGTGGCCCTTTTTGGGAACCTTCCTGTCCTATAGAAAGGTGAGAATCTCTGGTCTACAGTATCAAGGGTGTGTGGGCGGAGGTGTAAAGTAACGAATTACATTTATTCGCATTACTGTAATTGAGTAGTTTTTTTTGTGTACTTCTACTTTTTAAAGTAGTTTTTAAAATCTGTAATTTTACTTTTACTTAAGTATGTTTTGTTTAAAGTATTGTACTTCACTACATTTGAAATCACATTCGCTACTGAGTAAGAAATTAATGAATGAAAATGAAAAATAATAACAATAATGCAACGGGGAAGGAAAAATTGCACCCGGAAACCACTGCACTGATTGATTGATGAAAATGAACAAACGTGGAGAAATTCACAAGAACGATGGAGACAAAACAGATGCCAGTGATGGAGACACAGCTGAAAGCCATCAAACTCTTATGATCAAACCCCTGGTCACTGTAACAGCCACTCCTATGGTGTTATACCACATTATGTATGTATGTTGGCCTTTTAAGAGTCGCCGCCCCTCTCCCAGTGTGTGAAGGTGTGTGTGCGACAAGGAGAGAACGGAGTAGGAGCTCAGCTGTGCTGCTCCCGCCCGAAACGCTCTATTCTTTTACCCTTTTCTTTACTGTTACTTTATGTTTTGTATTATAAATTCGTGACACTGAAAGAGGCCGATAAAGGTTTTGTGCTGAACGTTATTCGGTTATTCAAAGCGTCACACCATATTTAAGCGACCACTTTGATTTCAAGCACAAGAAAGGCAACAGCTTTATTATTCAAAGGTGTTCCTTCAATTAAAAACAACTAGTTTGAGATTTATATCCATATACAGTATACAGTATATATGGTAAAAACAGACCTACTGTATGTTTAATAGTGAAAGTAAGAGCATTTCCATACACACACACAATGTGACAATGAGCAGGGTTAACTCAGTGATTAAGGTGTTTTTGCCACTGTTGTGCCCTTGGGTAAGGAAGGCACTTAACCATCAACTGCTCAGATGTATAATGAGATAAAAACGTAAGTTGCTCCGGATAAGGTCGTCTGTCTAATGCTGTACTGTAAATGACTGGAACTAAAGAGCTGTATGTCCATAAGAAAACCACTTGTTAATGAGATTACTCAGAAAAAAAAGCCTTTGATTTGCTAAGGAGCATAGAGCCTGGACGTAGGAAAAAGGTCATGTGACCTGATGAGTCCAGACTGACCCTATTCCAGAGTGACGGGCGTGTCGGGGTAAGAAGGGGAGCGCGTGAAGCGATGCTCCATCATACATAGTGTCCACTGTACAAGCCTCTGGAGACAGTGTTATAGTCTGGGGTTGATCAGGTGATCAGGTCTAGACTCAGTAACTAGGCTTATAACATCTATTGAGGTTTTTACTTCCTGCATGGGCATATTCCAGGATTTAAATTGTGAAATGTTGCATGAGGGATCATTTTCACACATGAATCCACTGTGCACTGTGATCAGAGCTATTTTGATATTTGAAGTTGGCTGGGCAACGTAGTGTTTAAACTGTGCAGAAACTGTGTGTCGTTTCCTTCGGTAATGTTTGATTTGGTTTCAGGGTTTTTACAATTTTGATATGGAATGCTTCAAGACATTTGGAAAAGTTTGGGGGTAAGTAAGCTGTTATTTCAGTCTTTAAAGGATTTGTAGTGAACTCAAAAAAATGTGTTTACCCTAAATATCATTAATGGTTCCAGAAGCTTTTTATTATTGGATCTTCAACCTTCTTTTATGCGTTTCTTTTTAAGAATATATGATGGAAGACGACCAGTTCTAATGACCTTAGATCTTGAAATGATCAAGTCTATTATGGTAAAAGAATGCTTCTCTACCTTCACTAACAGAAGGGTAAGTCTACACCGACATCCACAGGCACATCATCTGAAGAATGAAGTCCATTTAAGTCCAAGGCTTTGTCTTTGTCCAGGAGATTTCATTTGTTTTCCATTTCCTTTTCTACGTAGGACGCAAATATAGAATTGGCTGGTCCCTTCACTGATGGGATAACTATCGTAAAAGATGAAAAGTGGAAACGGATCCGCGGTTCGCTTTCTCCGTTCTTCACCAGTGGACGACTGAAAGAGGTGCACCATTAATTCACTGTATTTCAGACGCATCATAAGGACGAGTCAAAGGCAGCTTATAGGAGCCACCAGCGTGTTGGACTCTTATATACCTGACCGCATGTCTTATTATGTTAAACATCCAGTTATATAATATGCTTCTTGTTTTTATGTGCCATTTTAATTAATTGGTGATTTGTACTTTGGTATAAAGTTATCATGGAAAACGTTAAATAACTTTTATCTGATTCCTTCCAGATGTTTCCTATTGTTGAGAAATATGCAGATCGCTTTACTGACTATTTGAAGAAAAAAGACCCAAAAGAAGCCGTCAAAGTTAAAGAGTAAGTGTTACTTTTAATTTAATTTAAAACTAGCAAAGATCACAGTTCAGTAACTAAAAAACTATAGGGAAATTGAATAAGCATTTGAAGTTTGATTTATAATTTAATTGAAATACCTTGTACCTGTTAGTGCATTGATTACGGGTTAAAAGGAACGAAGGGAAATATTCTAATAGACAGTTTGATTTTCTAAAAAGGCTCCAAGTAGAACCCATTCAGGAACCTTTAGAGCTGCCTGTAATGTAGTATAATGAGCTTATATCCAATACCTGTATAAAAAAAAGTCACAGATTTCACTCAGTCACATTTATCTTTAATTGCAGCACACAATGTCATGTCCAGTTCATAGATGAAAATGATGCCTCATGCTCTCAGAACCCTCCATAGATGTGATAACCTGGTGATTCAGTACATTCAGGTGGTCAGCTGACTTCATTTTATTGCCCCATAAC
>JAQQZT010000023.1:18350627-18377096 GCA_030068275.1 Clarias platycephalus
CTCCAGAGGCTGTACAGTGGACACTATACATGATGGAGCATCGCTTCATGTCCTTCCCTTCTTACCCTGACACGCCCGTCACTCTGGAATAGGGTCAGTCTGGACTCATCAGGTCACATGACCTTTTATGCTGTGCTGCTCAGATAGTGTTTTCCAGCAATAACATAATGTGTTTCTGCTGCTCTGTGATAAGTGTTGAATAGTTGAATAGTTGAATAGCTTGACGCATCCGGAAGAAAGCATGTGTTGGTTATATTTCCCGGGGAGTGAAGTCGGAGTCTCTCTTCTGTGGGTGGAGTTTAGCTAAAAGTTCAGGGGCTGATTTAGTCTGGGTGAGTACTGTAGGTTTTTAAATGTGTTCACCAGCCTGAACCCAAGCAGCTCCTAGGGTTTATCAACTCTACCTTCGGCTCCACCCCAGGGTTCATTAGCTCCACCCCAGGCTCTACCAGAGAGGGTTCACGAGCACAGCTCCATCCCCAGAGTTCATCAGCTGCATGCCAAGGACACTCTCAAATAGATAACATCATCTCATTTAGTTAGTGCTACCTTTTCTGTCGCCCCCGCGACCCTGAACATGGGATAAAGTGGTATAGACGATGAGTGAGTGAGTGAGTGAGTGAGTGAGTGAGTGAGTGAGTGAGTGAGTGATATTCCTCATGGAAATTGTCAAGTCTGAATGTGTTTAAATGATCTTAATGCTTATGAGATAATTCTCTCTCTTCTTTTAGAGCCTTTGCTCCCTATTCCATGGATGTGGTGACCAGTTCCTCCTTCAGCGTTGAAATCGATTCCATCAACAACCCCGAGGATCCATTTGCCATCAACATCAAGAAATTCTTCAACTTCAACTTCTTCAGTCCATTGATCCTGTTAATTAGTAAGTCCTATCTGGTGTTTTCAGCTTATGATAGTTTCACATAATTGTAAGTTGTGAAGTGTGTAATGAAAGCGGACAGTCACACCAGTCTCAGCGTAAGTGAAACAGTTTTTGCACAATTCAGATTTTTACACAGATCTTCCTGAGAGTCTTTCTGCTTTGAGTTCACATCCATGTTTGTGTCACTAGTGTGAACAGATCCTCACGTGACCCATACCGTATATGTACAATGTCCAAGTCAGTAGCATTACACATCATTTACACATGAACACCAGGAACGTCTCACATACTGTAAATGCAAGAACTAACCACGCCGGTGTACATCACAACGCTCATTTATTAAGCAGGTTGTCTGACATCTTGTCAGTAAACTTTATTAGGAAAAATAAATCAGTTCTTGCTGCATCACGTCCTTGCAGGTTTTTGCCTTGCTGCAAATTACTGATGATAAAATGCGTGTAATCACCGAGAAAAACTAACTCATGAAATCCGGTTTGACTAATCGGATGTGACACTTCCAATTTTGGAAAGGTTTAATTTTTGAAAAAAACAACAACCTGTGTTGCTCAAATAGGAAATTAGTAATATCAAAGAAATTGGATTTGAAGTGCTTGTCTAAACTAATTAAGTATAAACTTGTCCCATTTAGGAACAAAATTGGATCTGGGCCAGTTCAATCCTGGTCAGGATATTTTCACTGTTAAGCCTCAATGACTGTTTTTGTTTTGCAGCCATCTTTCCATTCCTTGTTCCGATTTTTGCCAAAATGGGGTTGACCTTGTTTTCCAAATCAGCTATGGAGTTTTTCTACAGCGCATTGAAAAAGATCAAAGATCAGCACAATTCAAAAGAAAATGTATGTCTGAAGTTAATCAATTCATAAACAAGACTTTTAACAATCTCACTGCCTCGAATATAGAAAACAGAAGCTGTGTTGTTGAGGTTCTGTGGTTCTGTTTTCCTTTTAGAGGCGAGTGGACTTCCTGCAGCTCATGATCCAAAGCCAAATAACTGATGAACAAGCTGAGAAAGCTGAACATCAACCTAGCAAAGGTACGAGTTTCAACAGTAAACTTACAAGAAAGTCATCCAGATTCTTTTATGGTCTTGTAATAAAGCAACCTGACCTCGGTTCTTTTTTTTCTTTTCAGGCTTGACTGATCATGAGATTCTTTCCCAGTCCTTCATTTTCATTCTGGGCGGCTATGAGACCACCAGCACCACCCTCACTTATCTACTGTATAACCTCGCAGTTAACCCCGACTGCTTGAGCAAACTGGTGGAGGAGATCGACACAACCTTTCCTCATGATGTAAGCATAAATATAATACCGTATAAATATATAATATATATTTAATACCTTATTTTATGATGTAAACGTGTGTGTAAATGTGCATCATCAATTGACTGGCATTCCATCCAGTTTGTGTTCACTCACATCATTCTATTGGGTCTGGAACGTGATTGCTGAAGTTGATTTTTGTTGATTCTCTTTATCAGAGAGAAGAAATAAAAAAGTAAGCTTTTAAGCAAATCACAAATGATAAAATGCCCAAAATAATGACTCAGAAACCCATGTGTTGTCTTTAAGGCTCCAGTGACATACGATGCACTGATGAAGTTTGAGTACCTGGAAATGGCCATTAACGAGTCGATGCGTCTTCTTCCTACTGCTCCTCGTCTGGAGAGGATGTGCAAGAAAACGATAGAGCTGAATGGAATCACCATTCCCAAAGACACTCTGGTTGGAATCCCTACATACGTCCTGAACAGGGATCCACAACTCTGGGATTCTCCGGAAGTGTTCAGACCTGAGAGGTAGTGGGGCTCCTCCATCATACAGAGTTTTCATTTGTGTACTTCTTGGCAGACGTGGTAAAATAACTGCAATGGGTTTTCTTTGTCACACAAAAATATATTTACAAGAATAACATAAGGATGCATTAATTATTAACGACGTGGTGTCTCTGATTTCTTTAAAGGTTCAGTCCCGAGAATGACATCAACCCCTACACGTTCATGCCGTTCGGTCTCGGGCCTCGTAACTGTGTGGGAATGAGGTTCGCTCTGCTGATCATGAAACTGGTGATAGTCAAGCTGCTGCAGAACTTTACTGTGGAGACGTGCAAAGAAACACAGGTCTCTCATGATTGTTTTATCGTCATTAAAAGAGGTCCTTTATCTTAAGCGTTTGACGAGCTAAACACCAATGCTTACTTCTTGGTTCTTGTTCTTCTTTCCAGATTCCCATTCAACTCAACGCACTCTTTCAGCCAAAGGTTCCTGTGACTCTAAAGTTTGTTCCAAGAACTCACAACAAGGAATAGTTCAGCATGGTTTCACTCCATAGAGGATCCCGTACCTTTTTATACTCATATACTCCTCTTTTATATTGAACAGATAATTATGCATATGGTTTACTGTATTTGATTTGTAATAATCTTATCACGACCTCTAATCATGACTTCATGTTTTAATGGATATCATTTCTTCTGTGTTAACTAGATGTTAGGATTTGATGACGCTAGAATTAGTTTTGATTCCATACACACACAAGTATTACGTACAGTATTTCTTAGTTTACCTCCATCTACACTATTGAAGGTTCCAACAGAAACATTATAAACGTTAGGATAATTTTTTTCGCGTGTACATTCAGTATCAGAATCAGTTTATTCATCATACACAGTAAGTGCATAAGGAATACATTCTATTATATTTTTTCCATTATTAAACTGTGCAAAGGTTAAGATTATGGTGTTCTGATTGCTGTTGATGGTGTGCAGTTTAAAATGTGAAAATGTCTTACTGCCGAAAACCACTATTTTAAAATATTCTTTAACAGGTTTATTACAGCCTGAGGATTAAGAGACTTAAAGCTTGTTTCTCTTCCTTGTATGATGCTTGTTATGAGGGGTGTTCAGATTAAAACAGGACTAGTGATGAATTTTGTGACGAAGAAAAACAGAAGACTTCATACAGTGATGAGACTCTTAGCCACAATAAAACATTTGAACGGTGACTCGGATCCCACTGCAGTCGTTTCCGTGGACTTTCAGCGAGTGGAAGACACACATCTGTCTGTGTACACAATCACCAACATTAATTACACGATTTTCACATTTTGCCATACCAGCCTGCATAGTATCAAAATCAAATTATTCCTTAAAACGTTTCTAGGTATTATGAAGGATGGTCTATACAGGGATGGGGCAGACGTTATAGTGATTTAGCTAACGTTAAAAGAGCTCTTATTTCTGTTTGGCACACACAACCTTTTTGTCACACTCTTAAATATAGTGGATGTGGTAAAGTATATGACATCATCAAGTCCATATATTTAATCAAAGAATGTGTAATAAATCATGTCAACAAACTAGACTGAATCACAGCTGCAGCTTGGCTAGTAGATATTTTAGTGTAACTGGTGTTACTGGAATAATCTGCAGTTCTTGGATATTCCTAGTCTGATGTCATCCCTTGGGAACAGGCTTTACAACAGCACATGGACTATGAGACTGACGAAAAAATTCGGACATGACCAACATTTTCATCTTGCAAAAGACGAGCGGATTTCAGAAAAGCAGACTCTAAGAAACAGAGCCCTATTGCATTAATTACAATCTCTGACTGAAATCTAGTACCTCGGGGATCTGTGATCTGACTTCTGTAACATTCAGGACCGCACTACATAAAACAAGCGGCACACAAAATATGCTAGACATGTAATACATTTAAAAACATATGCATGTAGTTGAGGACTAGGCCAATTTCTTGACTGATTATACACTATGTGGCCAAATGTTTCTTGACACCTAATCATCACAGCAAAAGTTTGCTCTTCCCCAAATAGTTGCCATGAAGTTAGAAATACACAGAAGTCCAGCATGGAACTAAGAGGACCAAATCCTGGTCCAGCAACTCCCTTTGCCACAAATCAAGCCCTGACACAGAGCCCATAGCACCACCAAACACCTTTGAGATAAACTGGAACACCAATTGCACACCAGGCCTCCTCACCTGACATCAGTATCTGAAACAGATGTCCTCGTAGCTGAATGGGAACAAATCCCCGTAGCCACAACCTCTGGAATGAGACAAGCACATATGATTGGATTTCCACACACAATGCACCACAATGACAAAGCAAAAACAGGCTTATAAGTAATATGCAAGTACTCAGAGCCTTGCACTCGATACCCATGAGTGGCTTCAGAACATCAATGTCCTGGAGTGGCCCAGCCAGAGTCTTCAATACATTGATGGCTGGGTGACTTTGGAGTGAATTCTATTCCATTTTAATTTTATTTTTATTCGTATAGCGATGTTAACAATGAACATTGCCTCAAAGCAGCGTTACAGAACATAAGAAACAAAACAACATTCCAAGATGTTCAAATCCAAGTTCCAGATGTTAGACAAAATCATCTAGTGTGATGCAGATAAAGCATATATAGGTCAATTAACCTAACATACATGTCTTTGGACTGTGGGAGGAAACCGGAGTACCTGGAGGAAACCCACCAAGCACGGGGAGAACATGCAAACTCCATGCACAGGGACGGGAATCGAGCCTAAGGTCAGAAGTATTTTAACAAAATATAATTGTGTAAATGTAATCAGTAATAAACATTACAGTTAGCTAATCAGTGCTAGAAATGAAAACTTCTTGCGTGATTTCAGAGCAGCGAAAAGATGTGAAGGAGTGTGTTTAGGTCTGACTCCACACCTCAGACATCAGGTACTGCTGAGTCGTTTCCACTGTGTGTGTGTGTGTGTGTGTGTGTGTGTGTGTTTTAGTCCAGATCACCAGTGTAACAGCACATTATTTGCCTTAAATGTGCTCATTTTATTATTTTACATTTAAAGCATAATAAGCTTGAGACGTCAGAGGTCATGCTGTACTTTTGGACAACAATAACACATTCTAGAGAAATGTAACGGGGTCATAACACAAAAACGCAGGAGACGTAGGTGCACACAGCGAGAGAGGAACATGGCCAAGACAAAGCTGGAGAGGGAGTTGAAGAAAACACTCCTGCCAGGAAGGTTCTGTATCAGACTCCCTGCTGGCTGTGCTGCACGTGCAAACAACAACAGATGGGAGAGTGAGACTCGAGGCAATCAGACACGCGGGAGGTTGTAATGCATCCTCCAGGGCACTGGGTGGCACTAAAGCATTGTCCTCTGTGTGTGTGTGTGTGTGGCAGGAGACGAGTCAGAGCAGAGACGGAGACTCTTGGGGCGTTGTCTCACTGTGTGTGTTTTTGTCTGTGAGCATGCAGTCGATCCAAGCTCGAATCACAGGACCATGCGGTTCACGCGGTCTCGAGCACGGAGGGCGGGACATAAGTACGCGCTCGTGCTCAAAAGAGGAAGTGACGTAGTTACGGTTTGACTCCGTACACAAACAAACGTGTCTGCAAAAGACTCTCTGTGAAGTGATGCCGGAGTTCTGTGTTCGCAAGAAATGTAGACAGACACCAGAAAACATCCAAAGAATAAAAACATAAAAACTCCGATATTCACGGAAGTATCCGTTAGTATTTATGGTCGCGCGCGGTGCAGCAGCAGCAGTAAGCGAGTCCGTGCAGAGTTAAACACACTGCGGCGCGAGCGGCACTGACCTGAGGAAAAGATTTAAAATAATAACAAACTAGGATTAAAACCATCGTCTACCTTCACCATCCGAACCGGACAGTGTGGATCCTGGTCCAGCAGAGAGCCTGAGAGCGGAAAGTTCATATTAACAGAGAGTCTCATTATCTCGGCATCTCCTGGTGATTGTCTGTGGATCTCGTGGTGACATTTTAAATCCATATAATAAGATGTACAGGATGATCATTTCACATTTACTGCTTACTTTAAGGCCCCAGAAAAGAAAAAAAAATCTCAGTCCAAAACAGTAGAATGTGATGAACTTTAAGTGCTGATGTGGCTATTGGAGTTACAGGTACTTTACTCAGTTTATGTAGAACCTATCTGGAGTATCTACTCCAGAACATCTCAGAGACACATCGGAAAATTGAGATGCTGATGATCCACATCAATTTTACACAAAAAATTCAGGTTATCTGTGATTGCTGTGACAGAATTTGGATGTTGGAAGAATTTAATGTGTACAAGCTGTTTATGGTGGCAACCTTCAGCTGATTTCTTGCTTTTATACTTTCTTGCAGACAGATACTGGAGGAAACCCAGACGGAGACCTCCGACAGCAGCACAAGACCAGCTAACAACAGAAGAAAGAGGAAAAACCTGACGTGCAAGAGCAGGATACAGAGGAAGGAACATCAAGAGATCTGTTAAATAATAAAAAGTAATATATAATATATACTTTTTATTATTTAACAGATCTCTTGTATCATAATTTCTACGTTACTTGTACTTGCATTAGCAAGATGGTGTGTTACTGAAATTAAATATTTTTAATTTCAGTAACACAACCTCTTGCTAATGCAGGTACAAGTAACGTCAAAATTACGATACATTTTAATGTTTACATTTTTCAAATTTTTGCAGCTACTTTTCTGTTACAACACTTGCTTGAATTGTATTTTACTTGAATAATTTTTAATAAAACATTTTGCACTCTAACCAGTATTTTGTCTCTATTCCAAATCACCAACACATTTTGGATTCTACAGTATACATTTATTTTCAAAAATACAGTAAACACACTGCACACAAAACATGTTAAACACAAAACATTGATGCATGGTGAGGTTTCAGCTTCAATAGTTTCAGCACATCAGCTAAGTTTGAAAAGCTACACTCAACAAGGTAAGACAAAAAGGAGCACAAACATCTCTCTTATAGGAATGTTGTCTTCTTGATAGGAGAATTTGGCACCATTCCTGGTCTCTCCAGGTCACAAGGACATGCTGCCATCACACAAACCTCTCTTGAACCCAGATGATCCTGGGGAGAACAGAAGTACATGATTAGATGAGCACTTTTTTTTAAAGTCCCTGTGGAAATCAGAATGTAGACAGAAGCTGGTTCCTCAGTGACGCGTGATAGATGTGTCAGTAGACATGTTGTTCAGATCGCCGTTGATTTTGTCACAAAAAAAAAAAAAAAAAAACACCATCCACATGGAGCATTAACAGGTGTAACAGTTTATGACCTGCGGTTTCTTCTTCTTTCATTTTGGACAGCAGAGTAACAAACTACGTCTCTTCAGCCACCTACTGTTTCCGGTTGTGTAAATACGCATGTGTGCCCAGGATCGGAACCGATGTTACAATGTGCACGCAGACCTGCGGGGGGGATTAGAACAGAACAATCGTTGCCAGTGAGAAAACGCCCTTGCTTTATCTTACAGTGCTGTGAAAAAGTATTTGGATCTTTGGATGTTGTTCTGGTTCTTTTATGAGCTCCTGTCGTTGTGCTCTTGGAGTAGTTTGGTAGGCCGGCCACTCCTGGGAAGGTTCACCACTGTTCCAGGTTTCTCCATGTGTGGATAACGGCTCTCACCGTGATGAGTCCCAATTGCAGATAGCTGGAGTCCCAAAGCCTTAGAAGTGGCTCTGGGACTTAGAAGTCCATTTCCAGACTGATACATGTCAATTACTTTGTTTCTCATCTGTTCTTAAATTTCTTTTTACATTGTCGCTTTTAGCGTGCTTCACTTTGTTCGATAGGTTCTATTTAAGTGATTTCTTGATTCAACAGGTCCGGCAGTAATCAGGCCTGTGTGTGGCAAGTGACATTTAACTCAGCTTCCAAAAGAATGTAGTTAATCACAGTTCATTTATGATTTTTTCACTTGAGGCCTGTGTTTACCTGTGTTGTTTTTGTGTAATAATAAAATTAGTTTGGTCTCAATCATTTAAGTGTGACAAATATGCAAAACAAATCTTAGAATTTCATTACCAATTTCCTAATGTTGAGCATCGCTGAGCACATGGAGTGACAAATTCTGTCAAATGTTTGGATTCTTCCACTAGCACCATTTTGTCCTACAAGGGCACACTCATCTGTTCATCACTGTTTAACGGGAGACAGTTAATTTGTAGCAAAACATTAGTTAGTGTCTATGTGGAAAAGCAAAAAATAAAACCTACGGTCAAAACAGGACATTGTCGTGAATCACGGCACAAAACCAATTGACATTTACAGAAGACTTCTGACAGTACTGTACAATGATGAGACTGTTAGCCGCAGTAAAACATTAGAATGGTGCAAACGTTTAAAAGAAGGTTGTATGTGCATGAATGATGGTCAAGGTGCCTCGGAGCCCACTGCAGCCGTTCTGCAGTCGTGACCTCGTGCAAGCCTTTCCACATGTTTGGGCTATCAAAGGAGCTCCTGGGAGGCCAGCGTTTCAGGCATGTAGCAGTTAGTCAGATCATGGCTCTGGATCATGGTTCTGTGCCTTAGTGTAGCAGGGGATTATATAGAGAAATAAAGGTAGTTGTTACTCTCATAACGTTACTCGTCTTCTGTTATTTTGGACAATCAAAAGTCCCAGTTGTATTTATTGACTAATTTTAAAGCACTTCTGTAAACTTCTCAAGAGTTAGTTAGCCAAGTAAGGTTACCTTTCTTTACACTTTGTCTATAATGGTGATGGCGTCCACTTCAGCATAGCTCATTCAGTTTATCAAAATTCTGTTTAGTTGAGACAAATGTAGACATATAAATGCAGCTTGTTCACACTTAAGTAATCTTCTTGATTGCTAATTTTATTTAATTTTTTTGTTTTACTCAAGTCAGTGTGTTTTGTGTTTCAACTATTGCATTTAGTATCAATGCATCTAGTATCAAGATTGGAGGAGAGGCACAAAATTAAAATGATTTAAATTCAATTCAATTCCATTTTATTTGTATAGCGCTTTTAACACTTGTCATTGTCGCAAAGCAGCTTTACACAATCAAAAGAAATTATGGAAGTTTGTATGAAATGATCGGATTGTCCCTAATAAACAAGCTGAAGACAACGGCGACGAGATGGCAATAGAAAGAAACCTTGAGAGGAACTAGGGAACCCATCCTCTTTTGGGTGATAACAGTCATACTGTGTGCTAGGCAGCTGGCAGTTAATTTATTTGAAGTACAGTGTGAAGTTTCCACAGTCTCTAATGATTTGGGGTGTAGTGTCATTTGCTGGTGCTGGTTCACTGTGTTCTGTGCAAGTCAATACAGCCATCTACCAGGAGATTTTAGACCCAACTGTAGGAGACCCAAAGCTTAACGGAGATGCCTAATTCCTTTCAGCACTTTGACACACCTGCCCACAGTGCCAAAACTACCACTTACTGGATTGGTGACTACTATATTACTGTGCTTGATTCACCAGCCAACTCGTTGACCTTAAATCCCATTTAAAAAATCTCTGGTGTACTGTCTAGAGGAAGATGAGAAATCCCTGACCCAACAATACAGACGAGCCAAAAGCTGCTGTCAAAGCAACCTGGTCTTCAATAACACCTCAGCAGTGCATAAGCAAACATCATCTTTCAGAATTTCTGTGCTGTAATTCCTTTTTTGATTGATCTCAGGGAAATTCTAATATTTTGAGATATTGACTATGATTATTATTTTTCTGAGCTGTAATTTGACTTAATTGAAATTGAAACAAAAAAAATGTTTTACTTCCTGGGTAATGAATCTACATGGTACAGTGGCATAGTATTTGGCATTGTGGCCTTGCATCTCCAGGGTCGAGAGTTCCTGTCTCAGTTCTGTGTGCATTCCTCCCATGGTCAAAAGACATGAAGATTAGGCTAATTGCCATTTCCAAATTGCCCCGACTGTATGTGTGTGAGTGCTTGTGTGCCCTGGAGTGTGTACTCTGCCTCGTGCTCTGTGTCCCTGAGGATAAGCTCCATCTAGGATCCACAACCCTGAACAGGAAATGTAGTATAGAGAATAAGTGAGTGAGAGAGTGAGTAATGAATGTGAACCTAGAATACATGAGTTTCACTTTTTAAATTAAATTAATAAAAATTACCTTTTTAACAATACTCATTTAAATTCTCAATTAGTTTGAAAAGTTTGTACACCCCTTCTAACTCCATAGTCGTTCCTGATTTTTATTTCTTTCTACACTGTAAAACAATACTGAAGGCATTTATCCAAAATACACAATAATCTCCTTTGAACAGTGGATATTGAGATGTATATCTGCTATTTATGATCTGTAAAGCTTCATAACGGCTCTAATCTGAGGTGCTGTTTGTTAATTGGTGATTTCTGAGGCGGGTGATGCAGTACCCAAGCCCGGATAAAATGGGAGGGTTGGCTCAGAAAGGGTATCTGGCGTAAAACCTGTGCCAAGTTATTGTGTGGATTGGATGGTCTACTGTGGCGACCCTTCGATGGGAGCAGCTGAATGATTAACAACAGCATCCCTGTTTTGGTCTTGCTTTTCTGGGAAGGTCTTCATGAGAGCCAGTTTCATCATGGTGCTTGATGGGTTTTGCAAATGCACTTGACACAACACTGTTCTTGCAAAAAACTAATTACATTTTTTTTTTATTATTCGTCACATACAGAACCATACACAGTATGATATTCAGTGAAATGCTTACATGACTGTTTGTGACCTAAAAGGAAAAGAAAATAAGAGAGGCAAAATATCCAATAGAAAAGAATGTAAAATATAAAATCTACAATATATACTGAATTTGTTACAATACATTTAAATAAAGTATGTAAAAAATATAAACAATGTAAAAAGTATAAACTGTATAAAGTACTGTATATGAAATGTGCAGTTTGTGCGATGTGCAGACAGCAGCAGTACTGGTAGTCATGGAGTGTGAAATGAAATGATGAGGAGCAGTGGTATTGTCCATCTTTAAGGCGCAATAGCAGTCCTTATTTATATGTAAACTGAAGCATGTGGCACATATGTTCTGCAGATCGCTGCAATGTGCAAATGTCCAATGTTCAAGTGTTCAGTGTGCTCCAACACATGTGTGAAGGAAACTGTAAGTGCATGCTGTAAGTGTTGTATTGAAAACTTGTGTCCAAACCTTTGACTGGTACTGTGTGTGTGTATGTGTGTGTTCGTACCTATACTGACTAGCCATAACATTACAATCACAATATGTGTGTTTATAATGTATGTATAGAAGTGAATAGATTTATTATTTTTTTTAATTTTTTATTTTTTTTAGGAAGACTCAAATTATGGCACCAGTTTTGGGTCACACTTGTACGTGCAGCAGTTAACATTTTCAACCCGAAAATGCTCGCGAGCGGATCCAATAAGCCGTGGTAATGAAACTCTACCCTCCGGGTTTTCTCTCTTACTTGTTCTTTCTGTGTTTATAAACAGAGGAAGCGGCCAATGGTCAGTCGCATGTGACGTCACTACCGCACACAGCACAGGTCTACGCGGAGCACCGAAACGCTTCCGAATTCCGCGTGAAAGCCGCCGGGTGAGGGCCGTGTCCGCGCTCCCGCCGCGTCGGCGCTCGCAGCTTCGGGGTCCGTCGTGTGTTTTCGCTGCTTTTCCCCGCCACATGTAACGCACGTGTCGTCCGGTTCCAGGAACTGCAGCAGCAGCAGCGTTAACCGTTTGCGCGCCGGATGACAGAGAGCGCGAGAGAAAGAGAAGAAACAAAGTTACAGAGTAGCGCGCGCGCGCGGCGTCATCTGTGTTACAATGTTGCGAGCGGACGGAGAGATGAGAGAGCGCGCGCGGGTTAAAGTCTGAATTCGTATTTAATTTCCACCTGAAACGTTTCACCCCTCCTCTTACCCCCCCTCTCTCCCTCCTCCGGTAATCCAGACCGGGTGTTGCGGCTCGCGCGTCTCCCGTGTTGTGACTACGACCGAGAGCAACAGCAGCACAGCGAGGCGAGGCGGCCCGACTCTCAGCAGCCGTGTCTCACACTTCGGTTCCTGTTCCAAGTTGTTTAGAAAGAAGAAACAAACAAGAATAAATAAACAACAACAAAAAAAAAAAATGGCTGATTACGCGGACGACACCGGTGCTCGTGCTCTCCTCGCGCTGAAGTCCGCGCCGTGCAGCCCGGTGGCGGTGAGTGTGGCCGCGCACGCTCTCTCCCCGGCGCCGCTCTCCCCGTCCCCCCCGCCTCCTCCCCCGCTGCAGGCCCTCGCTCGCCTCCAGGGCCGCGACTTCGACTTCGTCATGCGGCAGCGCTCGGTCACGGTGGGACGCAACTCGTCGCACGGCTCCGTCGACGTCAGCATGGGCCACTCGAGCTTCGTGTCGCGCCGCCACCTGCAGATCACCTTCGAGGAGCCCGACTTCTACCTGCGCTGCCTCGGCAAGAACGGCGTGTTCGTGGACGGCGTGTTCCAGCGCAGAGGCGCGCCGCCGATCCGGTTACCCCGAGAGTAAGTGTGCACCCGCATTCATCATCATCATCATTAATTAGCAGTGTGTCTCGTGCAGGAGGGGATGGGATTAGAGCAGTTAAGCTGAGGGTAACAACAACAACTTCTTGCGCAAACCTCATCAGTGTGTACAGCAACAACACAACCAGGGTGACCTCTCCACTCTCACTAGTGTATCCTGTGCATTATTCTACTGTAAACAGAAGTACACACACACACACACACACACACGCACAATGTTGTGTTAACTCCGTTTGAGGCCTAACAGTTCCCCCTTTCCAAATAAAGATAACACACATTTATGCAGATGTGAAGGAGAAAAGGCACTTGAATAAAATGAATTGTATTATTATTATTATTATTAAGTAGAGTGTTGTGTTTTATTCTGGAAGCTGTGTGATTGTAAACATGATTGTAAACATACACGCGGTGTGAAGGTCGACATGGCCCAAGGAGTTAAAACCGAGTGTGTAAGTGGTTGTACTTTGACAACAGCAGTGTGAGGGGTGTGTGTGTCGCTCTGATTGGCTGGGAGTAGAGCTCCACCTCAGTATGGGGTGGTTAGACAAGCAACACACACACGCACACACAAATGCACACACAGCCCAACCGTCACGTAAAAAAAAAAAAAAAGCCTGCGGCCAACAACAGCTTCACGTCATGCCGTGTGTGTGTTTCTGTTCGAGTGTCAGGAGGTGTCCTCACTGCCTGATTTCTCTGAGTTAAAGCAGTTTTCACATGCAGTTGTGATCCTTTTATATAACATGATTTGCTGTTCAGTCCTCCATGAAGGTTGCCGGTGGTTCTGTGGTCTAAGCCCAGGGTTGAAACTGTAGTGAGGGCCACGTTACAGGACGTGATATAATTAATGTTTACAACACCGATGGCTAATTTGTAATCTCTGTTGTGTAAAGTGCTTTCACTCAATTCTCAAGTTAGGCCGTGTGTGTGTGTGTGTGTGTGTGTGTGTGTGTGTGTGTGTGTGTGTGTGTGTGTGTGTGTTAGTTAGACGTCTCATGAGTTGCACAAGCGAGCTGAACTGGCTAGGAGAAAGTGTTCTGGGTTTCACAAACCATATTTATTTTCTATTTCATTCTTACATAAACCCAAGCGCTGATATCATAGCTACACTGTGGCCAAAAATTTGTGGACACCACACTGTCAAAACACTCACACAATTGTATGCAGTGTCTTCGTATGCTATACGTTACAGTTTACCTTCACTGGAGCGAAAGAAACCCAACCTGTTCCTATAGGGCTCCATGAATGGTTTAAGAAGAACTCGAGTCCAAAGCAAACCCTCTGAACTGGAGTAAAGCTCTTGTGGCAGAATGATCACAAATCCTCACGACCACGCTGCAGAATCTGATGGAAAGTCTTACCAGAAGAGTGGAGCGGACTATAACCGGAACGGAGGATTAACTCTGTGTTAATGGTTAAACATTTGGAACAGAAACACATGGATGTTATGGTTAGGTGTTCACAAACCTTTGTCTGTATAGGATGTTTTAGATGTTTGTTGCAAGGAAAAACGGTGTCTCTTGAATTCTATAAAATAGAAAAGCAGGTTCCGCGGCTTTGAACAAACCCAGTGGAGCGGTCCTGAAATGCGAGTAGGCTGTTTACTGCTATTACATTTAGCATGTTTACATAGTGTTGTGTTCGTCTGACTAAAAATGGCTTTCAAAATAAATGTAAACGTTACGGATGGGGATTATCCATTATTATATGCATATACAGCACATTATTATGCTGACTCCTGATTAAATTAATAAGTGTCGTGATTCAATATGACTTTTCCCCCCCATTTTTGGACACATTTTTAGACCTCGAACCTTAAAGTTTTATTCCTTTTAGCTTTATTCACCAGAATTGAACACAATAATTAAATGTAGCATGTTCCTTATAACATTCGTTTTCAAGCTTAAAAACAAGTGCCGCATTTAAACACTACAAACAAACTTCAAATATAAGAATTTATCATTTAAATGAGCAGTGCGTATCATCTGCTGTAATTATAATTTCTAAAGAAACTTGGCAAATACTTCACTCCTGCCACACTGGATGCCAGTCTGTGTCCCACCTGCAGGATTATAAAGAAACGGCGGCGCTTTACCGCCTCAAATGTGTCCGAAGTCTTGAGCGAGGGTTGAGCAGTTGTTGAGTGGCGCCTAATGAATGTGTTTCGAGATTAATTTGCACAAGTGGTGTTTTGAGACTGGTTTAAATGTGTGTAATGAGTTGGTTTCAAGTCCAAGTCGCTTGCAGAGTTTAGAGAACGAGGCAGATGAGAGAGTTTTTTACACGTGCAACATTTGATCACGTCACACCATAAAAATTTCGTTTCTCGGCAGCTTGTGCACAGATTCGGTTATATCTGGATATACCAAGCTGAAACGATATACCAGGCAGATCGTAACTGAATTAATTTCCCCATCTAAAGTAAACATGTTGGTCCGACTGAAATCATACTTGAATTTCTCAAATTCAGACTTTCACACCCAGATAATGCAGTTGTAAGTCAAGCTACTTCTGCACATATAACTCGGTCACAGAAATCAGCAGGGGCTCCTCAGGCTCCCTGGGCTTCGACCTGGAAGACAAACAAAATGTGTAACAGCTGAAGACATCACTAACGATACGGCGGTGACGCCTGCCTTTGAATAACTCCATGGCCACGAGGGATGACGTGCATCTCATTTGTATAAAATAGTAACACATGGACCGTATATATGAAATGTACAGTGTCCATGTTTTTACCGCTCGACATGATGATGGTTACGCTAACTTGTTTGACTATTGTTTTGGTAACGAGTCAACCAGGAATACCTCAATAACGAGCTGAAAGGGGGCACGTCACCACCTATCGTATCGGAGACAGACGAACTTCAGGCAATAAATAGATTCCCCTGCCAGGCTTGTACTGTGGCACAAGGACGGTAGTCTATTTAAACTGTCTCGTCGTGCTATAATCATATATACTGTAGCATACTGTAAGTTTACATGTTATCTGGACTGACCTGTAAATGTACTGACCGTCAGAACAGAACCGTCTCCATATTACATTTGACCAAAGAGAAAGAAAAAAAACAACTCTTCAGCGCTTGAGATGGCCATGGGTCCACGTGTGCTGCATTCTACTGTTTATTTTATTGGCTATAAAATGTTGACTTGATTGATCTTGTTTTACTCTGCAATGTCTAGAAATCATTAACACACAATAAGTAAATACATAAATAAATAGTGATGCTGCTGATTATCATCTCTAGCGATAAGAATAATGATAGTAATAATGGCTGTGCGTCAGACACTAACAGTCAGCAGATCGTCTTCAATTCCCAAACTTATAAGTGTCCTGCTGATGGGCTCGCAATTTCAAAACCCACCAAAGATTTTTCAGTAATAGTCGGGTCAGGAGATCGTGCAGGGCCATAGTGAATTATTATGACCGTGATGTTATGATATTATGTTTGTGGTCGTGGTGTTTTTTCTTTGAGCCCAGCAAACAAAAACAAATCCCCAGAACTTCCCCTAAACGTCTCCTGTACAAATGTTTCTGAAGGTCTTTGTGTGGGGTTTCCTTTATGTCCCCGGGATGGAATTGGGGGGTGACGTCTGGACGTCTGCATCACACTTGGAGGACCGAATGTAAACGTTTGGAGAACACCCTGTGGACTTATTACTTATCAACAAAAGTATACATAGTAAGAGTTCGCCCTTGTGTTATTATTTTTTTCTTTTTATAGCTGCAGGAATCAAACCTGGATCTCTGGATGATAGGGTGAACGGTTTGTCATTGGGCCACTCAGGAGATACTGTACAGAAAATGAATGCACAGCAGCAGTAACCACGCTCGCTATTACGTTCAGGGAGTGGTGTTCCACTCCCTGAATTAACTTTCAACACTTTAAAAATGTTTTCCGTCTGTCCAAGAGTGGTTATATTTACCTCTGATTTTGAACGTTACACTGGAACCAAACTAGGACAATTGAAGAACGTCAGTGAGGGTCTAGTAATGTCACACACGCTCTCTAGACGTGGATCAAATGCGAACGTTGCGAAAGTCTCCTAAACGTAATGCATACCTTGATGGTGTGTAATGCATCAGTACCTTTTTGCAGAGACGCAGCCCCAACCCCCGTGTGTACATAACCACGCCCTCACCGGTGTTCTTCACTCTGGAGATGTTGTTCTTGGGATTATTGTTCAGATTTGTCATAGAATTTTCCTGTGAGGTTTAGAAAGAAAAAATGTTTTGATTATTGTTTGTGTGCAGTTGTCGCTCCTGCTGCTTTCAGGTCGTCCTGCAGCTCTTTTCGAGTGACTTCTAATAACTAATAATAACTACTTTGACATTAATGAGGACACGGTGTAGATTTGCTGTGATGGATAGTTTATATATTAAATCAAGGCAATTGTACAGACTGGGATCGTCGTTGGTGGTTGGATAATTCACCGTGAGTGCTAATGGTTTTGCGAGAGTTTCCTAATCACAGGCCACTCGCTTTCATGATGACCGGACATGATCAATAGATTCCGGTCTTATAGTAAAGTGTGAAAAATTGCTTTTAGGACAAAATAAAAGTGACAAAAAAACTCTATGTATACAGAATGTTTTGCATGTTGTTGTTGTTGTTGTTTCGGCTGTCCCCGTCGAGGGGTCTCCACAGTGGACCATCTGATCCACACATGGGTTTTACGCCGGATGCCCTTCCCGTTTTATCCGGGATTTGGAACCCGCACTGCATGTTTTATAGAGTCCTTTATAATTACTGGAGCTCTGCAATTAAACCAATTATGCCGTTTAATCAACCTTTTGTTGCTCAATTCGATTTATTGAATTGTCCATCCAGTTTTTTAATTGGAACTGATTCACAATTAAATTTGTTTGGGTAAACGTAAGTGTTAAATGGTTCTAAAATGGACATCTATTTGCAAAAATCTTAATACAAATCATTTTCATCTTCCAAATAGTACTTGGAGAATAATCTCCTTTTGCCAGATTATTGCTGCTTCTGCTTCTTTTAGATTATTTTAGATTATTATATTATGTGCAGTTGGTTGCAAAAGGAAAAAGAAACCACCTAATGGACTGGAGTGTGGACCAGAGAATAAAGATTCTCTCTTTGTACAGGACATGATGTTTAAAAGTTACAGTGTATTTCATTGTTTAATAAAGACTTTAATACTGCACAACCTGTAAGAGAGAAAGCTGCTCGAGACAAATCATTCAATAAGCATTAGTGCTATTAAAACTGAATCAAATAAAGGTTGGAGGTAATGTTAAAAATATTGACTTAAGCGTTCAGTAGGTCTCTGCAGGTTCTTATCTGAACGGAGTTATGCAGCTTGTTGTCATGGAGCTCACAATGACTATTCCAGCAGACACCTATGAAAACACCGAGCAACACAAGCGGATGGAGAGCTGGGCGCGCGCCAGACCTGCCCGAGTGTTTACACTGCCGCAGCAAACCGAGCCCTCTGAGCCCCCGTACGAGCGCAGCAGTCCAGCGCTTTTTGGCTCTGCAGATCAAAATTGCGAAAGCGAATCCAGAGAGAGTGTGTAGACTGGGGGATAGAAAGCTTGTGGAGTTTACAAGTGCAGGATTTCAGTTCACAATCAGTGAAAAGTCCCAGGCTGGAAATACTTCCAGATTCAAACGAAGGTATTTGCAGTATGGATTTTATTTACTTATGTATATAATTGATATATATATATATATATACACACACACTGTCCAATTTATTAGGAACACCTGTGCATGTGCATCGGCTAATCATGTGCTCAAGTAGATACGAGCCGAGAGCTTTAGTTCGTATTAAACATTAGCGTGCAGTAGAGGGTGTGTGTGTGATCTGGGACGGACCCTGGCGCGGTTCTTGGCGCTCTATGGGCGGATTTTGAGTGTTTCAGGGATTTGACAGGAATGGATCCTGGTGAGATCTTGTCCCGTCCTCTTTAAGGTTTAATGTTTTATGTGAGATGCTTTTCCGCGCACCGCGGTCGTGAGGAGAGTTTATTGGAATCACTACAAAGTCCCAGTTATTCTTCAACATGATGTTCCATCCTGAAGACCCCTCACTCAGAGGATGTTTTGTTTTTCACACCCTTCTGTGTGTGTGTGTGTGTGTGTGTGTGTGTGTGTGTGTGTGTGTGTGTGTGTGTGTGTGTGTGCGCGTGCACAATTACCAGGAAATAAGCAGGTTTTTGCTAAATACTCAAACCAACCAAGCTGGTACCCACTACCCTGCCACAATTAAGGTCACCGAGATCAGACTTTTTCTTTGTTCTGATGTTTGATGTGAACATTAACTGAAGCTTTTGATCTGGATGATTTTATGCATTGTGTGCCGATGCCACGTGATGAGATCCAGGATCCAGTGTCCCTGCATCAAAGTAGGAACTGTGAGTGTGTAAGCAGCTTCTTTATAAATAGGACCGTATTAAAACATGACAATGAAGCACTGTGTGTGTGTGTGTGTGTGTGTGTGTGTGTGTGTGTGGTCTGCAGGATGCAAAACTGGTAGCTTTAAGCTTCCAATAACTTTTAGCTCCTTCACCACATTAAACAAATGAGTCATGCTTGGGAATGATGGGATTTCTCTTCCTATAAATGCAGCAGGGGAAATCCTGGGAGGGGAAAAAGAAGGAGGAATAAAAGCGCACATATCCCACTGCATCCAAATCAGACGTTACTAGTAAGCCCAATTTTCCGGACTATTTGTACGCTTGTGATCAGCTTTCACGCTTTAAGAGGCTTAATTTTGGTTCTGAATTACTTTCGGGAAAGAAACCGTGTATCTGGAATCATTTAGGAAACTTCAGGACGGCGGTTGTGTCTCCGCACACGATGGTGCTTTTATACTCGCTGTTCTTCTGTCTGTTGGACTCTCATACGCTGATGTGAACGTTCACTCTGAACTTTAGAATCTGTTCTCTCACACACACACACACGCACGCACACACACGTCTGAACGGCTAAAATATTGAATTTGCCGTTCTTGCAGTCTTTGCAGAGTACTTAGTTTATTTTTTTTTTAAAGTACAGAGCGCACGATGTGTTAAAGAAAGAAAGAGAATCTGCTCTGGTCTAAAATGAGACTCGCAGTCTTGGGTTATTTCAGGGCGCGCTCTCTGCTTTCTAATTAAGACCCAGTGTATTATTATTATTATTATTATTATTATTACTAAACCGCGTATTATAATTATATTGAGGTTTATTTTTGACAGAACTACAGAGTGCTAACAAAAAAACACTTTTTTTTTCTTTTATGATGGGCGTTCGAGTCAAAGTGGGACTGGCACAGTTCTGAGAGTAAAAACTCCTGTTATGTCTCTATATAATCCCCTGATACACTAATGCACTCATCACAGTGTGTCACTAGGATCATGATCGGACTGTCTGTCTGAAACCCCGGCCTCCCAGGAACTCCTTTAATGGCCCAAATGTGTGAGCGAGGTCAGGACTGTACGGGGGACGTAGTAATGTAACGTAGTAAGTAACGTGCAAGTGGTGTCGGAGAATGAGTGTGTGTACAGAGTCTCATCACCGTACCGCGCTCGAAGTTGTCTGTAAATATCTCCTCGCCTTTACTTCTACATTCATCAGAAATGTTACCAAAAGTCCCAGTTTGACCTGAACTATGTGGCTGACTGAAGCCTGAAGAGGAAGTGTTCTCTTTAACATGTTGGCTTTTGCTGTGTAATTATTACTGATGCTTTAGTTGGCAGTCCAGCAGCACTGAATCACACACACACACACAATGCTGCAGGTTCAAACTGACATCATTTACATCTTAAATATAGTCGGTCCGGCGTATGTAAAAGCTGTCGTATTACACTGCTTTAACACCGGATTCATCAGGATTTATACGTTTGCTAAATGACAAAAAAAACACGCATCATAATAATGGAGTTGATCTGTTTAATTAATGTCTGCAAAACTAATAAACACTAAAAAATTGTTAAAGACTCAAAACTTTAATATATCTTTTTTTGAAGAACCCAAACAGGCCAATAATTCATACAGTTTGCTGTTTCTGATCAGTTTATAATTCCAATACTAAAATATATTAAACTTATCAATCTCATATAAACACTGGTGTTTATGTATATAATTAGAAACATCAAAATATATAACACGATGCATTAATTCCACTGTAAGAGCAGAAAACCGTCGTGTTCTTGCTCTTCTGTTGACGTGGTGTGTGTCTAAATAACGAGGCGCCAGAAAATATCTCTCGTAGTACACGACACATCTTTCTGTAAAAATAGATCACACGGCTGTAACTCTGAGCACGGAGGGGCTTTCTGTCCGCTTTAACACCGAGCTGTGTCGACGGTGTCTTTATTAACAGATTCATGTAATTATGTTGATTAATCCAAAGCTGATACTTGTGTATATGAGAATAATTTCATTTAAAGTTAAGAGTTTTTACTTTATTTATTTCTGATGCAGCGTTCTACCTCTCAATAAATATCCCTTATTTTTATATTTTTCCAAAAAATGGTGTAGTTTTTGCTATAAATTTTTGCTACAAAATTAAATGATGAATGATTATTTAATAATAATAATGAAATGACTGCCTGTGGCCTTGAAGATTACTAATAGGAAATAAAATATAAAAAAAAAAAACTTTAGCTAAGGAAAATATTCCTATAGAAGATGAAACAAGATATAAAATATAAGAAAACCTGGCTGTACAAATAGAAAAGCCTTTACTTGGACACCTTTAATCTCTATACCGTATCCATCCTATACGTAATCTGTAAAATGTTGGTTTTGCGTAATATTTCTCACATGTCTATTAACCTGTACACCACAAGAGGGCGTACTGCATACTTGCAGTTTCAGGTGACGACGCGCAATATTAGACACTATATTTTGCTGCCCTGTTTTTGAACGAGGACGGAGAGAAGAGCGGCATTTTCGAGAGCTTTATTTTCCATTTGTTTAAACTGTCTGCGCTTCATCATTTACTCTCCGGTTTGTTTGGAACTGTTTTAATGAAGCTTAAATGAGAACAAAGTGTGTCTTGTTACCGTTATTGATAATGTAATGGATGTATTGGTGTGAAATGTGCAGCTTCATTCAAATGAAATTAAAAATCTGCTATTTCTATTTTGATGATGAATATTTTGTTTTTTGCCCCACCAGGTGCACGTTTCGTTTCCCCAGCACGGTGATAAAGATTCAGTTTACCTCGCTGTACCACAAAGAGGTGCTGAGGGAGGAGGCACCCGTGTCCCCAGTGAGACCCTTGTACCCCCAGATCTCGCCGCTGAAAATCACCATTCCCGAGAACGACTTCAGAACCATGATAAGTCCGCTGCCTTCACCCACAGGAACCATCAGGTACGGCTGATCAGGATCGTTACCCGGCACGGAGCTCCGTGTCTACTGGTTAACCTGGTGGTCACCATATGATCTCTTAATGTTTTCCTAAAGTAAAGGCTAAGCCTGGCCTTAACACGGCGCGTGTAAACACGGCTACATGGAGCCGAACCCGATGTAGAGCACTGATGCTGATAGAAGATTTAGAGTCCGATCTGGAAAAACAGCCTAAAAAAGTCCAAGACTTGGCAAAAGTTAAGCAAAGCAACATGGAAAAGCTTTTGTTTAGGCAACTTTCTAATCTCGCCTTGGCTGTCTTTCTGCAAAGATGTTGTGAAATGAGCCGGTTTAACCAACACGGTGGTGAATACAGTCAGCCTGATTTAATACCTGAACTGAACGTCAGCCTTCGAGTGTACTGCTCGACCTCTGTTTCTTAAATGGAGAAAAAGCCGAAACAATTGTCTTTGTAGTCTTATACCTGGTGTTTAATTGTCCTCCTGCTCGTGTCACGGTCACGTCATCGCACAGTAAAACACTTTCGCTCTCTGTATGTCTCTGTAGCAGAGTTTATATTCCTGGACGAGTGCAGCGGAATACACAAGTGACTTTAGTCTCGGGAGCTCAGGACGGTGCTGATGATGATTATGATGATGATGATGATGATGAATTGTTTCTTTGCAAACTTATTGCACTTAATGAGTAGGTGGAGTTAAAAAATGGCAACTGGGCGGGGCTTTTAGTTGTCGTTAACGGGGACAGTAAAAATAATGAATTAAATCTAATACATACATGTAACAGTTTCTGTTGAGGAAGATTTATGACTCGTGGCAGAACCAGTAAGTATTTCTATAGATTAATTAATGTGTACTTTTGCTTGTGTTTTTTTTTTTTTTTTTCCCAGTTCCAAAATGTTATAACGAGCCCTGGTCATGTGGCTACGTACGTCTTTAAAAATAATTATTTCTGATCAATATGCATGTTTAAAAAAAAATTGCTAGGGCTTTGTCATGTTGTACAAATTCCTTTAACTAAATCAATATTTGAATCATCGTTTAAACCAGTCATCCCTAAATAACGGGCCGCGGTCCAGATCCGGATTTGAGTGACCGTTCAATCTCGACACTTTTGCTTTACTGATAAATGAGAATAATTAATTATTCCAGTAATATACCTGCGCTTTTTCCCGCGATGTGGGTGTGGCCATATGCGACACTCAACAGATCCAGATGACGTGATCTTTTAGCATATATACAGTGGTGTGTGTGTGTGTGTGTGTGTGTGGGAGAATCAGAACCGAAAGTTCGACACAGCCTGGATTATCCCAGAGAAAAGGAAAGTAGACCATGAAAACGAAATCATGTACGTTTATTCTACCTGCAGGAAATTTAAAACCAGTTTGTCTCATATGTTCCAAAATCGAGATAAAACGCGGGTCTTTAGAGCAGACGTATCCGCGGCAGTCCGAGGTGAGGGCGTGTAAAGTACCAGAACCGAGAGCCCGGTGTGACGGAGCGACCAGAGACCCTTCACACTCATTTACAGTCCAGCAGATGAAGAGTCACTAAAGACTGATTGTTGTTTTTGTCTTCTGTACAAAACCAAGGAAATGTATACGGCCATCAAAGATCCGACTGTATTTTATGTTTAATGTAGTTACTGAAAACTGACGATAAATATTATTGAAATGCTACGAAAATGTTTAAATGCTAATTTTATAGGCTCACGATAAATGCACATAGTGAGACACAACCATGAAATTCAGACCTTATCTCCAAGAACATTTTATTGACCAGATCTTCTTAAACTTTAAGTCAGTACTCCTGGTTTCAAAGTTATAATGTAGAACTATAAATAATAATAAACATAAATAATAATAAACATAAATATAATAAAGGATAAAAACGATCTTTGAGGTTAAAAAATGCACAGAATGTGTAATTAATACACAGATAAATTTTAGAGTTCAGCAACAGATTAACACATGACAGAATGAAGGGAAAGAAGGAAAGTGGGATCTTTATATTTAGATAAAAATGGCATGGAGCGACTATCTGTATACTTTGCATTCAAGCATAAATTTTTCGATTTTGTTCCTTTAATTCCAAACAATCCGAGAGTTTGACTTTGAAGGCTGTTCATGTTATTTGTTCGGCCTCACTCGCTCAGCAGGGAATGGATTCTGGTTTCTCCAAACACACTCCCAGTGTTTCATTCAGGCTGTTGGTGCAGGAGGGAAGTCTGCCCCCGGTGGCCTCTCTGCAGCTCTGCACCGCGTGTGAATGTGAGCTGTGTGTGCGCGCGTGCGCTCACCATATATGGTGTGTGCAGAGCTCTGAGCGCTCTGATTGGTCGAATGCCAGATGTTGTGGTTTTTTTTCTCTTCTTTTTTTTTTTTTTAAGCGGCGGATAGTTTCCTTTTTCCGAGGGCTCCTACTCGCTCTCCCCCCCCCCCCCACCCCCCATCCTCCTCTTCTCGTTCAGCCCCTACACCCAAAACAAACACGGTGCATGCTCACTGTGCTGTCTGACTTCTCCTCCACCCTCCTCTAGCTTGAGCAAAGGGTTTTGTGTCGTCGTTTTTTTTGTTTTTCAGCCAGTCTGACGAGTTTTCCTCCGACCGAGCGTGTGGGTTTGTGTTCGTGTGCTGTTTTTGTGCAACAGTCGAGCCAGTAGGAGTTCGAGTTTTGCTCGGGTAGTGAGGCAGATGGGATAGATCTTAAACTCATGACCTGCTGAAGGGAAGAGCAGATGTACTGAAAGTTTGTAGCTCCTCCTGAGGTTTAAACGCCATCACAGTGGAGCAGCTCTGAGATCAGTTAGTGATGATGGTTTCTGAAACAGAGCGCCGTTTTGTTTAGGAGAACGATTTCTGTTCAGTTCATTGAGTTAATTATTAAGCCGTTAAAGAGGTCTCCTCTGTAAATCATTACTTAAGATAACCTTTTGGAATCCTGAGCGAGGTGTTGAACCTCATCTCTTCCTACGCGCTCCAGTCGCGTCGTGCGTGCCGCATCGTTAAGCTCCACGCCGGGGTTAAGACCCCAAGATGATCCAGTTTGTAAAGTGGATATGAAATCTAATGGGGACAACTGGGGAAATATTTTACAGAATATAATAATTGGGATGAGTTTTACACAAGGCTTGTGCTGTAGAGCTGAACAGGCTGAATTCTCACATCTGATTGGTCACTATACAAATAAAATCCACTCGGCTTGATTGGTCAGAAGTTATTTTTTTCTCTGTTCGGCTCAAAGTATTTCCATCTGGAATATAAACACTGGGTTGACATCACTACGCTTACACTAATGGTTTTTTCTTCTTCTCTATATTAACAACTTAATTTAAGGTTATTGGTTAATTTTGGACTAATAATCCCTGCGGGAATCTCGATACAATATTATCACGATACTTTATGTTCATTAATATCCCAATTCAGTTTTTGTTGCAATTCTAAACAAACTTGGCCAATAATCTGCTCGTACCACACGTGATGCCGTTCTGTCTGATCAGATTAGAATAAACCACTAATTCTAGAGAAACTGTAACGTTTATAAATAAATTCATGAATAAACCTTTTGTGTCAGTGTGGTGATGGACGTGTCGCCACAACAAAAGAATTGCGATACGTAACTGAATCGAAACTAAACGTCTTCCTGTATTATTAATGTGGTGGAAGGAGTCGTGTGTGTGTGTGTGTGTGTGTCACAGTGAGTGTTTCCTCACTGCGACACACTTACAGTTTACGCTTTGAATCGTCGGCTCGCCGTCGTATCGCAGCATTCTGTCAGTTCTACTTCTACAGTAACAAAAGTCTAAATGAAAGTATGGTATGTTCTTGAGAGTTCCTGGTGCTCTGCTGGTGCTCTGCTGGTGCTCTGCTGGTGCTCTGCTGGTGCTCTGCTGGTGCTCTGCTGGTGCTCTGCTGGTGCTCTG
>JAQQZT010000023.1:18377196-18389439 GCA_030068275.1 Clarias platycephalus
CTGGTGCTCCAGTGTGAACACAGTCTGATGTCTGAATCCCTGAGACTGAGAGGAGAATCATGTGGAGTAAAATGTCCATTCCTGACCTGGTTGTGTAAAAGTTTTATCTTGGACTTGGGTATATTCAGTAGACATCAGTATTTGTGTTAATCTCCCTCCACACCACCACCACCACCACCACCACCACCTCCTGCAGTGTGTGACTGATGGCACTAATCGTTAGTAACCCAGCGTCAGGATCTCTCTAATGACCGAAACCTCAGTACACTTCCGTAAGTCGCTCTGGATATGAGACTCCGCCGAAGACATAAATGTATAAAGACGCTACAGTTTTGCGCTTGCTAATCGCCACCGTTACATAGTATCTGACTAGCATCTGTTTAACAACACTGATCAGTTTATTGTTGTCATTAATGAAGCACTGCGAACAGGTGGACGTCACGAAAGCTTCTTCCTGTTTATAGAGTTTAAAGGAGATTATTGTGTATTTTGGATAAACGCCTTCAGCATTGTCCTACAGTGTAGAAAGAAATAAACATCAGTAATGTCCATGGGTTAGAAGGTGAGGACAATAAGGTGTAGGTTCCCCTTGTGCCGCCCCTCGGGCGTGACTCCAGGACCTCTGGGAGCGAGCGTTTTCTCCTCCCAAGGCATTTTCACAAAAATCCCCGTGTAATTACATTATTTATTATATTTACTTTCGTTCTCTCTGGGTTTCTGACTGAGGAAGAGGAAGAGATGGGAAGGCTAATCTGACCTTAAATTTGCCGGAAAACACACTTTTTTTTTTTTTGTCTCATTTTATTTGTTTGTTTATTTTTCTTCGGGAAGATTAAACGCTTCACTACGAGTAATAAAACCACTTTTATTTGTTACTACATCAATCCTGCATAAATAAATAATGCAGATTTGTGGCATAGTATCCTGGACAAAGTGAGCACTAAGTTCTTGAGTAAGATTATTTGTACCTTTTTAATAATATGGTCTATTTTTCGATATTTTTATTCACTCTTGTTTTTATTCTCAATACTTTAACTAATAATAACAGTACTGTGGATAACGAGCTTGGTGCTTGTGTGCGTCATTGTGATCGTGTATATTTCTACAATTTCCACTGTTATCTTGTTTAGATCTGCGTCCCTGAAAACTGATCAGAGCGATTGTAAATAATTGATGTCCGTGTAGCTACTGATACGCTCTACAGTGTGAGCTAAGAAGAAATCAGCCTCACTTCTTCCTTATCTTGTACGTATTCTTGTTGTGAACACCGGGGGCACTGTTGAGCTTGGTCCTGCTGACGTTCTCATTATAACAACCTCCCCGGTCTGATGGAAAGGTAAAGAAATCAAGATGAATTTAAGATGAAGATTCTGTTCAGATGTGTCAGTGTGAGTATTTGAAGCGGCGCTCTTGTTATACGTATTAACATGTTTTGTTTTTTTTTGGGCATGGGCCCAGGGCTGCGTGTTCATCTACTGTAGAGGAGAATGCTTTCCCGGGTTGTTATTTGGTCCAGTTGTTTTTAAAAGAGCTGCTTCAGGCCTGGACTTCAACCCCACACGCCTGCTGTTGCCCTCTTCCGCCGGACAAACGCTTTCTTCCCTCCGAGCTCTCGACTCTCCGCCCACATCAAGGCAGCAGAACAACACCACCACCACCACCAGCAGCAGCTCTGACCCTGCTCTGCTCCCTCCGGCGGTCTGCCACAATCAGGACACACAGCAGCAGTGACAATAAATAACATGCACATGCCCCGTGTCTGATCTAACTGCAGTGCAAGAGAAACAGTTCTGTCAAACTTATAAGACTGGATTAATAACCCCGGTCAGGTGACTATCAGGGCTATAACCAGCGTCTCTGGGAATATAATAAAGGTGCAGCCTGCAAATGTGTGCAGACTCTTCTGTACTCCGGAGCCCAGATCAAAATCACAAGCAGTTGGAGAATGTTGTTCCAGGAAGCCACATTTGTTTACAGTATCGTTTCTGAAAGGCTCGGAGCCACCTGCTGGCCGTTTGTGGACTTCTGCTGAGCGATGGGAGAGATTAGTCTGGCCCAGTCTGCATTGCATGGGCTTGTAATGTCTTTTTGTTTATGGTACTCGCAGAAATAAAAATAAAAAATACTAATAAATATATTTAATATCTAATTCTCCCCTTAGACGTAACCACGCTGTTACAAACAACACCCATTTGTTAAAAAGCTATACCCGACTCATGGAAACGTGCTTACCGGCTGATCTGGAGATCTCCGATCGATTCCCAGGTGATCGTACAGCATGTGGAAGCGTGTGATATTCTTCTTGATCGATGTCGTTTAGGCCAAATTTCAAGTGTCTATGTAGCACTGTGGCCTCGCACCTCAAGGTTCTGGGTTTGATTCCCACCTTTGGGTCCGTGTGTGTGGAGTTTGCATGTTCTCCTCGTGCTTGGTGGGTTTCCTCCGGGTACTCCGGTTTCCTCCCACAGTCCAAAGACATGCAGGTTAGGCTAATCGGTGTTCCCAGATTGCCCGTAGCGTGTGAATGACCGTGAGACGTGTTGAGCCTGGCCGCCCTGACCCGTATCTGTCGCCCGATATGAAGGCTGGCACGTGGACGGACAAAAAAAAATAACAGAAAATGCAGTTGGGTTGAGAAAAAGCAAAAACCAAACCTTATTGCAGCAGCAGCCACAATCTAACACACCAGAGAATAAGTTTGAAAAAATCTAACTCTTGTGGAAATTAGCTGAAGCTATCGGTTTTTGAGTTGTAAATGTTTATGCTAAATGTTGTCCAGTCATACACTGGGTTGTTAAACCGTCTCCACTACCCCCCCCCCCCCCCCCCCCACAGTGTGCCGAACTCCTGTCCAGTGAGTCCTCGGGGTGCGGGATCCTCCGGCTACCGCTACGGACGCAACATAACCTCTGACCTGCAGTTGGCGGCCGAGTACGCGGCCAAAGCTGTGTCTGAGCATCGCACGGAGGTCTCGGACAGAGACAGCCCCAAGGTCGGTAATCACTCACTGCCTCGTCTGAACTCACTGAGAAGAAGAAAGTGTCTTTTAAAGCTCGTCTTTAATTTAAGCATGCTGCTCGTTATCTAAAGGTGTGTCTAGACGTCTGACGGGATTGTCCAGGTTTGTGTTTTTATATTAGATCATTCTTCCCAGGTTCACAGATGTAAATAAATCTGTTGTAATAATATCATTTCTCACTTGAACGTCTTTTGTTTGCTTTGTCCAAGAACTTAAAGCTCATAAAAAAGGTACTTTAATTATTATTAATTATTATTTTACTGGCAGCTGTTCTGCTGTAGTGAATTTCTGATTGAGTGTTGAGTAGCATGAGCAACAGAGCAGTGATTATTACGACTAATGTGGTTAGAGATTTAACCAACTACGTGGGTGAGTCAAAAATTATCCGCACTTTGGTTATATTAAACCTCCTGTTGGCCGCACTGCGGTTATCCGCACTTTCCGTTCGAGGCTCCTGTCTCACGTGAGATCAGTCAAGTTTAGTCTTCAGCACTTCAATCTCACGAGCACACTTCTGCTCCACACGGTCGACACTCTGAGGTGTTAAAGCTCCTCACTATAGTCCTGATCTCACTACATCAGACTCTCACCTGTTCGGTCGCCTGAAAGCAGAACTACGAGGATGAAGATTCACTCCTGATGAAGAACTGAAGACAGCGGTGCATTCAACGATTCAAATAACTTTATTAATCCCAGAGGGAAATTGCTTATGCTCGGTTACAGGTGCTCACAGTTATCTAAGGAAAGGTAATAAATAATAATCTCCAAAAAAAAAAAAACTTCGTAAAACAGTACCAACTTGTAGAAGACCACTTCTCACGGCTCACAGCTCAGAATAAATACAGAATATAAAGCTCAAAGACAGATGGACAAAATGTATTGAAAAGCAAAGAGATAAAATTCTGACCCTGGTGGACGTTACACCGTGAACAGCCATGTTGATTTGTTGTCACTCTGTAAACAGGGAAGGGACTGCTAGTTATAAATGGTGGATCTTTGGTGACTTTTACCAGCTGAACATGAGAATTTATATTTCTGCTCCTTTTCCTGAAACGCAACGTTCAGGTTCCACTGGGTCAATAAGTTGAGGAGCTCAGCAGTGGCCAGGAAATTAAAGTGAATCAATGGGACTAGTTTAGATTAGATAGCGGACACACTGACCGTTTGTATCGTATCGTATCGTGTATCGTATCTTTGCAGGAAATGAACCCTGTCCCGGCCCTGTTGCAGATCACTCAGGTCGGTTCTGATCGGTTTTACGTGTCCCCTTTCACAGGACGAGTCCAAGCCTCCGTACTCTTACGCCCAGCTGATCGTGCAGGCCATATCATCGGCTCCGGACCGACAGCTGACACTAAGCGGCATCTACGCCCACATCACCAAGCATTACCCGTACTACAGGACCGCGGATAAGGGCTGGCAGGTCAGTTCGCCGTAAGCGCCGCTCGCCTTCTTGTTCCGCGCGTGTGTCCGGTGAGTTCCGTCTCCTAACCCGCTCGATCTTCCGCAGAACTCCATCAGGCACAACCTGTCGCTGAACCGCTACTTCATCAAAGTGCCGCGCTCTCAGGAGGAGCCGGGTAAGGGTTCGTTCTGGCGGGTCGACCCGTCATCGGAGGCCAAGCTGGTGGAGCAGTCCTTCCGCAAACGCCGTCAGAGGGGCGTGTCCTGCTTCCGGACGCCATTTGGGCCACTTTCCTCAAGGTGGAAAAACACATGCTTTTGTATCACACAGATACACACACACACACACACAAAATTACTAAAGCAACTAGGTAATGCTACGCCTACACCTAAATCTGATGCAAATCTTAACCTCAGCAACCAAAAGGAAACCTCATTGAGACTTGCCAGAGGCACAAACAGATCAGATATTCATATCGCACACAAACACACACGTGAACTCCCACACACAGCATCTTGGTGTCAGAGGGCAACGCTTCGTTTTGTTCTCATTTCCTTTTCTCCCCTCTCTTCCTGCTGCTCTTATTTGCTTGGCAGAACAAAGTAAGTTATTTGTGTATGAGCTGATTATTGCTAGTTAAAGAACCTCAGTGTCGTGTCATGCAGCAGCTTCCGATCTACAGCGTGCTGGTCACCTGCTTGTGTGTGTGTGTGTGTGTGTGTGTGTGTGTGTGTGTGTGTGTGTGTGTGTGTGTGTGTGTGTGTGTGTGTGTGATATCAGGCTGTGGTTGCTTGCAGTCACTCTGAAGCCTCTGTTTAGCAGATTGTGTGTGTGCGCGCGCTTATGTTCATGTGTGTGATGTTTCCTTTCAGGAGCGCTCCAGCCTCGCCCACCCACTCCGGCCTGCTCTCTCCTCACTCCAGCGGCCTGCAGACCCCCGAGTGTCTGTCCCGAGAGGGCTCGCCCATTTCCCACGAGCACGAGTTTAGCACCAAGCTGGCATCCGTGCCCGAGTTCAGATACTCTCAGAGCGCCCCAGGTGAGTCTCAGGCAAGCTCTGTGTTCAGTTCTGGAAGTTTCCTGGCTTTCCGTAAGCATGTCTCTGTGTGAAACGCCAGGCTCTCCGGTGAGCGCGCAGCCCGTGATCGTGGCCGTGCCTCCTCAGCCCTCAGCGGTGATGGCGGCAAAGCCCATGGCGTACATGCCCGCTTCGATCATCACCTCCCAGCAAGCCTCTGGTCAAGCCGTGCACGTGCTCCAGCAAGCTCCAGCCGTCACCATGGTGCGCGTTCTCAACCCCAGCTCCGCCAACGGATACGTCCTGGCCAACATCGGCTCCGCGCCGGCCGGGGAAAGTTCCGGAGAACACAGAGGTACGGCTTCACCCTGCCCTTAATCCTTAAAAGGATCTTTAACATTTCGGTCGCTGAAGCTTTTCTCTTCTCTGTATGAAGGCGTCGTGGAGGAGATGGCGGGCCCCGCGTCCGTCCCCGTGTCCATCCCCGCGGGCAGCCGAGTCATTCAGTCTGTCGGGAGCCACTTGAGTTCGGCCTCTAGAGGGCAGCATAGTTACACAGTCCTGCAGGCAACTTCCATGCCTTTGGGGCAGCACCAGCTCCCGGTCCAGACCATCACCCAGAACGGCAAACACACCCTGCCTACTGCTGCCATCTCACCCAACGCTTATGGTAGATACCTTTTACACAAACGTCTGATTATGCATGTTGTAGTTTATTTAAAATAAATATTGAGAACAAAAAATAAATGTTATTTTAATTGCTTTGTATTTTTTTTATTTTATTTAGTAACTTATTTCTATTACAAAATCATTCCCAGAATACACTGCATGTCATCACTGCTTTTAAAAAAACACTTGAGAATTACCTGAAAAAAGGCCCGTCAACCAATCAGAAATAAATTGACAAATTAAAATATCATAGAAAAAAAAGTAGTCTTTTGTAAATAATAATAAATAAATAAAATATTTTTACTGTTTTTGGCATGTTCACATAGTCACTGTCAGTTTTGACGAATCGGTAATGATCCAGTGAAGAGCTGTGTGTGTGTGTGTGTTTGGGAGGGTCAGGATAGACAGCTAGTTGGTCACCTACTGTGACTCCTCCATCACACCTCTGAAAAGGCTTTCCATTAGATTTTGGAAGACTGTTATAACTGCAAAGTGGGAACCAATCACTCGGGGGGGGGGGTGGGGGGGGGACATAGAAATCATCTCAGCCCTAAATTAGCCAGAATTGCTATATATATATATATATATAAGATTTTTGCTGAAAACTCTGCCGGAAAGCCAAATACACACCATATTCCTCACTTGCGTTGACTTTAAAGACAAAGGCTTCCTGTAGCTGAGCGCTGACGCACCAGTTGGATGTAAAGCCGCACTAGATCAAACTGTTCCCTGTAGTCCGTCTAACTAACCTCCATGTTCCTCCTTGTTCTCTCCTCAGCTCTCATCAACCCTCTTCAGATCCTGGCAGCGCAGGCCTCCACCTCGCCCCCGGTGCTAGTGAACCGGCCCTCCGGTGGTGAAATACAGGACGCGGGCCTTCAGGAACCCGAGGCCAAACGACCCAAGACGGAGGATGACGGCGTGGCGTCCGTCCCCCAGGCCGTCATCGTGGCCATGACCCCGGAGCCCAGTGACTGAGCGAACGAGTGGAGGAAGATGATGATGATGATGATGATGATGATTATTAAAGCAAGCTCCCAAAAAATAGCATTAGCACAACTTGCCTTTGTTATTGAGGGGAATTTGAGGTTGGATTTATTTTTTATTTTTTATTTTTCGTCATGTTCTTTACTTTTACTAAGAACTTCAGTTATTTGTGAGGGAACGAGCCCTGAGCGAGTGTGCATATTAAGGCCAGGTAAGAGCTAAACGCATTAACTTTTTTAAGCCTTAAAAAAAAAAAAAAAAGGAAGAAGAAGCAAAAGCTGAGCTGGTTTTATAAGTGTGTTTCTTAAACGAGGATGAGAACGGTCCCTTAAAGCTATTAAAGACGTGAATGTACACACAAGTCACCATGCTGTCGTGTAGTTCCTCACAAGGTACAGTTATGAGCAGTACTTACTCTGGGGTGGGACGGGACCAATAACATGACAACTAAGCAGCTACTTCTATATGGGAACGCCGGCCGCTCGATATCGGCGCGTTATAGGTATTAAGCTAATCGCAGGCTCGGTTCTCACGGGTGTCTCTCGTCTCCAGGGGAACCTTGAATTTATTTATAACGCTGTGCTAGAAGCATGGGTTAGAAACACCATATGTTAATTGGATTGTTAAAACTAAAATGTACAAAACAATTTCACAACAACACAGTCGTATATTTCAAGGCATTGTTTTTCCAGCCTTGAATTCTTTAACATGCTATAAAGTATTTTTCTATGGTGGGCGATTACTTTGCATATTTAGATTTGTTGTAAAGAGAAATGTCTGTTAGTCTGCAAACTTCAAACTCAAAGAATTCAATGAATGTATGTAGCTTTTTGTTCTTTTTTCTTTGTTCATGGCTCCCTCTCGTAAAGAAATTAGAATGTATAACGTTTAACAATGTTTCATGTTTTTCTCTAAAATGAAACTAATTTTGAAGTTAAAACCCTTCAGGTAATGTTGGGTTTAGTCTTACACAATGTGCTTTCGATTACATGTTTGGCCAAGAATTGCATCACCTAATTAGATGTCTATTATTGAACAATAATTAAGCCACAAACAAATGACAAATGCTGGAACGTTTCATTATTACCAGGGGCTTCTGAAAACCAATGTGTTTATTTCTAAAGACCCAGGAATGTAAAAATGTAATGACTAATATTCATCATTAGAGGTTCTGTGTTTCTACAGTCCGCCTTCCCACGACTCACTTAATGAATGTTGAACACTTTTCTAAATCTTCTCAAAACTTTAATTTTTTAAGCATTTAATTTTGTAAGACCCTTTTTTTTTTTTTTTTAAACTAATAGAATAGAAATACAGTGTTGGACAATCGCTAACATGGTGGTGTTACTACTTTCCACTCTGTAGAATGATGCACTGTCTGGCCAAGAAAATCAATTGTGGTTTATGAAAGGTCAAATTATCAGCCTGCATCCCGCCAAGATTTTAAATAATGAATGAACTGGCACATTATTAAGACCTGGATGGATGGTGCTTTAGGGAAGAAATCTTGAAAGGAGATCACTTTAACGCCTGGTGAAGCTGCATTGTGTAAAAAAAAAAAAAAAAAAAAGAAATTTAATATACATCGGATGTATATGAAAAGCAGTTCCATACACACAATGTGATGAGAACTCACAGGATTGGGACTAAACATTCGTGTGTCCATACGAAAACCACTTGTTAGTGAGGCTTCAGTTTGCTAGAGAGCATAAAGACTGGACTTTGGAGCAATGGATGAAGGTCATGTGACCTGATGAGTCCAGAGTGATGGGCGTGTCGGAGTAAGAAGGGAAGGACATGAAGCGATGCTCCATCATGTATAGTGTCCACTGTACAGCCTCTGGAGACAGTGTTATGATCTGGGGTTGATCAGGTGATCAGGTCGAGACTCAGTAACGTTATGGGGCAATAAAACGAAGTCAGCTGACCACCTGAATGTACTGAATCACCAGGTTATCACATCTATGGAGTGTTATGGAGCCATTTTCCAGGAGTGTGAAAAAGTCCCGCTCTGGGCGTATGAGGGATCATTTTCACTGTAATCAAACAGTGTGCAACTTCTTCTTTTTTTTTTGGCCAGGCGGTATGTTGTACGTTCAGCTCTCTGTCAACAATAAGGTGAAACATTTGGCACGGACTAAAAGAAAGAGCCACTTTTAAATCATCATATCCAGAGGAAATGTTTTCTCTCCCTCAAGGCGCCTCCATCAGTGACATTATAAAAACCAACACACATTTGAATAAGCAAGTATGCACAGGGTTGTGTTTCGCTTTTGTACAACTGTGAATCGTGCTTTATTTTTCATTTCGCATTGGAACGAAATAAAAGGTGGATCCGTGCAAATGTGTATAGAGATGTAACAGAAACAATGTTGTATTGCTGGCGGGATGCACGGTCTTAGGTTCTACAGTGTGATTTGAATATCGGCTGGCAGTGATTGTTTTTCCCCCCCTGTTTAATTAGAGAGGTAAATTGCATTTTTTCCATTCACCTTCAGTATACCCTGGATGCCTTCGCCCGTAGACCGCAAAGCATTTGTTAATTAGTCTTGCAAAATCTATAATAAACAACAAGAATGCCAATTACTCGTCAAGATATTTTGTAATTAATAGATTTTTTAATTTCTTTCTGCATATAAATGTTCATACAAAACTCCTTTACAGAAATCCCATGAGCCAAATACAATCTGCATTACTTATCTCTCTGCTGCGTGTTGAGAGACAACAAGATCGAGAAGAACAACAAAAAAATTCCCAGCACACTGGAAGCGAAAATGCATGTTGAGATCTCTTTAGAAGCCAAGCCCAGTCGTCCCCTTTACTTCTCTAAACAGGGGACAAATCATCTTGTCTCTTGAACGGTGTCCACTTTTTTTTTTTTTTTACATGCTGCACTTAAGTGAAGTAGCAGCTGCAGAATACAGAATTTATTGAACTTTTCACCCCCCTCCACCTCTTGAGGGAAGCTTCATGTAGATCCTGAGGGACCCCGAGTTGCCATCCTCGGCGACTTGAGTCTTATGTCCGCTGACAGCTCCGCACTTGACAGGCGGCCCAGACGAGCTGCCACTGCACACCGAGCCCCTCCCATGAAAACGGGTCCTGCTGGGGTTTAATCTCAGCGTGGCGGCCCATTCTCCTGACAGCCTTTAATTCTCTCCGGGCCCCATTCATCATGCACTGTCTGTCATGCGCCTTTAATCAAACGTACTGTGGGATACTCACATCTCGGCCAAGCCGCCCAGGCCTACTTCACGCCATCACATATATTCATGATTCTTTTATTCATGAGTTTGTTTGCTTTTCATGTTATGTTGTTCTAGCCTGTGCTCTGTCTGTCCGTGACTGACAGGAACGTGGCATCCAGGCTACACCATGCGGCGCAGGGTTTTTTTGTTTTGTTTTGTTTTGTTTTTTGTCATCTGAGAAGGGCATTACGGATTGAGATTATGATAAAATTATGCAGAAAGAACCGCGGATTTGCAAAGCACGTCTTTTCTTTAAAGTATCTCACAAGGCACGATTGTTGTGTAATTTACAAAAGAAATCAATATGACACAAAGATACTGGGCACTGTGGCTCTGCAAGTGATAAAATGGAGGACATCAGGAAGAACATTACAAAAAAAACAGCCAGTACAAATAAATAAAGGTTTATCTCGGTGACGTGGCCACCTGGAAACATGAAGCTGTATCATGGTTGAGAACAGTTTACAAATTTATGGGCACCATTTATTATCTATACATTTACACAAAACAAGCATTCTCATCTCAAAAGCTTTTCCTCGCAGTCAGAATTTCTAGAAAATTCCCAAATTAAACTTTAATTAATCTGATTTCAATGAACAATTAAATTCGGTTCGATTCTGAGATCCAATGGAGGAGCCATGGAGTTCATTGCATGTGTGTGTGTTACACATTTTTAATTATCTCTGGCTGTATGAATGACCCAGGGCTCATTTCAGTCCTGCAGAACCTTTCAGCACCCGGATGGTTAAAATAGCTTCGCTGGAGTGAATTCTTATGGGACGCGTTCATGTTTTTAAAAAAAATAACAAAAATTCTTTATCTTTATTTACCTTTGTACTATTATTTCCTTGTCGGTTTCACTCCATGGCTGATATGTTGACCTCGGTGTTAGTGGAGTGTCGCCATCAGATGCAAAAGCATCTTCAAAAGTGCGCGGCCTTTAGCTCTATGCTCAGTGTTAATGAAAGGAATCTCACCTTTTTGGCTTTACAGAAAGTCCTGCTCTGTTTCCATCAGCAGATTCTTTTTTTTTTTCTTTCTTTTTCTCCCCAGTCTTTTTGAAAAAGCCCTGCTCAGTCTCAGGTCACAGACAGACGGCCATATGAGCAGGCCTGCTCTGTCGCACTGCCTGGCTGACCTCCAGAGACATTCTCTCATTCTGCTGTCCTCCACTGACTCCTGCTCATCAAGTGTCAACCTGCAGAGCATTCTGTGACCACAGCAGAATTCAAAATCCCTCTCGTTCCCCTGGAGCATCCGCTCAGTGTTCCATATGCTCTCACCCTCACTCACACACACACACACACACACACACACACACTCTCTCTCTCTCTCTCTCTGTCTTTCTGACGGGTGTGAAGTAGCCACATCCTCCATCGCGTCCTCACTAGGAAGGAAAAACAGCCTCCTCGACTGCACACTTGCCTGGACATGCTACTCACACCTCCTACTGTTTTAATCGCCTGTGACTTACAACGGCCACGACTTACCGACAAGATAATGCCACACATTTCGAGCCGAATCCTGCAAAAACACGACAACATGTTTTTATTTGATCTCTTAATTGCAGATCCTTCACCCGGTCGTGTTCCAGCACACGGATTATAATACTCGTATTTTTCCTCCAGGCGCCTGATTAGTCTGCAGAACCCTTTGAAAGTCTTTCTCTCTTTTATTTATGTATGCACTATATCTAGATCATACACTGATCTAATTTAAAGTCTTTTCAGCACTGCATATATATACATAGCCCGTGTTCAGGTCAGGGGAGGAAAAAGAAAAATCTGTGGTGAGTTAAAAATGAGGACAAATTATGCAGCCCAAAAACCTTAGACGTCTAATATGGGTTATTACAGACGAGACTCAAGGAAGTAACTGAAGGACATTATAGTGCCTT
>JAQQZT010000023.1:18392897-18408292 GCA_030068275.1 Clarias platycephalus
CTAAGCATTTCACTGCATTTCGTACTGTGTATGACTGTGTATGTGACAAATAAAATTTGAATTTGAATTTGAATTTATCCTGTGTACAGGGTTGCGAGGGGGCCTATCCCAGGCCATTCCTTTTAGGGTACGAGATGAGGTACACCCCGGATGGGGTGCCAATCTATCGCAGGGCACACGCCCAGTGAGGAGGAAACCCACCAAGCACAGGGAGAACATGCAAACTCTGTGCACACAGACCCCAAGGTGGGACTCGACCCCTGACCCTGGAGGCCACAGCGCTAACCGCTACGCCACTGTACCTTCTTATATCAATCTTCAGAATGGAGAAAAAGTTGTGTGATCTCAATGACTTTGAATGTGGCATGGTGGTTGGTACCAAATGTGCTTTTGATTAAACTCCTAATCTCCTGGGGATTTCTCACACACGACAGTCTGTAGAGTTCACACTAGTTTATTTTATACACTACTGTAGTGAAGAAGATAAAATAGAGCTTTGTACCTTTAAGAGTTCTGCGGCACGTGACTGCCTCACGTGCTCATTTGAAGCGACCAATGAGAGGAGTTTTCTGCATCACATGACTTCCCCAACACGGAAGTAGCTGTCATGTGGTTTGTAGTGCATAACAAATCACTTTTAACTGTATAAACAGTTTTCAGCTGCAGGGTGATTAAATAGCTTTTTGCACTAAAGCCTCTCGGATGTGTTCGTGTGTGTGGAGTCAGTATGTACGCTTCAGGAACGGAGAGTTTGATCAAACAGGCGAGGTGTGATAATCTGGCTAACTGCAGTAAATGTCATGTTTGTTATTACACACTTTATTAGTTATATATTTGGGTCACCGTGTAGTTATAAGGTACCTGTCTGCTTATAGACACCATAATGCACGCGCTATTGTCTATTCCTAGATTGTTAGATTGTTTATCTAATTATTACACCTCTTGTCAAAGTGAGACAAAGCTGATAGTTTGACCTGGTATCTCTCTCCTAACATCAGATTTGAGACACTAAATTAATGTTTGTGTAGAGAAGTAGTTATGATCATATCCCTGGCTGTATTTGTGTTGTACATTGTAGAGAAATACAGGAAGAAGAGCTGCAGAAGTTTTATGGCCGTGTGTGTAAACAGCTTCATTCTGGTAAAGAAGCTGGAGGAGAGGTGATCGATTCCCTTCAGAGGCTCCATTTGATTGTCTCCGCTACAAAATATGCCAGAACGTAAGTCCATTTAGATTTCTGACTTCCAGTGTCCATGAAGATCTGTCTCAGCAGATCACGCAGCAATGCGTGGAAGAAAACATCACATGCACTAGAAATGGAGAGAAAAAATCGATTTGTGTGGCGATTCCTGTATCGCCACACTGACTCCAAAATAATTATTTAAAAATAAAGTTTTAATTTATGTGTTTGCTTTGTGACGGTAAAATGGTGCCCCATTCCTGTAGGATCCTTCATGTGGCGCACTCTATTAACTATTCACACATTGGTAGGCAGCACAGCATCCTGTGTTGTATGAGGAAATTATTATTGAAGTTTGTTTAGAATTTTAACAAAATCTTTAAAAAAATAAATAAATATTGAGATATTTATAAAATCGTGATACATACAGAATCACAAAACAAATCTAATCTGCACCTAGGTATCACGATAGTATCATATCGGGTAATCCCTGGTGATTCCCAGCTCTAATATGCACTAGAGAAGGATGGGGGTGGGGCAGGGGTGATCGATTCAGTGATGTGATTGTTTTGTGTGGCGATTCATGTATCGCTCCATCGACTCCAAAATCGACCTTTTAAATTATTTGTTCATTTAAATATGTTTGCATCCGAGGCAGTAAAAAGTTGCAGTTCCTCTATAAACCTACAGGCGGTGCTTTATAAACTATTCACACATTGACAGGCAGCAGTGTGGTTGGTACAAGCAAATTATTTGCTAAGTTCGTTTAAAAATTGTAACAACCTATTCAAAATAAAAAATAATTAGATTGAATTGTGATATTTATAAAAATTTCATACAAATCCCAGCAAATAAATGTGTTTATAATCAAAACCAGATTTTTCCTTTTTCACCAACATTTCAAGGGTAATTTGAAAAGGCGTACTCAGTCATGTGACCAGGGCTGGTTATAATATTTGTTAGTTAGGACATGGCTGACAGAGTTGAAAAGAAAGAAATGCAAGCAAACAGTAACAGATTTTGCAGGGAAGGGACGTAACGTGGCACCGAACACTTTTTACATTGGAAGACAGTTCGAAAGATGGAAATCACATGATTTGTATTTGAATTTTCCTGAAAATTCTCATAAAAAAAATGTCTGGGTTTGTGCAATGCCATAAGTCATTTTTCTTTTTTTGAACAGATCTTTGGATCAGAATTTTGGAGATTAAAAAAAGTTTCTACATTAACAAAATCCAATAAAAAAACAGTAAACAAAGTTGATAATTGGTATAATTGGAATGTCAATTTTAAGGAAATTGACGAAGCTGCTTAGTTTTACTGAACATCCTGCAGAACCAGACATCATCATCCTGAGGACTTTCACACCTGCTTATTTTTTCATGCAGTAAAACCTCTTTCTTTTTTGAAAAATCGTCTTTTACATAATATCCTGCTTTCTTTTCTAGCCTACAGATATTTTCTGTAAGATTAACATTTTCTTGCTGAAATACTAATGTTTGGAAATCAGATTTTTCTTTTGTACAGATATCTAATGAATAATGAATAAATATGTATAATTTTGTACAAAAATAAATGTGTTTTTTTTGTTTTTTTTACACACTGAGTGCTTAAGATTTTTGCACAGTACTATACACTCAGATAATACGGTAACATTCTGAAAGAAAGACAAACGTAGGAAGATCACTGTAACAGAACATCAACTTGACTTTTGTGGGTTTTTTCACAGTGGAACGGTAGGTTAAATAATGAAAGTGCAGATATGTTAAACTTGGAATACCTGTGTCCTAGGCTTCCTCCTGACCTGGTGAAGAAGCTCCAGATGCTGCTGCGCTCTCCATCCTGCCTGGAGCAGCTCCAGGTCCTGTCCTCAGCCATCCTCAAACAGAGTCTGCCTCTCAGTGTGGACAGTCTCTCCACAGACCTGAGCCAGGACAGCAGGGCGCTCAGCTACGTGGCCAGTGTCATGCTCGCGCAGGTAATTCCCCTTCACTCTTCACACACTTCTTCCTTGTGAAAGTACGATCTCCTGAACCGGTGCCTCTTTTTCCTTCAGGCTGGAAGCAAAGACGATCTGCTTCCTCTCTGTCAGTTTTTACTGAAGTCTCTGGAGTCGAGACAGCCTGAGACACATGTCCCCAAACACATGCTTCCTATTCTCTCGAAAGTGTTCAGCTTCTCTAGAGATATTCTTAACGAAGGTGAGAGCTAGTTTTATAATAAACAAGCAGTTGCCTTAATAAGGAAAGAAATATGATGGTCCGATGATGGATGTGTTGAACACAGATCAGGTGAACCTGGTCAGTCGGAAGCTGGTGGACTGGCTCCGATATGCCAGCATTCACCAGGGAGTCTCCATGTCCTCTGGCGGGTTTTTCACCAGTCCCAGAACACGACAGGTAAAGGATTGGAGATATGATATTAATATTAACATTGTTGTAAATGACATCACTCTTCACTCTTTGTGGGTATTAAAGGCATCGTGAACCCTTCTTTAGTGTTTCTTACAGTTACAAGCTACTAATCAGACATGAAAAATCTTTCTTTGATTAAACTTTTGTGTTTATAAAAAGTTCTATGTGCGATATATTTTCACCGACACTTTATTAGGGACACTTGTATCCCTTATGTGTTAATAATTCATGCTATATTTATATCGGGCAATCATGTGTGGAGTGCGTAACATCATCCAGATGATTCACGTGCAGAGCTTGTACACATCAAACAACAGAATTTGTGCACTCTGTGACTTTTACAGTGGCATTGATGTTTACTTTAACTGGGCTGGATTGAGTGTTTCAGTATAAGGGATAGACACACACGGCATGTGTGAAAATTAATATTTTACAGAGAGTGCTGCAAAAACCATAAACAATATCCAGTGAGCAGACTATGTATATAAGGTGTGTTCAAATCAAACCAGGACTTTTGTGCAGGATAACAGAACACAGTTCTGAGAGTAAAAACTGCCTTTATTTCTCTATATAATCCCCTGATACTCTAATGCACTTATGGCTGCTTTGAACCCTGCATGACGTTCCCTCCAGCCAGCACTAATGACTGAAGTGGATGGAGCAGTGGCAGGAGATTTCTTCACTGTGCTGTGCGTGGGCCAGAGCTACACTGAAGACCAGTGGATGAACATGTACACTTTTTCCATGCTCAAGAGCTGGCTGCTTACGTACGACACGGAGGGAACCTCGAATATAGATTCAGGTAACGAGATTAATAAGAAAATGTGCTACGTGACAGGGCCAGTAAGAATCTTTTTTGGTATTGTAGTTTTATTCATTACAGAATGATTACGCTTCCTGGGGTTGATTTTGGTAGATTTGTGTTTAATATCCTCTAAACAGGAATTTCCTGTTTCCTTTATGACATGCAAAAATAATTTAGGATTGGATTTTTACTTTTGCTAGCTCAGCTAAACCGAGCACACGTCGTTCAGATGAAACCAGTCCAAGGTAAGGAGCAAGTAGCAAGCTTGATTTTAGGTAGCGCTTATAACAATAACCTGAATTAATTTTGGTGTACCCAACCCTGGTCCATCTCAATCAGGGCTAGTCATAAAAACACTAAATCCAGCTACAAATTTAACCTCAACTGAGTGAATCGTGTCCAGGACCAGGTTTGGGCCTCCAGATTAATTGTTTTGCTAACACTAAATCAGTAATGATCAGTTATTGAATTAACAGCTGTACATCCTTTCTATTTAATCCAGTGCTCAACCATTACCTCAAATTAACTCTTATCCTCGTCTCTTAATCTGACACTTTCATTTATTTATTCATCTCTAGTTACCATCGTAACCTGGTTAGGGGTAAAAAAGAAAAAAAAAAGATTTTTTACATCAGGTTGACTCATTAACTCAGTCAGTACTTCCCTAAAATTGATTCTTTACCTAAGATTACCTCTTCATCTCAAAAACATTATTTATCTGTTTGACGCTTTACCTCAAAATTACTCCATAAAATAGCCTCTTTACAATTATTTAAGCTTGTATTGAAACATCACCTCAGATCGACGCCCTACTTCATGTTGACTCATCATCTGAAATCGAATATTATTATTTACCTCAGATTGGCTTTTTACCTCAAAATTATTCTTACCCTCGAAGTGATTCTTTCTTTAAAATAAAAGACTATTTACCTCAGATTGACCCTGTGGCTCAAATTGATTCTTTATCTCAGAACAGTTCTTTACCTCAGAGTGACTCTTCACATCAAAGTGACTCATTCGTTAAAATTACCTCATAGACTCTGAATGACTCTTTACCTTAAACCGACTCTGTACCTCAAGTTCATCATTTACCTCAAAATGATTCTTTACCTCAGATTGACTCTTGATCTCAATTGTTTTCCTAAAATTGTGTCTAACTCAAACTGCCTCTTTACCTCAGAGCGATTCATTTTCTACAATCACCTCAAATTGATTCTTCAACTCAGATTCACTTTTCACCTCAAAATGACTTTTTCTCTAAAACCACATCTTTACCTCAGACTGACTCTTTACCTTAAGTTGATTATTTACCTCAAAGTGGTTCTTTTCCTAACTAAACCGCCGTTTAGGTCAAATTGACTTTTTACCCTAAATGATCTCTTTACCTCATATGTTAATTATAATAAATGATCCGCCTGAGGATTGTTCCAGTCATGTTTACGTCTTGGATTATAATGACGAGGCGTTCCTGGTGTGTTGTGTTAAGAAGGTGATGTACTGTAACGTAGCTGTCCTGTTTTGTAGATGACCGGTCGGAGTTGGACAGTTCAGTGATGTCCATGGTGTCTGCGACCTCCTCGTCTAGTCGAATGCTCCCCCCGAAAGAGCGTCTGAGGGAGAAAGCCTTTGAGTATTGCCATCGGGTTATCGAACAGAGCGACCGGAGTGAGTTCATCACTGACATGACAAAAACTGACATCTGGTTTTGTCTGTTTTTAAAAAAAAAATTTTTATCAAAGTATTTTAACAATGATTCAATCTATTATTTCAGAGGCTGCAAAGAAAGCAGATGCAGAGCTGCAGAAAGCGGTAATTTTAAAAAATCCTTCGAATTTACGAAACAATATGGTATTAATTAAACCAAAAATTATGCAATTTGTTTAACATTGTCCAGTGCATGTTGGAGTCCGTGTCCATAATGGACATCATTTGCAGTGAGGATCCATCCTATGTGTACCGTGGCTTTCCCTGTATTAAAGCGCTGTACGGCAGACTGAGTGCAGAACTGCCTTTCGCTCGAGTCCTTCTGCCCATCGCTCAGTTCTACCTCAACCACAGTGAGTGTCCTGCTGCCTGCAAGCACACCTCTTCTTCACCCAAAAAAGCTTTGACAAATAATCTAATGAAGATGATCAATGCAAAGTCTTCCTTTAAGCTACACAACTGAAATTCAGCGGGTTGCATAATTTCCATTTATCACACAAAAATGTCGCACATGATTTATTAACTAGCTAATTTCTCTTGTATAGCAAGTCTCATTAGATTTAATTCTCTCTATCCAGGTGAAATGGCTGCTGTGGAATCAGAGGCCGTCTTCTGCCAACTCTTCAGCCGCTTCCCAGCTGAGCTCTTCAACGAGCCCATGATGGCCTACGAGTTTGTCGGTTTCTGCCTGCACAATGTCAGCGTACTGCAGGAGAAAGTGCCCATGTACAGACACAGCTTCCCCAACCTGCTCAAGGTCACCTTTCCTTTCCACTACACAAAGTTCAAAAGACTCGACTTTAACAGTGGACAGATATAATAATGTGATCTACCGTACTCTTGTTCTTGTCTAATAGTTTCTGGCATGGAACAGTCCGGGGCTGATCTCTGAGTTCATGGAGCTGCTGCCTTCTTTTTTGTCTCCGGAAACGGCGATTGAGTTACTGCACACGCTGCTGGATCTTCCCTGTCTGGCCGCAGCCCTGGACCTCCAGCACAGGTTCGCAAGATCTGGAACTTGTACCTAATTATTCTAATCTAGTTATAAATATGATATGAAGTCATAGCCAGTTTCAGATTTCACCCTGTTCTCGACTCTGATCTGGATATCTGATTAGTACAGGTGTAAGGGTTTAGAATGAAAAGGAAAAAAAATCAGTAGCTCTAGAGTCCTCCGTTTGGTTCACAGTGTATGTAATGTGACAAATTACTGTACAGTTATTAAGACTGTAGCTTACTGTATGTTATTAACCTACTGTAGTGTACCTTCAATTACCAGGAATAATGCTAATAAGTCGTACACATAAATTGCTATCACAGGGAAACCGCTATAAAGAGTGAATGAGCAAGTGAGTGCTTGAAATAAAATGTAATAACATTAACGTGTTTTTAGATCTGCAGTAATTAATTAATTTGATTAAAAGAGAAATTTTCTCTTACTTAGGTTTTTAAATGTACAGTACATCTTTAACTTACATTTTTGGTCAAGTTATCCGAGTAAGCATTGATTCCCAGATTGTAAACATTAAACCCAACAGAACCAACTATATAGCCACAAGTATGTGGACACCTGAGCACACAGTTCTGTTTCACATCTAAGAACACTAATATCGTGTTGTTCTTCCTTTGCTGTTGTAATAACCTCCACTCCTCCTGGAAGGTTTTTCATTTAATTCTGGAGCGTAGCTGTGGAGATTCGTGTTCATTCACCTACAAGATGTTAAATGAGTTCAGGCACTAATCTTGGGCGAGAAGGCTCCAGTTCCAGGTAATCCTGAAGGTGTTCCGTGGGGTTGAGTGCAATACACTCATTCAGTCATTCTACTCCAGACTTCTCAAACCATGTCAACATGGAGCTTGGTGTGAAGTGAAATTGTAATGCAAAGACATCAAAAACAGTTTTTAGAAAGAACCACTTATGGGTGTGATGGTCAGGTGTCCGTATACTTTTGGCCACCCAGTGTAAAAGGCAACCCCATAGCTTTGGATTTGATTAAGGCAAGAAAAATAGATTTGGCATCAGAGTGACCTGTTATTTCATTACACATAGCAATACTTTGTGTTATTTTTTGAAAAACGGTATAAACTAAATGCTTAATTAATTAAATTAATTAATTAATCATCAGGATTTTTTTTTCATGGTGTTTAAGGTCAGTGAAGACTCTTATATTAAAGTTTTCAAATCTTCAGGATTTCTCCCTCCTCCCTCTCCTTTTAACAGTCATTGCTGATGACATTTTGCGCGACAGTGCAGGAGTAATCCAGAAGCAGGACGGAGATGCACTGGATTAAGGGATTTGGTGGTTTTTAATCTCTGTGTGTGATGAATCTCACTGCAGGTCAGCGTGGTATCAGGCCACAGATCGCGCTGCATGGGATCAGCAGGGTTCGAAGATCGCAGCGTCACTAGATGCCTTCCGCCAGCCGTCTTACAGAGGTCTATTCCTGTACATCCTCAGACCAGAGGCAGGAACCGGTGATACGATTGACAGGTGATTATTGCTTAATCAAGGAATTTATTGCCAAATAGTGATCCAAATGTAACACCTGTTGAAATGTACAGAGCGAATAATGTGAAAACTGTGCATATAAAGCAGTTAAACGTTGGGTGCTGTGGTGTTCTGACTGCTTTGTGCTGCTCCTCAGGTTGAGTATGCTTCACAATGCTCTGGAGGGAATGGCCGAGAGTCCCCGAGTCCTGTGCTGTGCGCAGATCGTCCCTGTGCTTCTACATGTCTACTTCAACACAATTACACAGGTAATGTCCGTGCAGATTTATATTTATAACACTACTGCCGTACTACTACTGTCCTCTGTGGTATGTTGTTTTGTCGAATTATCGGTCCGCATCAAGCAAAGAAACAACTAAGGAGATTGCTGGAAGGGAAATGACTGGAAGTGGAATAAGGACTTTATAACACATTATTACAACCTGGATAAATATTGCTGAAAAAAAGTCATAAATGGAGATCACTTAAACTCTTGATGAAGCTGCATCATAAGAAAACAACAGTAGAAATCAGAGCTATGTTTAGTATTGAAAGTAAAAGCATTTCCACACGCGCACACACACACACACACACACACACACACACACACAAGTGATGAGAACTCCCAAAATTGGGCCTAAACAGCTGTGTGTCCATAAGAAAACCACTTGTTAGTGAGACTCGGAGAAAAATGGATGGGACTTTGGAGTGATGGAAAAAGGTCATGTGACCTGATGAGTCCAGGTTGAGTCCTATTCCAGAGTGATGGGCGTGTCAGGGTAAGAAGGGAAGCGCATGAAGCGATGCTCCATCATGTATAGTGTCCACTGTACAGCCTCTGGAGACAGTGTTATGATCTGGGGTTGATCAGGTGATCAGGTCGAGACTCAGTAACGTTATGGGGCAATAAAATGAGGTCAGCTGACCACCTGAATGTACTGAATCACCAGGTTATCACATCTATGGAGGTTTACATTGTGTGAAAAGATGGCTCTGGGAGCATGAGGAATCATTTTCCCACTTTAACTGCATACCACAATGTGCACCGTAATCCAAGTCGAAGGTAGTTGAATGAAATATTGAGTATGTGACTGGTTTTGGCCATGCAGAGTATAGAGGCATCATTACATATTGTACTAACGAACATCACATGAAAAATAGCTGTTGTCCAAATACTTATGGTCATATAATTTGTATCTCCGTCTTTGATTTAAAAATCTGCGATGGCAGATTAAATATAATTTAGTTTTTATTTGATTATGTGATATGTGCTGTGCAAAAATCCGTATCGGAGTTTCTGTATGAAGCATGCTGGTGTCAGTCCAGGTCTCAGGATCAGCACTAAAGAATGTTGGACAGTTTTAACGTTCCTGAGGTGTATAAGCATTCACAAGGGTTGATTTCCAGGCTCAGGTCTGCTGTGTGTGCAGATGGCTGATGGGAAGATGATGAACCAGCTGCTGCAGGTCCTGCTGGAACGAAGCAGCCTGTTGTACAAGATAAAGAATTTCAGCACTGAAGTGCAGAGGTCAGTCACTCCTTATACCTCCAGCGGCTGTGCATGATGAACTTCCCTACACAGACATCTCTAAATACAGTGTACTGACTGCTTTGTACCTGACTCCTGATTATATCCTGTAGAGTGTTCAGTACACACCTGCAGTCCCTGTGCAAGCTGCACCCGGCGCTCATCGTCGACCAGCACAAGGAGCTGCTGGAGTTTACCAGCACCACCACCAACATCTACACCAAAGAGGACTTCTACACTCATGTGGTGAAGGAGAAAAGAATAACCTTTCTGTATCGTTCTGTATAAACGTAATATATTACGTTGTCAGGTCAAACAAGTGTGTGTGTGTTGTAGGTGTGGGTGATCGGGGAGTATTTGTCACTTTCCTATGACCCTCGCTGTACTGTGGAGCTCATAACCTCCTTTTTTGAGGGGCTCGAGGCTGTCTTGTTCGAGATCACGCAGGTACGCCAGTCCGCCAGCCCCCCGCAATACTCACCGCGACTGCTCACCGTGCTCATGACGGCATTGGCAAAGCTGGCATCCCGCAGTCAGGACCTCATCCCTCGGTACACCTCTCTTCACTAATGCTTACTGTGTGTAATAGTGTTATTGAAGGGTTCAGGTGCAAAAACACACATATCTCAGTTTTAGAAATTGTTCCAAATCATATTATTATTATTATTATTATTTTTATTATTATTATTATGCACCTCAGGATATATCAATCAAATTTGAGAAAATAACTGATCATATTTTCATCTATACATGTAATAAAACTGTGAAGTGGGCGTGTCTGTACATTGAAGACTGGGGGGGGGGGTGAGATGAGTAACAGAACGCATCAGTATGGGTTTGGGTCTGTTTGTTTGCATGCATCACGTACAAACTACTGAACGAAAACGAAAAAGCATTTGTGATTGGCCGTGCTTGAGGTAACATAGGCTTTGTTCATCTCAAAGTTCAACAGAGGGCGCTGTAAATTTTTTAAACACTCACTTATGCGTGTGCGATTAATTTCCATGTGAACGAAGTCCCAGGCATGTCTAGTTTCCTAGAAGACAACAGTACAGACTGTAATACGGATCACATATTATTATTATTAATATTAATGCGCTCGTTATGATTCCTTCTCATTTCTATTATAAAAGCTAATTTACTGATGCGTGTATAATCCAAGACTAATAGTACAGCCTTTAAAAATCTGCTGTTATTAAAACATATTTTTATGCGATAGCGTAAAGGAGACATTTGTTTAGCATTCCTACAGTAGGAGGAGCCTGTAGGTTGTATGTAGCCTGTATGTGCTTAGTAAGACTCGCAGGTAGAGCTGTACTTTAAAGAGTTTTCCTCTACTGTAAAGTCTAAGGATCCATGTTTTGTGGTTTCTCAACAAGAAGTTGCACACGGGGTAGGCTAGTTTGCATTTCCAAATTGCCCATGATGTGTAAGTGAGTGTGGAATGGATTGGGACCCAGTCCAGGGTGTAGCCCCGCCTAGTGCCCCGTGTCCCCTGGGATCGTGTCCAGGTCTCCTCAACAGGATAAGAGGTATAGAGAGTGAGCGAGGTTATATTTGGGAAGACATGTCATTGTATTTATTATGTTCTGCAAATGAATAACTGTAATACTACAGTATGGAGGCTTTTAAAGGTATATGACTGTGTCTTTCTGTCTGTTTAGGGCATCACTCTTTCTGTCTAAGATGCGCTCATTCGCACACAGTGGACACGTGTCGTCGTGCTTCACCGAGGAGGACAGCGAAGAGATCATCACGCGCGCCCATGAGCTCATCAACCTTCTCAAGCTGCCTAACGTAGCCCAGTTCGTGTTAACGCCCTCCACCCAGGGGGACTGTCCTCGCTGGCACAGAGACACCAACGCCGCCCTGCCGCAGCGCATGAGGGCCATCAGCAGCCTGCTGCAGTCTCAGTCCAGCTTCCTGCCTGCTTAGAAACACTCGATCACACCGCATTCTGGGTTTTTTTTAAACTTATTTTTCTGCCATGAAACCATAAAAACCTCATATTAAACATTGGTGTTAATAAGTAACCTGGTGTGTTTGTATTGTTGAGAGCTGTTGGAGGTTTTAAAGTGTTAAACAGATGGAGTGGAATTTTTACATTTCAGTGCACTTATCTGATGCAAATTTGTTTGTTGTGTAACCGCTGAAACTCCTACACACACACACACACACACACACACACACGATCTCCAGTGAGAGGCCAACGCGAGCACGTTCGACACAGAAAAAAGTTTCTGTAGTTCAATATTGTGGTGCTGGGGATGGAAGAAAAGAAATATTATTATTCAAAGCAACAGTGTTTCTGTATAATATATGAAAATCAATCAAAGTAAAGACAAATAATTCATATAAAGAATACGTTTTAAATTTCTTTTATAACTTTGAAAACACTTTGTGATAAACGTGTCGTACAGCAGTGACGTTACGCTCTTTGTTGTGTCGCTCCAGTTTTTCATAGCAAGTTCACAGGTTGAATCGTTTCCCTAAAAATGCTACGATAAAAAAAAAAAACATAAGTACGTCTCAGCCTCCGCAAGAGAAAACCTGATATTTATCAGTCACAACTCCGTGTTTTATTGTCTTTAATCATTTAATAATTGTATAATTCTGCATCAGATAAATCAAAGTGTCCGTGAGGATTCAGACACGAACACTATACAGTACATACAGTCCAGAGAATCTTCCTCGTACAAAACAAAGTGCTGTGTTCAAATACTGTGAGAAATGCAGATAAAACAAGAGTGAAGCACAACAGAAATGGAATTGTGCTTTCAATAAATTAACGAGAATTATACACACATGTAGAATAACTAACACCGTCTCAAACCCTAAATATAAACCGATCAGCCATAACATTAACGTTGATTATAGAAGTTGGATTATATAATAACCAGTAAACTGTTCACAGGGTGACGGGCAGCGAAGGCTCAGCTATGTCCACAGGGACCGAGAGGCCCGCCCGTCTGGTCCGATCTCACAGAAAAGCCAACGCAGCACAAATCAATGAAATAAAAATCAATGCTGGCAGTGATAGAAGAGCACCAGGACTCCCAGTGACCCACGGTGCACACGGCCCAGCAGGCAAAGAGCCCAAGGGATGCACCAGACAAACTGATCGACAGAGGGCCCACCCCACAAGCCCTCCAGAGACACGTCCTGATGGGCCGCAGCCACTCCGGTGGCACAGGTGGAACCTACACCATATTGGGCACAATGTTTTTTTATAATGTCATGGCTGATCAGTAGATGTAAACTTCTTGGAAAATGAAAAAAGTCTGTACATCCTCCGTTTGTTCTCTATGCGTAGGGTTCTTCGGTTCTTCTGTAGAGTTACAGCAGACGCGTGTGTTGAGAACGTCATAGGCAACATGGGCAGGTATGATGGATTTTTATCTTGTAAATTAAATAACAGACAGTAAACTCTGAATTATCCATTTACACACATAGAGCCTCCTGGCCCAGTGTGTGTGTGTGTGTGTGATGTTCATCAGCAGCTTTGTGTATCACCTGGCGCTTCGAATGTGGCTGCTTCCTGTCGCATAAAGATATTTCCAGATGGCATAATAGTGGACGGCGGCTCCTACAGCCACAAAGACGTGCCAGATGGCGTGAGCGAAAGGTACAAGGCCGTCACTCTTGAAGAAAACCACACCCATGCAGTAAAAGACTCCACCCATTGACAACTCCAACACGCCCTCTCTGTTCGGCTGGGAACAACACGGACAGAGAAAAGACTCGTCACTGAAATGCAATGAGGCTTTAATGCAATTGAGAAATATTACATAAGAACATGAACTGTTATTTTAATTATATGCACGTTTTATTTGATATGATGCAGCATGACAACGTGTGCATATTTTTGGACATAAAGTAAAGTTTATAAAGTGTGCTATGAATCTTTCTTTAACTTTCTAAACCTTATCACTTGATACACAGCATGTTAAAAAAATATACAGTATCTAAACAGAATTTGTCCTGAACACTGAATATTGTTTGGCAGAATTCAGCCACAGTGCTAGCAGGTATATATATACACAGGTATATACTGTATATATATTGTCGAGTTATCTGGGAATGAGCCAACTACAGGGGACATCAACTCTGGAATCACTTTTTAATTTTTGTGTCTGACAGATCTGCAGGTCACACAATTGTTCAAAGTAGATTCAACTAAGTGGTTGATAACCTTAAATGAAAAACCACAAAGAAGGTACATCACTACTTCTAATAAATAACATTTAAATAAAACAATTGAGATGATTATGGCTTACAGCTCATGAAAACCCCAAATCCACAATCTCAGAAAATTAGAATATTGTGAAAACGTTTAAAAGTGTCCCACCCTAATCAGCTAATTAAGCCATAACACCTGCAAAGCGTTCCTGAACCTTTAAATGGTCTCTCAGTCTGGTTCAGTAGGAAGCACAATCATGGGTAAAGACTGCTGACCTGACAGTTGTGCAGAAAACCATCACTGACGTCCTCCATAAGGAGGGAAAGCCTCCAAAGGTAATTGCAAAAGAAGTTGGATGTTCCCAAAGTGCTGTATCAGAGCACATTAATAGAAAGTTATGTGGAAGGGAAAAGTGTGGAAGAAAAAGGTGCACAAGCAGCAGGGATGACCGCAGCCTGGAGAGGATCGTCAGGAAAAGGCCAATCAGAAGTGGACTGAGGCTGGAGCCAGTGCATCAAGAGCCACCACACACAGACGGATCCTGGACATGGGCTTCAAATGTCGTATTCCTCTTGTCAAACCGCTCAACAAACAACGTCAGAAGCGTCTTACCAGGGCTAAAGAAAAAAAGAACTGGTCTGTAGCTCAGTGGTCCAAAGTCCTCTTTTTTGATGAGTGCAACTTTTGCGTCTCATTTGGAAACAAAGGACCCAGAGTCTGGAGGAAGAATGGAGAGACACACACTGCAAGATGCTTGAAGTCCAGTGTGAAGCCGTCTACCAGGAGATTTTGGAGCACTTCATGCTTCCTTCCACAGACGAGCTTTATTGGAATGCTGACTTCATTTTCCAGCAGGACTTGGCACCTGCCCACACACTGTCAAAAGCACCAAGACCTGGTTCAGTGACCGTGGGATTACTGTGCTTGATTGGCCAGCAAACTCACCTGACCTGAACCCTATAGACAATCTATGGAGAATTGCCAAGAGAAGAAAGAGAGACATGAGACCGAACGATGTAGAAGAGCTGAAGGCCGCTATTGAAGCATCCTGGTCTTCCATAACACCTCAGCAGTGCCACAGGCTGATAGCTTCCA
>JAQQZT010000023.1:18408392-18418548 GCA_030068275.1 Clarias platycephalus
GTGATTGGTTGATTAGATAATTGCATTAATGAGAAACTGAACAGGTGTTCCTAATAATCCTTTAGGTGAGTGTATACTGTATATTCTTTCTAAAGTGAGTGCTGTATGTGTTTCTTACCATCGACAGAAGCACGAGTGCAGGAACAGCTCCCATGACTGTGTAACAAATCAGGTCCAGTATCTTGTTCCTAAAACATTGAGAGACGTGTTTATGCATTTATTGTACAATAAGCTTGTGCGTGGTGATGTCTACGTAATCAGATAAATTAAAAGAAAATGCAGAAAGATTCACAGATTAGATGTATGATCTAGACCAGTAGTTCTCATCCAGCTCCCAGGACAGGCTTTTCTGAAGTGTGTGTGATGGAGCAGGGAAAACACTCGAATGTGCAGGACAGGAGAGAATGTGTGTGTGTGTGTGTGTGTGTGTGTGTGTATCTATCTACTCCTGATGACGAACATCCACACACTTCTGCCTTGGTTTTGAGGTGTTAAAGCTCCTCCCTATAGTCCTGCTCTCACTCCATCAGACTTTCACCTGTTCGGTCGCCTGAAAGCAGAACTACGAGGACGTACGATTCACTTCTGATGAAGAACTGAAGACAGCGGTGCATTCGTGACTCACAGCTCAGACATTTTGAATGTGGGGAATACCAAAGCTTGTAGACAGACCGTCAAAGTGTATTGAAGAGCAAGGTGGATCATTTTTGACTCATCCTTGTAAATAATTAAAAGATGAAGGACTTTATTTCACCTTCCAGGGCCACCTAAAATATTAATTGTTAACTTAAAATTCTGGAAATTACTAAATTATTTTTCAGATTGTATTCAGCCTTATTTGGTGCTCCCAAAAGCAACCCAAAATATCCCTCTCTCATTTCATGTAGCTGAAATCTATAAAGTAAAAACATGTACACACTTTTCATGAAAGAAGAAGACGTAAGCGGAGCCCACGCAGGCCATGATCCACACCAGCCAGCGCATGTGTGCCGCCCAGGGCCCGAGCTCCCTCAGGTTCAACCTGCACACATTAACATACAACCTGACAACAAACATACTGCACCACTACTGACTCCAGAGGACACACTCCATGTTTGTTTTTTTAATGCCTTGATTTGTGATCAAATGTTCAAAGTGCACACACCGAGAGCACTCACCAGGGGGTGTAAGAGGCAGCGATGAAGAAATAAATCACCATCCTATCACACATGTGGAAGCGCTGCTCTACGATCCTGAAACAGATCACGAACAAACAGAGGATTTTGGTCAGGTTTTTTTTTTTTTTTTTCACTCACCTGTCTGAATTTCTCTCTCTAACTCATAAGCTCGTTTAGGAGTCTCACATGAAAAGACATCATGGCGTATGATGTGCCTGAAGTAATCACCTGAGAAACCCAACATGTACCAACAGGCCCATGTGAGTCAATTCCTCTAAATCTGTAACAGAAAGTGACGGTATGTGTAGAGAGCGGCTGATCAGGGAGATACGGGAGGCGTTTCACTGCGGCGGAGAGTCTCAACACCGGGCTTGAAGTCTTCTGTAAATATCATTTGGATTTACACTTTTATTGACGTGGTTTGATTTGAACGCCCCTTGTAATTTTAATAATCATATATTTTGTATTATGTCATTAGAAAAGTCATATTATATACATTTGACTCCATTTAAGATATTTGTTTACTTGATAATATGTCTTTTTGCAGCAAAAACATTATTGCTGTTGTTTGTACTCCACATAATATTTTTTTATTAGTAATTTTTATTTTATTTTTTTATAATCTGGACCAGATTATGTTCATATTCCTTTACATCTCTACGACCTCATCAGAGTAACGATTTGTTTCATCTCCTTTCTCGTGACCTTTTGATTGAAGTGTTTACCGCTACGTACATGTAGGTGAAGTTTTATATAAATACTCCTACACCAGTCTAACTAGTTTTATTGACTCTGTTCTCAGTAGAAACATGTACAGAGGAGACAAACACACTCGGTGGAAACGTCTTCTGCCACGAGAGCTTAGGAACTCTTACTCCTGGAATAATTAGAGCGTTCTAGTCCGGGTCTAGAAATAGTTTCTGGTTTACAGTTAGACATGGTCAAGTGGTAAAATAGCAGACAAAGTGATCAAATGATATATACAGTGCTGTGAAAAAGTATTTGCTCCTTCCTGAGTTTTTACTTTTTGGCATATTTGTCACACAGATTCAGATCAAATAAATACAAAATGCAGTATTAAAATTATACTATTTAAAATTTATTTCATTTAATTTATTAAGGGAAAAAAATGCTGTCCAAAGATGTCCGGCCCTATTTGAAAAAGTAATCGCCCATCAAGCATTTGTGATAACTGGCAATGAGCCTTTAACATCGTTGTGGAGCAATTTTGGCTCGCTCTTTTTTGCAGAATTGTTTTAATTCAGCCACACTGGAGGGTTTTCAGGCATAAACGGCCTGTTTAACGTCACAGCATCTAAATTTAATTTAAGTCTGGATTTTGACTGGACCACTCCCAGAACCTTCATTTTCGAGCCATTCAGAGGCGGACTTGCTGGTGTGTCCTGCTGTATAACACAAGTGCGGTTGAGCCTGAGGTTACACACTGATGTCTGGACATTCCCCTTCAGGATTGTCTGGTAGAGCGCAGAATTCATGGTACCGTTAATTATGGCGAGTCGTCCAGGTCCTGAAACTGCAAAGCCCAAGACCATCACACTACCACCACCATGTGTGACTGTTGGAATGATGTTCTTTTTATGAAATGCTGTGTTAGTTTAATGCCAGATGTAACGGGACACACACCTTCCAAAACTTTCAACTTTTGTCTCAGCAGTCCACAGAATATTTGCCCGGAAGTCTTGGGGATAATCAAGATATTTTTTTGGCCAATGTGAGACGAGACTTTGTGTTCTTTTTGGTCAGCAGTAGATTTCACCTTCAAACTCTCCCATGGATGCCATTTATGTCTCCAGTCACTTTCTTATTGTTGAATCATGAATACTGACATTAACTGAGATGAGTGAGGCCTGCAGGTCTATGTTGCTCTGGGCTGAGTGTGGCAAGTGAAATTTAACTCGTTTTACATTAAATAAACGTAAGTACCCCTGGATAAGATCATCTAGCACATGTTAGTAGTCTGACACTGAGTGCTTTTTCACATAAGGCCAGGTACGTCTGTGAGGATTCTCAATCATCCAGCTGAGGTTATCTAGAAGTTGAGTCAAGTCAGCTGGACTTCTTTCTTGATTTCTCATTCAAGTAGCTGCTTCAGTCTAAGGTAAGATGCTACTTGGATGAGTATTGAAACGTGTCTTACCGAACAAGAAAGAAAAAAGAAAAAAACAAGGAAGGGGCAAATACTTTTTCACAGCGCTGTATATTAAAGGTCCCATATGTAACTATTTATTTAACTATTTCTCAGAGCTCCCAAAAGTGTATCTCTAAATGCTCCAGCTGAAATTCTTCTTAGATAATTCCTCAAACTCCCTTTACACCGCTCCTTATCCAAATGCACCATTTCAGTGTTTATGTAAATGAGCGACTGCTGAGCCACGCCCACCAGAGAACATCAGAGCTCAGCAGCTAGTCAGGGGAGGGGGGGTCACCTATATGAGGTCACAATAGAGGAAAAAATCAGATTCGCTTGTTTAAGTCATGGCCAATGTAAAAAATGGAAAAACATGAATTTTGCATAATAGGTTCCCTCTACTGTGAAGATAAGCATTTTAACTAAAGATCAACTTTATGTGGACATGGTGTCCAAAACGTCTCCATACATAGAGGAAGTTGAGGAAGTTAACCTTTTCTAGCAACTTGTCACTTTTTTTTTTCCTCTAAAGACTTCCTCTAAAATGTCTTAGCGATTTCTTTCTAAACATAGACGCATAGTTGTTTGTTGCACTCAAGATGAACTCTTCTTAACACATCTGGCATTTGCTTCATTCTGTTTATTTCCTGTTTGTTGTAAACCTCTGGGACCTGCTGTAGTTACAGGAACTGTTCTTATCGCCTTCATATCAAGTTCACTGATGATGGGTGTGTAGGTGTAAATGTCGTGCATCTTTATGCACATGTACTTTATTAAAGATTTACACACCCTCAGAACCGAAATGAGTTCCAGCGGCATGTTCTATGCAAAAACTTACTGCAAGTGACTCTTCTTCCAGCTTACAGTGTGGAACATGGTGGACATGATGAACAAGCCAGACAGTCCGGTGCCGTACAGCCATGCTGTGATGCTCTCCCATTGGTCATCAGACAGGAAGTACAACAGCGAACTGCCCACGATACTGGGAATAATCCAAAACTAAGAAAAAACATATATACAGTATTGATATCTTTGGGTGATAAATTGGCTTCATGGATTTACAGTAGTGGCCAAAAGTATTCGGACAACATAAGGCATGTATTATAGTTCATGCTGTGCACAACAGAGGTGATTTCACTAATGAGTTAAAGAGTTGTGCTAAGTAACTTTAAAAAAAAGCTAGTGAAAAACTGGCTGTGTGACGAGAGTATTCAGCATCTGGAGCCGTGGCCCTGGTCAGCTCCAGACCTAAACCCAAAAGAAACCTGTTGGACGATGGTGAAGAAGGCAGGAGCAGTTAAGAAACCATCTTTACATGATCTTCAGGAAGCGATCAAGTAGGCGTGAACAGAGCGAGTGACACCAGAGTACCGCAGACGGCCGTCTGACTTTATGACTAAATACTATATATCAGTATACAGTATATCAGTTAGCAGTTTCATTGCACCAAATTCATTATTATTATTATCTTGACTGTCATCATTTGAAAAATTCAAGAATGTCATTATAACATTAAATTTCACTTTTTGTCTCAATATGTTTTGCCACCGCTGACTTTATATAGATGTGAAAAATACCACAATGCCAAATATAATTTGAATATGATTTGCAAATCTGGTTAATCATTTTATAATAGGGAAAACAAGTGGAGGGTTTTACATAGCCACGCTTCACTGCCTTTAACTTCCATTCAACTTATAAATAAATAAATCTTATTTTCAGCATCGCTGAAATGTCATTAATCGTTTCTAATGGCCCAAATATGACCCCAAAAGAGTCTGTTCTACTGATATACAGTATAAGCCAATGGAGTGTGCGGTAAAGTCTTAACTCCTTTAATATCACTTTTTATCATACAAGACTCCTTGTATGATTTCTCACTTTTCATCTATACCACTTAATCCTGCGTACAGGGTCGCAGGGGGTCTGGAGCCTATCCCAGGAGACTTAGGGCACACAAGCTAGGGAATGTTTGGCAATGGCAAATAGCCTAATCTGCATTTTTTTGGACTTTGGGAGGAAACCGGAGTATCCAGAGGAAACCCGCCAATCATGGGAAGAACATGACAGACCTGAGGTGGGAATCGAACCCTTGACCCTGGAGGTCTGAGGCGACAGTGCTAACCACTACCCCACTGTGCCTCCCTTGTTTGGCTTCATGAATCATTAATTGTGCATTCCTAACAAATCCTGCCATCACCTAGTCATCAAGTTAACACTAAACATGACAAACAACGCATCATTTCCTTTCCCTAACATCAAACTGCGTCTGACCCAAGCATTCTCATGTTTAAATTCTGTCTAGGCAGGGTGTCCTTTCATGCCTCTAGCCTGATAAAAAGGTCAGAGAGGATTTTCCGTCAGAGAGACAGCTGTACGTCGCTCACGCCAGATGTGATTCAGTAAAGAATGAGAGGAAGATTAGAGAGCAGGATGTTGTCCAAACAGCAGCACTGATCCAAAACCACAAAAACACAGCCATAAAAACAACTTGCCATAAACACACAAGACAGAACTGACTCAGGAGCAAATAAATCTGAACTGCCCGATTAGTCTACACTGCATTCATCCTGCTCCAGCAAAAAGGATGTTTGGGTGTGAATCAAGCACACTTCTATCCTCTCCGCTGTCTGCTACGCTAGTCTACCTTAATAATGCTTCTTCTTAACGTGTATGTGTGTGTGTGTGTGTGTATACAGTAGTATATAGAGTCTAGGTGGGTCTTCTTCGTCTGTGCTGTTACACTTTAAAGTGATTTAAGACCGGCCTTGCTGGAGGTTTCAGGTTCCGTTCCGCTTGATTTTGTAAGATCATATACTCATATTCGCAAACGTCTTGTGGTTTAACGAGTGACTTGTACACTTCTGAGCAGAGATGTAGTTAAACACACCCTGCTGCCAAATTTACTTTGCTGCAACAAATTTATCTGATCAGGTTTGAGCTAAAACGGTACATCAACAGAGCGTAAAATTCCCTGAGACAAAGTTATGAATTTACGTTTTGGAGCTAACCACACGTAGTTTGTTAGCAATGTTTACAGATAAAAGAAATCTTGAAGGTTTGCATAGAGGACTTCATTAGGCATCAAACGTAGTCTAGTTATATATAAAACTTTGACTGTAGTGTAAATAAATAAATAAAGTTACTTTTCTAGACAGTGAGACAGCTGAACTTAGTTGCAGCTAACTGTATAGACTGTATAATGTTAGCTTATTGCTCAGTACGAGACGCTGCTGGTGTAGTGGTTAGCACTGTGGGCTTGCACCTCCATGGTCAAGGGTTCGATTCCCATCACTGGTCTATGTGCATGGAGTTTGCATGGTCTCCCCGTGCTGGGTGGGTTTTTCTAGGTACGCTGGTTTCCTCCCACAGTCCAACTAATTAATTAGTGTTTCCATATTGCGTGTGTGAATGCTGACCGGAGGTTCTGCCACGGTGGTAAAAATGGGAATAAATACAATCAGTGGTCATCACTGGCCTCTATGAGTCCCACCTGAACTACAGACGTTTCTATGGATCCATGAAATCTACCATTACAGCTTGATCAACACATTTTTCATGGAAAGGCCATTAGGTATATGACCTACACCCCGGAATATTTTATTACCTGTTTTTATACATTACTATCATATTACCTGTTTTTAAATAAAATCTTGCGAAATACAGTACCAGTCAAAAGTTTGGACTTGGAAAAGTTAAAAGTTTTATTTTCTGCATTCTAGAATGATATTGGATTTTTTTTTTTTTTTTTTCCTTCAAAAATTATGAAATAACACATATGGCATTATGTAAATAAATAACAACAATAACAGTTACAGTCAGTTGCTATTTTAAGACATGAAGGTCAGCTGTTCAGGAACAGTTCTCACAAGAACAGGATTGTGTCGAGTGCGTTTGTAAAAAGAAATAGAAAGAAATAAACATCAGGAACGACCACAGAGTTAGAAGGGGTGTGCAAACTTTTGACTGGTAGTCCTAGTGTCCTCACAAATCCACCCACAGTATATTGAAATATCATCAGGGCAGAGTGGACTCACTCCATGTGTAGCGCAGTTGGCTGCATGTTCATACTCGGTCGGCTGATACCTTTTGCTGGATGGCACTCGAGAGTTCATGAATCTGAAACAACAAACACATCTTGTCTGATTATCACGATCTGCTCTGTTACTCTGTAAACATGTCGTGTATGCACAAGATTTAGAACATTTCCCAGAACTCAGCATGGCGTACTAACGTTCCCACTGAGGACACCAGATCCCAGGAGACACGTTCCAGTTCACCTGATCACTGACTGTGTACAGCTGGACTCGAATACACACACAAACACACACACTCTGAGTCTGAATGCAAGAATTCGCTGAGACGTACACACTCTATGTCCTTGCACCAGTCAGTATCCAAGCTGTAGTGTCCTGTTTTTAAATCTGATTTGGTCTTGTTTCTGGTTTTGCCCTGACTGAAGCTGATCTCCTCTCCTCACCAATGTGGCTCAGCCAGCAGCCCTGCATCATCCCACTGCTTCTCCTATCACACACCCAGACTAGAACTTGGAGAAGCCAGCAGTGCATAAGGGCTCCCTGCTCTAATACTCATTAGATTTCTCCAGTTAACATGAGGTTTCAGATCGTACCAAGACAGCTCAGTTTCTGAACTTTCTCACCGACAAAATGCTCACTTGGTGATGACAGTCTGGTCACAGGGTTAAAGGAAGAGCTTTGAATTTGTTGCGCAAGGGCAAAGGAGGTACACCAAGGGGACCAAAGACATGTATGCGCTGTTCCGACCACCCTAACACCAGAGAGTAGGTGGAACAAACTAGTGTTCGAATCAGCTTTCCATCAGGGTCTCAATGAGGAACCGCTCACTGCACTGGCATGGAGAAATTATCAGGTGCAGGTGGATGTTCCTGCCAAGTATGAAGGATTTCATGATGGGTTTTTTTTTTTAAAAGGGAATGCAGATAATGTTAAAGTGCAGGGACATTAGATGTAGATTTTTTATTGTTTATATTATTGGAAATTAATTATAATTAAATTATTCTGTTAATTTTTATTTGCAAATGACATAAAATGCTAGGAAATAAATGATTATTTTTGTTTTATGCTCTTTAAAAATATACAGTATACTGTGTTTATTTATATATTTGATAGACTTCCTACTTACACTACCAGTCAAAAGTTTGTACACCCCTTCTAACCCCATGGTCGTTCCTGTTGTTTATTTCTTTCTACACTGTAATACTGAAGGCGTTTATCCAAAATACACAATAAACCCCTTTGAACAGTTGATATTGAGATGTATATCTGCTACTTCTGCTCTGTAAAGCTTCATAACGGCTCTAATCTGAGGTGCTGGTTGTTAATTGGTGATTTCTGAGGCTGGTGACTCTACATGAACGTCTCCTCTGCAGCAGAGGTCAGTTTTGGTCTTGATTTCCTGAGAGACAGTTTCATCATCATGGAGCCTGATGGGTTTTTACAAATGAAATATAAATGTTCTGCAAACCTCTCTAAAGCAGTACTACCGGCCTGTGGGAGGAACTTTGTTTTCCCAGCATTTTGCAGTTTCATGGAAAAATGTACACAATGATAAGCATTTTTAAAAATGTATTTCTAAGGACGTTATACAGTGATATCAGTTATGTGGGGATTTTTTCACGACTGCATCATGGCCAACAATCTAACCGACAGTTTTGTCACCGTTTCTGAGAATGACTCGAATATAAAACTACCACGAATTAAAGTGCATGAACTTTACGAAGAAAGTGGACTTTCAGGACGAGTTGTTCATCGACTTCCGAATGAAGAAAACAGATGATTTTCCTGTTTCTTTGTGGTCGGGTATTTATTACTACATTACTATCTCTACATTTAAGAATCCTATTATAGTTATTCACCTTTTACACGAATATAAGACTAAATTGAAGTGTAGTCTCTTTAAAAAGAACTCCAACTCCAGATGTTCTGGCAGTTTCATTAAAGCAGCACTTCACTACTGTATTCTTTAACGTTATGAACATGAACATGACGTTAAACTTACTTTTACAATGCTTTTGGGAAACTGAGCTCTGATGTGTAATCCAGTCATACTTTCTCAATGCCAAACTAAACACGAGTCCTCTGCCAAATAGTTTCGAAGCTACGAGCTGCATTTACACTGGTGAGTCTCAACACTCGTAATATAAGCAGACTGACAAGGGCGTAGAAACAACAGCAGGCAAATCGAGTCCTGAACACAACATAAAGCAGATATAAACCCATGATATAGCTATAGCTGTGTCTTTGTCCCGTTTGCACACAAACCTAAGTGATTATTGACCTGTGGAGGCGTATCCCCTCCGGTCCCATCTAATGAGTCATGCTTATTTCCCGGCAAGGCAGTCATTGATTTAATCATTTTAATTACACGGGACACAGCAGAGTTAAGTAAGGTGGGGTATTTTAAATACTTCTGCTCAAAGTTGAAACACATTATTTCAAATTAGAGAATTAAGTCTTACACATGAATAAAAGAAAATCTAAATCCCAATCGTAAGCGTGTCCGTGCACGAGGAGAGTCCAGTGTGTTATTCTAATCCCAATCACGTTAAAGGAATTTTCCCAGCACATTGTAGTTGCCTGGCACTGGCAGGTCTAATCCCACGTGGAATCTGTTCCTTTTTTTTTTTTTTACATCGCCCAAACACTGATGTCAGGGTTACCTTGGCAACCAGGGGCTTGGGGATTTGATATTTTCAACCAAACATCCTTCATTTGTCTGCAAGATTGTTATATAACGGTGGACACGACCGGAACATAGTAAGTCCAAGGAACAACAGTTGTGGGGGGGGGGGGGGTTACTGGTTTAAATG
>JAQQZT010000023.1:18418558-18436130 GCA_030068275.1 Clarias platycephalus
CCCCCCCCCCCCCCCCCCGACTGGTTTAAATGTGAACTCTAATAAAGTCTAATCAAATGCAGATTTGTTTCTCTATCCCATTAAAGAGACAGAGAGACAGGAATCAGCTGTATACAGGGAAGAGAAGGGGACAATCTAACACATTCAGTTTTTTTTAGATACAGTATATTGTCCGGCCAAAAGAATTGTGAATCAAACTTCTAAAATATTAAACTGTGTCCAGTGCAGTATTCAAATCTGGAAGACTAAAGCTGAACCATCAACTTCAATCTAATTCTCTTGTTCAAACTCACGGCCAAAACACGGCACAGTAGTCAAGCAATCCTGTAATGAAAATAACTTACAGTATATCTTCTATAGACACATTTTAACACATATTTATTAAGAACATCGCTGACATGCTGGTGAAGTGGTTAACACTGTCAACTCGCACCTCCAGGGTCAAGGGTTAGAATCCCGCCTCTGTGTGCTGTGTGCACGTTCTCCCCGTGCTTGGTGGGTTTCCTCTGGGTTCTCTGGTTTCCTCCCACACTCCAAAGACATGAAGGGTATGCTAGTTGGCGTTCACAAATTGCCCGTAGTGTGTGAATGAGTGTGTGAATGAGTGTGTGAATGTTGACCACCTCAGTCACCATTGGCCTCCCCATTGGCCTTCCCGGTTGTGTTTGTGTAATGAGGACACGTGAGAGCCATACATTGATTTATTCTTGCTGGAATGTCTGTCTACATAATTCATGTTCAGTGTGTAGACGTAAGGTGTAAAATACTGTGTACACACCTTTCTGTGGTGTGCCTGTGAAAAGAGGCTGATATTTGTTCCCTTGATGGAAAAAAGTCATTCTATATATTTACTGGCGCCTGCATGGTTTGTAAGCAGCAGCGGTGGTTTTAGGCTCGGCTCTGCCCGCTGTAATAAAACAGTGATGCACCGAGCACTGAAGAAGTGACGGCCGCGCCAGTGCCTGGTGATGCAAAGCCATTCCGATCTCTGTGCCTCAATAGATCATTAATAGAACCGTTCTGGGGTCCAAGTCCAAAATCCCCCTTAAAAATAGCACAGTTACCGTCTCTCTCACACACACTGCCGGCATGTACTGTTGAACTTCTGTAACTATTTAGGACATTTTTATTCCAGTTCATTTGAGATATTGTTTGTGATCATACTCTTTGTTATTACTTTCTTATGGTGCAATTATGTCACCTCATTCACCCCGACTGGACCTGTGTTGTAATCTGAAGTTATATAAGGGGGGTAATGCCCCGATCATGGGCCTCCGACTTCAACATTCCTGCCCTCACATCCCGTTCTGTTAAAGAATCCCAGGTCCTAGCTGAGCGCAAATGCACTCAATATAGAAATCAGTTCTTTTCCTGCTAATGTACAGGTACAGTCTATGTGAGAAATATTACATCACAATATCGATTTATTGTGTTAAAAATACCAGAGATGCAAAGTTGTGTCTGAAAATTGTATCTTGAAGTCACAGGATTGTCAATAGTCCCTTATGACTGCAATGTTTCCATTAATTATGTATTTCATACCAAAGCACCTTTAAACTCTCGCATCTGATTGGATTAATATTCTATAAAAGCCTCATAGTTCTATAATTTAAATGACTCGTATATATTAATTCTAACATATTATCGTTTCTGTAGTAACAGATCGTCCACAAGGACGTCTACTGTAGATGATCAAGATATAATACATTAAATAAGACTTACAATTAACCACTTTATTAATCTTTTACTCCATAACAAATCCATTTGCACGACTAATTCTGATTGTATTAATGGCGAGCGCTTCTGCATCATTGGTCCATTTCTACAACTGTACATCCTCTTCTGTGGAATTTGAACTCATGGACTTACAAGTATTTATGTACATGTTTTTCAGCTTATATGTGTATTATTACTTGTTGGCTGTATGCTTTAGGCTGTATTGTTAAAATTATTTAGCTATAAAGTTAATCTTGAATTAAAATATACACATTGGTTGATCATTCTGCACCATTAAATGTAAAAATAAATGACCAAAATGTGCCATTTTTAATAATTAATGAATAAAATATTGTGATATTTGATTGTTTTATGATTGTGTAAAAAAATATTTCACACACACACACACACACACACACACACACACACACACACACACACACACACACTGCATGAGGAAGTGATGATCTTTGGCGTTGTAACAGTATCAGCAGTGAATATTTTCCAATAACAGCACACCCTGTCATGTTTTATTCCTTATTACTAATTACCGCTTTACAGACACAATGGAAACCTCTTCAGTCCTGAGCTAAAACACACCCTTGCTTTGAGTCTGGGGTCATAAATATTTAAGGACATCACTGTGTTTATAATGTCATGGTCAAACTTTAAAAAAGCTTCGTATTTTCATATGCCATAATAATACTGTATACACACACGAGTAACGTCATGTACAGTATGTACCGGTTTACAGATGCACACAGATAATGTCATGCGTGTATAAAGAACATGACGTGTCTGGTCCTGAAGAGAATGCAAGAAATGAGCTGTGTGTAAATGAACACTGAAAATGCTGTGTGGTTCAGGAGTGTTAGACTGCAGCTATCAGCAGGGCGGTTTAATACGTGCATGCTGTAAATAGCAAATAAACGTTTTGATAGACGTAGCTATACAGCCTATTACAATCTTCTTAAACTTTAGAAACTTTTTGTTGACACCATGAAACGAAAAAAACAAAAAAAAAACAATGACAGAGGATGGCACATGCTGACTCTCTCTATATATATATCCTCCTTCCATTCATTATTTATAACACTTATCCTGTTTTGGGACTTCAGTGACCCAAGGGCATGCGGCAGGGAACAACATGGGTGAAGTGCTTAGCCATCAGAGGGCACACACACTTCAGCCAACAGTACAAGGTGGTAGGTTTCAGGGTCGCCTGCCATGCGGAAGCCCCGGGTTCAAATCCCGCCCAAATCCAGCCACTGGATGAGTGTCACAGTGATGCGGTCACGGTTCCAAGCCCGGATAAAATAAGAGGAGTGCTGGAACAGCCAAAATACTAACAATGACATTTAGTGCATGTCTTTGGACTGTGGGAGGAAACCCACCAAGGCCAATCACATCCTATAACATAACATGCAGATGTTCAGACATGTGGTAGTGCTGTTCAGTAGAGTCATGTGAGAACTGACCCAGCTTTGCTTGTCCTGAAGGAAACGCTACCCCATCCTGTTAACATCCTTTCCACACAGTCCAAAGCACGCAGCTCTGATCCTTAAACTACAGTGTGAGTCCTTGATTATGTACAGTATAAACAAAGATTAAAAAACAACGCACAAATGTCATGGACAAGGTAATAGAATTTTCTTTATATTATTTGCAATAAACCACATGTTTGTCCCTGGCAGAAGATACGTGTAATATTTGCTTGAAATGAAGGAAAGACTTTGTGCTCACCCGGTACACTGCACACAGGATCATCCAACTTCATTTCAACAAACGTTTAAACTAGTGAACTTTTGTTAACACTTAATCACAACCTGTGATATAATGAATAAAGATCAGCTCAAGATAGATAGATAGATAGATAGATAGATAGATAGATAGATAGATAGATAGATAGATAGATACTCACAGCAAGTAAAGCTGAGGCTGAAAACTAAGTCTTGAATGCACTTTACCTTCCATACTTAGTATTCCTGAAATCCATGCTGTAGATGAACATTGTGTGTGTGTGCGTGTGTGTGTGTGTGTGTGCGTGTGTGTGTGCGTGTGTGTGTGTGTGCGTGTGTGTGTGTGTGTGTGTGTGTGTGTGTGTGTGTGTGTATGTGTGTGTGAGTGTGTGCAGCACTTTCCTTCCTTCAAGCTCGAGATCCGAGTGCTTTCTTCACTCCAAAAGTTCCTGAAAAGCACTGCACAGCCATGACATCATCATGCTCCTGTTGTGCTTCACAGATAATATGAAATCCTCCGACCGCCCACTTGCTCATCTGGAGGGGGGGAAATAGGGCATGCATTAGCAAACACACACAAACACACACACAGACACAAACACACACACACACACACAATCAAAGGATCACCTTTGTACATAATTGCAATGCATGAGACATTAACAGAGGTCCCCTTTAAATAAAAATGAATTAAAAGAATTAATTTTTTAAATTATTATTACCCCTTATTTTGAATCATCAGTACTTAAATACATCTAAACTCATTTCTCTACTATAAGAGCTACTGTTTATTATACATGATTGCAATTATTCAGGCACATCAATAACTTGCTCAAACATGCAGGAAACTTCAAAGGTAAGAATTCCCTACAGATCTTGGCTGTTTGGTGCTTCAAGTGCGCCCTCGTCTGGTCGATAGTCTGTTATACAGGTTCCTTCCCTGCTCCTGGAGCACCTACTATACTACCGGTTTCAGTATACTAAGACATCTTGGACAATGCTACAGTATGCTTCCATGTATGCAATGTTGTGATGACAGTTTGTTGAAGGCCATTTTCTATTACAACATGACTCCGCTCCACAAAGCAAGAACTATAAGGACACGGTTTGATGAGTTCGGTGTGGAAGAACTCGACCGACCCGAACACAGAGCCCTGACCTTAACCCCATTTCAACCCTTTGGGATGACCTGGAGCGGAGATTGTGAGCCAGGCCTTCCCATTGGATGGTCTGCTGTGGCGACCACTCGACTGGAGCAGCCGAAAGACTAACTGACGGATGAGCATAAACAGAAGTGTTTGGATATCTGCAAAAAAAATAATAAAAGATGTGGAGCGATACTCTAAGGAAGGTGAAAGTTTAAGGAAACCCCGACCGAGAAAAAGTTCAAAAGTTCCATCAGCTGGAAAAATTGTGCCAAAGATGATGTCATTAAATTTACGGGTGTCAGTTTACTTTTTGAATGTCTTTGTATATTACAATTTAATTTGACACTTTGTCTTGTATGTGTGTGTGCCCTGCGATGGATTGGCACCCTGTCCCGAGTGTACCCTACCTCGTGCCCTCCTTGGATCGCCCCCAGGTCCCCGCGACCCTGAATACAGAATAAAGCGGTATAGAAGATGAGTGAGAGAGTATTTGCAGTCTAACATAGTAAGATCTCGCTTTACTTTAGAAACAACAAACTGATGAATGAGAGGATGCTATTGTCATGCTTCCTGTTTTATAACTATGCACATACTGTATCATTTATCACATTTAATGGTAATATTTCATTGAATATTTTGTGCAACTTCTTTTCCATTTGCTTGGGTTACAGATAAAGAATAATGATTATAATTTAAACTTACTGTTAAAGAAATACATCATCCATACTATCCCAAGAGAATATCTAATCTATTTAGCCATTAATTCTGTTTGCTCTAATGGGGCAAAGAGAATTAAAATGAACTAAATTAAAATGGCAGCCAGAGGTGACAGGGACAAACAAACATGAGGTATAACTTTGAAAGGAACCCAAAAAGTTCTTCTACATCATCTTCTGGGTGACCCCTGATAAGGTAAAGTAAAAAACTTTTTTCCATTTACTTTATTCAGATTTTGGATCCTCTGAGTTTCTATTCTCTACAAGATGCCATTCACAGTCTAACGCATGTTATCCCTACTATTAAAACTGCCTGTACAGTATATTTCTTATCTAGAGGTAACTGTGCACTTTGTATAAAATAAACAGGGGGAACAGTTTTAACCATCTAACACACACTGGCTGACAACTATATGTGAAATAAGAAAACAAAACTTAAACAAAAAATAATGTCCTCAAAATGTCCTCATATGTGAACTGTTACTGTAGGTATAATTCTTTTGCCAAGCTTCTTTCAATTTGAAGACAATGAAGTTCATAGACATCAGGGGCTAATAAAGAGAAGCAGTAAAGAGAAACGTCTCATGAGGTTAAACTTGCACCAGGAGGCCATGATGCCATTACATAGGGGGTTTCTTAGCTTATCTACATTCCTGAGTTCACTGACTCTTTTATCATTTGAAAAGTGTGCTGACGTGCCAGTTAATGATCCCAGCCACATTACAGCAAACACAACTAATGACTAATCTTAATTAAAATGAAGCTGAAGTCTGAATGTGCATTTGTATAATCTCTTTCAAAACTGATGACATCCAAGTTCAAATTGAAATAGACAGCATGTACATCTCTCTCTCTCTCTCTCTCTCTCTCTTTCTTTTGAGCTGGGACAAAACTTGTCCAGCACATAATGTTTTATAGTATTTTTCTGTAAAATTCAGGAATAATTTAGTTAATAATTAAAGAATTTTGTTTATGATCTTGAGTTTTATAAGATGAATCAACTAACCAAAACAAAATGGTTCACATTTTCAAATCGCTTAAAAACAATACCACTGATGTATGAAAAAATCACTTGCTAAGTAAAATAAGCACTAATTATTTAATTAATGACTGTTAAAATAATACATTACTGTTTTCTAACTTTAATTTTTAATTTGTGTCCTGAGTTTCTGTCAGACATTTCTAAAAAAAAAAAAAAAAAAAATTCAGGCGAACTTGTGGTCAACCGAAACTCTAAGCACCCCTTCATCTGTCCAGCTGCTTCATTATATTTTAAAGATTTGACATTAATACTGCTGTGGTCACAACCATAAAATGTCAACACTGTATCTCTTCAATCATATTAAATTTGGGAGTTAAAAAAAAAAAAAAAAATGTGTAAAATAATGAATTTCAAGCACATTAAATATGCATCTAGCAAATTATGCAAAAACAAACTGGTTCTCACATTCATTCCAGAAGTTACCTGACATAATGTGGGATTTTGTCAACTCCATCAAGAAATTCATCTGACGGTGGTGACTTGCTGTGCGACAATATTGTTGAAAGTAGGTTTTATTTTACTACTTAAAATACTTTTAACATTTTCTTCAACAAAACAATATTGGGCCCCCGAGTGGCACAGTGGTAAAGTGCTCACCCTATTATTTGGCGATTTGGTGATGCTACAGTATAGCCTCCCGCAGACGGGGGCCTAGACACAGCTCTCTCTTAGCTGTGCAGGGTTGGATGTGAGGCACTTAGTGCTCTCTCATCAATCACGGCTTTACAATCAATCATGGCATCTGTGAGCTCACGCAAGTGGAAGGAGCAGATAGCGCTGTCATCCGAGTGTGTTACGCCAACCCCAACAATACGTGAGCGAGCATTTTAAAAAGATGTGGTCAGCTGGTGTCACGTGGTTCAGAGAAAAAAACACCCTGACTGACTGGTAGTAGTAGCTTTAATGTGGGAGCCCCCTAGTCATGGGTGGGAATTGAATACAAATAAATTAGGGAGAAAATCTGGGAAAAATCCTCACCAAAATAAAAAAAATTGTATATGACTGTATGTCATATATAACGAGTAAATATACTAGGGTTAGGGTTATTTTTAACCTGTAAATATATTAGACATTATGTATAGGCTGATATCCTTAACTATTAGATTACACAAGATTAGATTAGATTAGATTAGATTAGATTAGATTAGAATAGATAAAATATGTATCACTTGATATCCTTAAAAATAAACAATATAAAAATTTTGCAAATGTTGAAAAAGATGATCAGCATACACTTGGTCAAGCTGCGGAGCTGCCTCGCCTTTTTTGGTCATGGAGATGACCAGCTCTTCCCTTGTGAAGACTATTGCTTCGTGTCAGGGTCGTACACCCAAGATTCATCACCGGTAATGATCCTCGACATGAAGGACAGGCCAATCATGGCATGCTGATGGAGTTCTCTGCAGACTTCAATGCGATGTTCCTTCTGCTCCTGGGTCAGCAGCATAGGGACGACCTTGGCAGCAACATGGCATATGTTCAAATCACACGGGAGGATCGTCTGGACTGTTTCGTGCGACACACAGACAATGGCAACACAAATGTGGATTGTTCTCCGGCAATCATTCCTACTTGCTGTCCATGATGAAATAACAGATGTGATAATGTATGTGGTCAGAATAGCACCACTTGCACCGCTTCCAGGACGATGTACACAGGACGATGTCTTTTGGCACGTTGACTTATGAATGTCGGTAATGAGGGGAAAATATAATGTTTGTTTTCTTATTTCATGTAGTCATTTATCTTCTACACCGCTTATTCCGTACAGGGTCACAGGTGGTCAGGTGACTCCCAGGAAACTTTGGGCACAAGGTGGGGTACACCCTGGACAGGGCACACATGCAGACACCACACACACATTCACACATTACGGGAAATTGTCCCACCAACCACGGGGAAAACATATCCCGGGAATCGAACCCAGCCCCTGGAGGTGCCGTTACTCTCAAAATATGTCACTTTTTCATTTTTCCTGATTTATCCAATGATTCCTGCACATGCTTATTTATTTATGTCCTTATGTTTCTTTCTTTTTTTGTATGTGGGTTAGTTGTTTGTAATCGGATAAGAAATCATATGTATAATGTGATATAATCGTCTAAGAAAACTTGTAAATTGTGTCAGTAATAGCATCAGTAATGAACAAACATGAACATATTTTCTTCCACCACACAGACTTTCTCTTTAAATGCGTACTGACAGGAGGCACGCTGTTCCCACTGCGCATGCGCATAGGGATAGCGTACAAACACTTGTGCAGGAAAACAACAGCACCACTGAGGGATGTGAGGGGGCACTAAATCTCTTCGTTAGTGATTAGCGTGGTGGAGATATTATTATTATTATAAAAAAAAAAAAAAAAAAAAAAAAACCCTCTCCATATTTACTGCCATTTCGATTTTAACTTGACTTGTAGATGGTGTGCTCATGAACCTGGCCAGTCAGAGCGGAGAGGCCGGCTGCAGCCAGCTGCTCTTCGCCAACTTTAACCAGGACAACACGTAAGGCTGAGCGGGGAGCCGCGGCACTGGGGCTCGGGGATGAGGGCCTGCTTTAGCGTCTTACTCTGCTTCTGTTACTGACAGTTAATTATGACACTGTGTGACGCTAATGCGTCCGTCGTATGAATTATATTTATAATATTTAGTTGGGTAGTTAATAAAACAAAACCGAAAAACTAAATGCATTTTTTTCTAGCTTAAGCAGTGCGTTAGATATGATGTATGGTTTGGTGTTTTTAAATACAAAACTCACGGTTGTTAAAAGGCTAATACGTTTATTAAGCGTAAATGAAGTAGCAGATATTTATAGTTATTAAGTTATGTTATATCTGTGCATATGTTTAGCCCGAAGCTAATGTCCACTAGCTTTGGCCAGTCATTGCTAGCAGCTAACATTAACTGGTGTACTGCGCAGCTGCGTGACTTTACTGTGGTAACTCAGACAGTTTGTGTTAAAGGTTCAAAGGTTGAAATCTTTGTTTTATAGAAATAATCCTGGAATATATAAATTATACAGTTTAAAAAAAAAAAAAAAGTTTTAAGCCTCAGCACTGTTCTAGAGCATGACAAAGAAAGCCTGTTTAGAGAGCCTCCTATTTGTGCTTGTTTGTGTTTGGATGGACCGTCTGTCAATCATTTTATAGACACGCTCACTATGTCAGTGTGAAATCAGCATATCCTTGTAATAGTGTGTGTGTGTGTGTGTGTGTGAGATCGCAGAATACACACTTGACCAAATTTGATACATCTTGCCAAAGTCCACCGTAAAGATTTTTGTGTTTATGTGAAATAAGTCACTTTTTGGGTTCTATTTGCACAAACACTGAAATATCTTCGAAGTAAATTTCTGTATATTCACGGACGTTGGTGGCTCACTGCTGTGTGAAAGGCCCGGGTTCGATTCCCAGCCGCTGGATGTGTCAGGAAGAGCATTCGGCATAAAAACGTTGTCAAGTTGTGTGTGTGTGTGTGTGTGTGGATCGGATGGTTCGTTGTGGTGACCCCTCGACGGGAGCAGCCGAAAGACTAATTTAATTACAGAATTACCGAAATAACAAACTTCTGCAAATTACTGGCAAGTGCTTAAAAATAGGGACAAACCAGATCAACCACAAAATTAGCTCCGCATTTGCAGCGCCCCGTTAAACTTCCATCCTTTACTCTTGTCCACTGATTCTTTAAGGTAAAACATAAGCCAAATACATTTTTAATCTCGTTTTGTTGTTAACGTACAGATCTTGCTGTTTTTGCTTATAAAACCCTGTTTATTTTGCTAGCTTACAGTTGAGACACACATTATGTGGTTATGTTAAAGTGTGAAGGCTGTAACAGTATGAAGCCTTTTGTCAACAAGCCATCAGTGTTTTCTGCTTTAAGAGAGAAAGAATTTTGGTTGATTTGGTATAAAATTTTGGCGATTTTTTTTAAAATTATTTTTTTGTAATTATCTTCTCTTTCCCGAGCAGGTCCTTAGCTGTTGGTACAAAATCTGGATACAAGTTTTTCTCTTTGTCATCGGTTGACAAATTGGAACAGATTTACGAATGCAGTAAGTATCTTATCTTACATAGACAACATGTTTACGTTGAGCGTGAATTAAAGGAGATGTAGTACCTGTAAGCCTTTACATCACCTGTTTTTAGCTGATCCTCCTGACAAATCAAATATAAATCGTGGATCTGTTTGACCAGCTCACAGAGCACAGGGTGAGGAGATCAAACAGACGATTCCTCGTGTACGAGAACGTTCGAGTGGTTTCAAGAGTCTTGCACAACAATTTTATGATTAACAAACCTTGGAGATTTTTTTCATCTGTTTAATGGAGTAATAAGAAAACTGGAAGAAAAATTAGCAAGTTAACAAAAAAAACCAGATAACCCCCTGATACACTAATGCACTTATCCCAGTGTCTCACTAGTGCTTGGACACCATCAAGGTAGAGAGTTTTCTCTGTACGCCGGAACAATAATGTTTACAGAGTCACCCAAATGAATGTATACATACTTTAGGAAAAGAACAATCATCATATCATAAATATCAATATCTATAAAATATAATGTAATGCATAGCAATAAATTTAGTATTAAAATATTAAAACAAGTTTTTCTTTTTTTAAAGTGTGTATACATTATTTTTGCCTCAGTATATATAGTCTGATTCAAAGCAGCTTCGATATAACCTTTGCCTTTAAATGATGTCTGTAAATATTTTTTAACGTGTTTTGTGTCGTCTCGTCCTTCCATAGCTGACACAGAAGATGTGTGTATCGTGGAAAGACTGTTCTCCAGTAGCCTTGTTGCTATTGTGAGCCTCAAGGCACCTAGGAAGCTCAAAGTGTGTCATTTCAAGAAGGGAACTGAGATCTGTAACTACAGCTACTCTAACACTATACTGGCTGTAAAACTAAACAGACAGGTAAGCACAGCATCACACACGCACATGTTCATCGTGAAGAATCATCGCCGCTTGAATCTCATCCCCTATTCTGTAATTGTGGTGCTGTAGGTGTCTAACGGGTGTTATTTATTTTTAACAGAGGTTGATAGTATGTCTGGAAGAATCACTGTACATCCACAACATCAGGGATATGAAAGTGCTGCATACAATCCGAGAGACTCCACCAAACCCATCAGGTGCGCAGATCTCTTAAACCTGCTCCACTCGCACTGTTGTGCAACTTCACACACACACACACACTTTGAGAACGCATCTGTGTGTCTCAAAGCAAAAGCAGGATCTTCTTTCACAACAGGATGTTGGTAGATTTTTACAGTTTTTTATTCCCGAAGCTCAGGGAACTGAAACGGTCGAAACCATGCGCAGCAGGACGCTGTAGCAGACAGTTCGTGTTTTTTTTTTGTTTTTTTTTTGTGGTTAATATATTCTTTGTAACTTAAATAACGAAGATGGTTTTTTTTGTGTTTAACTGGTTTGATCTCGCTTTGATTTTAGGATTGTGCTCGCTTTCGATCAGCAACGACAACTGCTACCTCGCGTATCCAGGAAGCGCGACGATAGGCGAAGTGCAGGTTTTTGACACTATTAATTTGGTAGGTTTCAATTCTTCATGTCGATCAATTGAACTAATGCTTATGGGAATGATTAAATCATTTATAAACCTTTAATGCAGCTTGATTATGATTAACTTTTTTTTTTTATTCTTCTTTTCCAGAGAGCTGCTAATATGATCCCCGCTCATGACAGCCCGTTAGCGGCCCTGGCTTTCGACGCGAGCGGAACAAAACTAGCCACGGCGTCTGAGAAGGTCCGCGTTTTTTAATTAACGTCTAGTGACATAACAGTTAACGGGTTGATGTTTGTATTAACGTTGGCGACTTTGATGTTTGTGTTTTAAGGGAACCGTCATCCGCGTGTTCTCCATTCCAGAAGGCCAGAAGCTCTTTGAGTTCAGGAGGGGAGTGAAGAGGTAACCGATGGAAGAGTAGAAGAACAACATAGCGTAATCTGAGGGAAGATGTAAAAACATTTAATACACTTTTCTTTATAACTGTCAGATGTGTGAGTATCTGCTCGCTGGCCTTCAGTATGGAAGGACTTTATCTGTCTGCCTCGAGCAACACCGAGACAGTTCATATCTTCAAGCTGGAGACACAGAGAGAAAAGTACGTGCTAGCGTTTTAACCCACACCCAGTTTTAAAATCTTCACTGTGATGTTTTTAGAAGCAAAAACTGCTTAGCTTTTTTTTTGTTTGTTTGTTTGATCTTTAACTCTGATTTTATTTCATTATTCAAAATGCTAATTTAATTTGTCAAATATGTTCGATTCGCACAGGGAGTAGTATTACCTGAAGACCTCATGTGATTTTAGAAATTACCCCCTAATAATAAATCACACACACACACACACACACATCTGAGTTTTGTGTGGCGCATTCAAATAATTATTACCTTTGATATATTAAATATCATTTACATTACATTTATATTCCATATTACAGTTGACATTGTGGTTTGTAGTGAGAGCAGGGAACAGGTGGAGGAACATCTAGAGAGGTGGAGGAGGTACGCTCTGGAAAGCAGAGGAATGAAGGTTAGCGCAGCAGGACAAGGAGGCCGAGGTTGGAGCTGTCTGGCAGGAGGTCTAGAGGAAGACCAAAGAGGAGATTTATGGATGTAGTGAGAGAGGACATGAAGTTAGTTGGTGTGAGAGAAGAGGATGCAGAGGAGAGGATTAGATGGAGGGGCAGATGATTCGCTGTGGCGACCCCCCTACAGACATGACTGATTCGCAGGGAATAAGATCACACACACACACGACACTACACAGCCAAACCCCGATGATCTGATGAAGTGAACTGCTTGTACCACCCGTGACCTAAAAGTAAAAAAATAAATAAAAAAGAAAATTGAATATTCAAGAGAAAAGTGGGACATAAATGAAAGAAAAAAACTCGTACAAATATAGGAAATGTAGAAAACTTTAGCTGTCAAATTTACAATATGTACAGTAATAAAATAGAATTGAAAATGGAAGTGTACAGAGTTACAGCTTAGTGCAGTTTGTACGAGTAAATATTTTTTTCCCCCCTCATCAGGCCGCAGGAGGAACCCACCACTTGGACAGGCTACTTCGGGAAAGTACTGATGGCGTCGACCACGTACCTGCCTGCTCAGGTGTCCGAGATGTTCACGCAGGGGCGGGCCTTCGCCACCGTCAGACTGCCGTTCTCTGGACACAAGAACATCTGTGCTCTGGCTGTGTGAGTTCCTCATGTAGTTTTTGTGAACGGTGGAATAACGCAGAACTTGATGCTGAACAAATCGTTTTATTTACCTTCTCCAGAATCCAGAAGATTCCGCGTCTTCTGGTGGCGGCGTCCGACGGCTACCTGTACCTGTACAACCTGGACCCACAGGAGGGTGGGGAGTGTACCCTCATGAAGCAGCACAAGTAATGCTTTCATCCAGGCTCAACACCAAATACAGTAACACACACCTCGTCTCGTTAAGAGAATGAGTTTGTTTATTTATCGACTCAAAAATATATATTAAAAAAAATGCGTAAAATATTGACAAACTATGTAAATTCCAGATTATGACTTTATTACCTGGAATAAATTGCAGCGTTTTGCGATTAAATAATTGCACAGGTCCATATAGCAGTACTGGTTTTTATGCAGTTAATTGTTCAGCGCTAATCGATCTGATCTTAAATTTATCCGTGTGATAATCTGTTGTAATGGTGTAGTAGTTTTGTTTCAATTCAGGTGTGTGTGTACACACTATAATTGTCCACAGACTCTTAGTAGGCACGTCTGCAATGATGTGAAAATCTGATCTCAGTTTCTGATTTATTATCCGAATCGTCTCATTTCCAGGTTAGACGGAAGCGCTGAACCTGCGAATGAAATTCTGGAGCAGACGTCTCATGAGCGCCCACTAGTGGCACAAACCTACAGCACTGCCATTGCCAAAGGTACAAAACACTTTCCTTTTTTGTAGCTCTTTGTTTAACCCTGTGTGTGTAACACGTACACGACTATGTTGTTTTTTTGTTTGTTTGTTTTTACGTCCAGGTTACCCTGAGGATCAGGGAGCAGTGGGTGGAGCCGGCGTGGAAGACGACATCAACGCCCTGCACCTGGATGAAGAAAACGAGCAGCCTCCGCTAATCCTGGAGACGGACTGAGAGCTCTAACCCCTGCATCCCTGATGATGCCACGGGGTGGGAAAAAAATAAATAAAAATAATAATAATAAATCACAGAGTTACATTTCAGAGGGAGGGCGCGTTTCTTCCTCCTCTGGCGCTGCTACGTGGAAGGGGTTGAGAAGACGGGGGGCATTTTGTAAGCGAGCCTAGCTGTAGCCTTCTCGTCTATCGTGTATAGATGTTTCACTGTCCGGTCCATCCATTTGTGGCTTTTTTTTTTTTTTTTTTTGCTTTTAAAATCCGACACCTTTGTTATAAAATACTACAGCGAGAGAAAAGTCCGAGCTACAGCTGTATCATGTCGAGTAGCTTTGCATGTACATGTGCCAAGTGCAAGAAAAACGTTTGTTCATGGTCCTGATGCGTGTTCAGTGGACATTCTCCTCTTGAGCCTCGACATGCTTTAAAGTGTGTGTGTGTGTGTTACTTTGCTTAAGCAGGAGATAGCTAACTAAATGATGCGCCTGCCACACCATACTGTGCAATATTATTTTTAATTGTCAGAAATGTGGGGCGTCTGTCACCTGTGGCGTGTTTTTTTTGGTGCCGAATTGTGAACGTTAGTAACGTTTCTGATGCCTTCATGTTACTTTGCCAGCTTAAATGATTCTTAACGAAGACGATACTTACCGTCTAGACACAGTATTCACATTTCACATCACAAGCGCCACGCTTCTCTTACCTTTCCTTTTTATTTATTTATTTTTTGTAAGTTTTAGCCAGAAATCTACGAAGGATCTCCTTGTTTATTTCTAGACCAATAATCCCACTACTTTACGGACCATGTATTTATTTTTTTTATTTTTTTTTGGGCGGATGGATCTTACAGGTCAGCTACACCCTTTCCCCTTCCTCTTCCCCTGATGTATTCGCAGAATTGTACGCGCCATTAAGACTTTATAAAGCATCAACCATATCATTTGGAGTGGAAATGATGTGTTCATTATTTTGGGTAGATGTTGGTGTGCAAACACTGCCCTGTGATATTATTATAATAATAATAATAAACTGCCAGCTATCGTCTGGTTTTCAGTTTAATTACTGAATTGTGTGAATCTCTATTTAGTCTGAGTATCAGTCATGTATCCCAGTTTGTCTGAAGTAGAACTGAACTCGTTACCGGGGGAAATATTTCCTCCTTTTTATAAACAAACAAAAATTGTCTGTTAAGGCAGACGTGGGAAAAGGCCGAGACGGTGCGAGTCTGTCTGTGGTATGTTCCCATGGACGTCCCAGAGGATGCGTCACACTTTCCCAATAGTTCTCAAAGTCCTCACAGTGTGTTCAGGAAGCACGAAATACACACCAGGCTTGTATATTTGCAGACGTTACCTATGATGTAAACTATTCGGGTTCGTACACTAATCTTTTATTTCTATGCATGAGTGTCTCCTGAGCATGACCGAATGCCAACCTTTCCACATTGGTATCTGATCGATGTTCATCACCCAGTGAGCTCCGACAACCCTTAGGCCACGATCATTTTTTTTTTTTTTATGCATTTTTCTTTTGTATAAAATGTAAATTGTTCCATACAAAAGATAAATAAAATGTCTAGTTCAAAAAATATATCATTGAAGTCTGTTGCTGAGGTTTTGTCACCCTTCATTTTTTCTTCATGTAAATCTTTCTTCCAAGTCCAGAACTTATTCAGATTGATTTATTTATTGCAAAGGTTATGACAATCAAGAAACGTACCAGTCACGTACAAGTGCACTTCAGCATCAAATTGCAGCATCTCTGGTTGTCTGCGTTTATAAGAATTATTGCTAGCTATTACATTATTGATAATTATCCATGACAGGATTTATTGCTTTATTTTTTTCTCTCTTTCATTTCTTAAAATCAGCATTGTGATCCAGTTTTTCTTCAGGACACCATGAAGTCCACTTTTAAACAATCTTCAGATCTTTCAAGGCAGATTCGATAGTCTGTGTGGAGAAAACGTGAGTGTTTTAGTGTAAACCCGTTTACTACATGCAGTACTGATATTACGATATGCACTTACAATAATTATTAGTGAAGAAAATCGGAGAAGAAAAAAAAAGGAGAGCAGGAAGAACATGAGGAGTTTCACCTTAACATCCCAAATGGCCATTCCTCCGTCCATCCCGGTGGTGCAGAATTTGGTGCACTTGACTTTCCCTCCATCGAGCACTGAGATTTGACTAAGAGACAGACAGACAGACAAATAAATAATTATTGATAATCATCAGCAGAGCGAGTGTGATAAAAGTGAAAATAAACTGTATGATCCTGCAGCTCTGTACAACAAGTTGAGATTTTGTCCCAGTGAGGTGAAACAGTTACCAGTTCAAATCCCAGAAAGTTTAAATCACTGAGTCCTGGAAGGAAGAAAATCTACTCTTCCATATTTAATCTTAGGATGGAACCTACTGTGTCTGGCCAAAAAAAAATTGTTTTTATAAAAATGACATGCTTTGATACCACACTCACTTTAAGGCCTGGAATGTGGAAGATAACTTAGTATATTTACTTTATTACTGTACTTTACTATATATATATATTTACAAATCTTTATTAAATCATTTTATTATTGGATACTTTTTGACTTTTACTCCACTACATCCTACTTCACTAGGTTTCTGCGTGGTGTAACTTTACATAGCCTCAGTGGTGTGTAGCAGAAATATCGCCACCTGCTGACTGTTATATGTAAACGTGATTTGTCTTGATTTGAAACAATCATGTAGCTGGTGTTTAAAACCAGAAGCGGCGACTAATTTATATTATGACTTTTAAACGCTCAGTACTTTTGATAATTAAGTAGATTTGAAGGTAAGTACTCGGTACATTTAGAAAAATAAAAAATTTTCTCTAATATTTACTTAGAAATTAACTTGGGTAATATTATACCTGGGGTATCTCTACTTTTATTTAAGTACAGGATCTGTGTGCTTTGCCTTCTTCTTGCCTAACTAAAAGAAGAAGAAACCCCTCCATAGATGTGATACTCTGGTGATTCAGTACATTCAGGTGGTCAGCTGACTTCATTTTATTGCCCCATAACGT
>JAQQZT010000023.1:18459521-18474110 GCA_030068275.1 Clarias platycephalus
AGGAATGCTCTCCCATTCTTGTCTAATACAGGCCTCTAACTGTTCAATCGTCTTGGGCCTTCTTTGTCGCACCTTCCAGATTGTAACACAAAGCGTAAGGTTATTTACGCCTCACTGTTACGCCTCCGGGCCTTGAAGCTCGGCTCGTGCACTTGAGTGGTGAGCTTGCTGTTGGTTTTGGTCAGGCGGTTTCTTCGATCTTCCTCTGCCTGATTACGTGCAGCGTAACTGAGGCTAACCTGTTGCAGTTCCTCCATGGCCTTTCTTTCTTTTTGAAACCGAGCAATTGTGTCGTCTCTTTGATTTACGTCCCATGTCAGCGTGCTCACTTTTATATCCAGGCCCCAGAACGTCAGAACCAATTTTCGTTAAAGTGGTTCTTCATTTTTTCATTTTAACTCTCCGAGTCAGCATATTATACTTGTACAGTATGTGTATGACACAGACTTGCTGGTTTCGCAATGAATTTTGGAAATTGCACCCTTGGGTTTCACCTGTTTTTCTTTCACTGACTTTGCCAGAGTCGATTCCAAGTCTTCCGGGTCTCTGTTCAGGTCCATCAGCTCTGCCTCCAGGTTCTGCTTGTGAGCGCTCAGTGCTGTAGCGACACTCTCCTCCTCCTCCTCCTCCAGCCTCTCTCTGAAACCCTCTATCTGTTCCTCCATGTTCACCTTCTGTTTCATCAGCTGGTTACAGCGGTCCTCAGTGCCTGCAATGGTGTTCCTATGAATATTTTAAAAAAACATATACACGCTTACCTAAACATTTGAGAACCATTATCGCCTTTATTATATTTCTTTTTTCACCCAACTTACAGCTGCTAAGGTTAAGGCCAAGTTGCTCTTTTTTGGAAAGAGTGACCAGGTTTTCATCCATCTCCTTGATCTTCTCCAACATTTCCGTCGTCTTTTCAAGCACCACTCGGAACACTTCCTCCTTGGCTTTTAATGCCTCCTCTTGGTGAGCTACATGGAATAAAGGCTTAACCTAAAAACAAGAAGCTAACTGTTGGTTAAACGGACGACAAAAACACCCCCTCCTTCTTAATAGTTTAAACATACCTTTGTGTAGCGTTTCCACCAACCCCAGAATCGGAGCTGAAGGAATTTCTTCATACTGTATTTCTCTGGATGGCAACGAGAGCAATTCTGAACAAGAGAAAAGAAAATCATACTGTATGTTGCTGTATTTATGTCTGTGTAAGGTGTATAAGACAGTATAAAGCAATTGTCTCTCGAGCATCTTCTTGAGCTCAATCCAAATCCATGAAATTCTCATGAGCTTGCCCCAAAGTCGCGCCTGCAGCATGGTCATGATCTTAGCCATACGTTCGTCTCGCATGTCCTCAAGCTTCTCCAGGACAGAAGAACACCTGCAACCGAAAACTTTTCTTACGCTCTGCCTTAAGCTATTTATTCTCCTGATGCTCTGTGGTTCATATATCATACCTTAATGTGTCCTATATTCTACGCCATATCATCCAACACAGCTGAACCTAAAATCAGCTTTACCTGTGGAAAAGGTTGACCGTTAATAATGCACAGAAATGTAAATCAAACCTGGGGTTAAGATCACGTTGGCCAGAAAAAGAGATTTGTGAAAAATATGTATGATTTTATTTTTCTCAAAGTATTTGTATTTGGAGATTTGGAGATCAAGCACATAGTATCCAGGATATAAAACAGTGGCAGCCTCCAGGATTACCTGGTATAAGAACACTCACTGCATCATAGGTTGCTGTTTAAGGAGCGGTTGGCCTAGAAATTCTCCAGATCTCAATCTAAGCACCAATGAGATGTCCTGAACAAAAAAGTCTAATCCTCGAAGGTCCCACCCTGAAATTTAAAGCAATTAAAGGATCTGCTGCTAACATCCTGGTGGTAACACCTTCTGAGATCTTGTGGAGTCATGCCTCGTGGTGGGATTTGGTGGAACAGAAAACATAGTTGCGTTTAATGTTGAGTTTAAAATTTACTTAAAAAGCAAGTCACCGTTGCCTGGCTCCATTTGGTTCTGGCTGATTGGTGTATAAAATTGACTTGGCTCCATTGGGGATTTGACCTCATGATTGTCATATCTCATGTCGTGGTGTGGCAGCGATAAAACCACACAATCGTTCTATTACTATCTTTTTTTACGTCCTCATTTGAAAAGAGGGTATCACACAAAACCAAAGCCTTTAATAATTTCTTAATAACAATAATAATAATAATAATAATGTACAATATATACCGGCTTGCTTGAATTCGTTGGGTACGATGCAGCGGACGATGCAGCGGACGAAATGGGGCGCTGCACTTCGCAGGGTTCTCATCAGTTTGCTCAGCTGATCCTGTTACGAGAGCGGGAACCAAACACGGTAAGGGACGGATTATTACATACAAAAAAACAGGAATAATTCCTGGTACCCTGTAGAAAGCAGATACAGTCAGGAAGGAAGAACCCCTTTTCTGCTTTTTGGCTCCTGCAGCAGCTTCCTCTTCTTTAAAGGCTTGAGCTAACAGGGACATGGAGGACGTCTGGTACAGACTGACCACCGTCTCATTCAGCGGGTCCTTATTCGTTTCCAACCAATCTGAGATATTGTACCCCAACTAGAAAAAGGGTTTATGCCATGATGAATAGAGTCTAAAGCTGATTACAGTATGTGACGAGGAATATTGAATTCATATCGACTCACAGTGCCGGCGTAATGAATCAGCTCAAAGTACACTTCTGGACCTTTCTTAGCACTTTTTGGTTTCAGGAAATTAGGGGACTTACCCAGATGATTGTCGTACAAGTAAGCCTTGAAAGTGGCGTCTGTGGCCTTGGGGAAGACGTATTGCTCCTCGAGGATGGAAAAAATACCCATGGGCTGAAATACAGAAGGAAATAAGGAAGGAAGTGGTGAGACCTGGTGATCTTAATGATTAGAAAAAGTAATAAAATGCTTGGTAACCTTTTCCAGCAAATCAATACAGGCCTGCAGGTCGAGTCCAAAATCTATAAAGACCCAGTCTATCCCTTCTTTCTTATATTCCTCCTGTTCCAGGACGAACATGTGGTGGTTGAAAAACTGTTGCAGCTTTTCATTCGTGAAGTTAATGCACAGCTGATCAAAGCTGTTAAACTGTGAAACAAACAAACAAACAAACAAACAAACAAACAAATAAATAAAGATCGTAATGTTTTGTAATATGCTGTGATCTTTCCCATGCCTCTATGCGAGGTGCGCCAGACATATCAGGCAATAATTCTTTTAATTTATCTTAAAAACGTAACAATTCGGGCACTCGGCTGCAGAACAGTTACCTCAAAGACATTAAAGCCGGCAATGTCTAGAACACCAATGAAAAACTGCAGCTGAATTTTGGTGTCCAGTGTTTTTTTGATCCTGTAGACCATCCACTTGAACATTCTGTCATAGACGGCTTTAGCCAGAGCTCCAACAGAGTACACACACTGGTCCTGGTTCCTAACTTTAACATGAGGCCTGGTGATTCCTTTCTGCAGGAGTTGATTCCCATGAAGTGGGCAACTTTGTCAGCCACTAAATACAGATCATTATGATGATTAATTCTAGTTTTAACTCAATAGCTCTGTGGTGTCTACATCAGCCTGTTCCTCTCTGGCTTTCTGCTTGAATTTCATGTTCCTGAAGTGCATTATGCTCACGGTTAGTGTGTAGATGCTCATTTTCTCTTCGGCAGTAAAGCCGAGAACCTCAAACACCGTCTGTGAGGAGACCAGGAAATCGATAAAAAACGTAGCATATTTTATATCAAACTATTGAACATTGTTTAAAGGCTGTCGGTGGTTTGTTTGTGCTTACGTCAGTGTGTACCAGCTCTTCACCATCGTCCATGTTGTCCACAACCATGACCCCCTGGCAGATCCAAACATATTGCTTTGGATCAGGTGCCAAAAGGAGGTCCTCTGAAAAACAGCCCAGGAATTGTAAATTATTATAAATGTGACGGTTTTTATTCTCTTCCTAAGATATGGAGCTATAAGATTAAAATGCAGAGTATTAGTTTTAATAAACTAACGATACTGTGACGCACATCTGCATCAGAATCACCAGAGTAGCCAGTTAACCAATAGCTCCTACACACGTTTAAAAAAAATATCTATAGTTTTGTTGTTGATCTGATCAGAGTCGTGGTCGATCCAGAGTCGCTCCTGGGAAACCTGCATGAGAAGCAGGAACGCACCCTGGATGGCTTGTGTTTTTTGGGGGTCAAATTGGGGTCAGGTTTGAATCTTGAAGCCGTGTGGTGCCGATGCTGGCAATAATATGGTATGACCGAAAGTATGTGAACGCCTGACCATCATGCCACGTATTGTTTAAACGTAGACGTACACATTTATATAACACGAGACTTTGTAAATTTAGACATTACATTCTGTTCAAGCATGACAAGTGGGTTCTGTGCACAAAGTGATCTCCATGAAGACATGGTTTGAGAAGGTTAATAAAGTGGGAGAACTTGAACTTAACCCACCAAACACCTTTTGGATGAACTGGAACACAGAGTGCACCCCAGACCTCCTCATCCAACACCAGGGTCTGATCTCACTATAATACACACTGACACACTCCAAAATCTAGTGGAAAGTTTGACCTGAATAGTAGAGGTTATTATCCTTTAACAGGAAAAAGGCTATGACGTCAGCGTTTATACACATGGTTTTGTCTTGGGCACATGAGTGTGATAGGCAGGTGTCCACATACTTTAGGTTCAGCCATACAGTGTACAGTGTCCCATAATTAAATGAAATCAGTAAATAAATTACTAACGCACCCAGCAGTTCCAGTTTCCTCCCCGACCGACGCTGGTAAAAGATGTGATAGCTGCGTTCCGCTGCTTGCTGAGAGATGACGCGGGATTTCTCCAGAAGATCTTCAAGCGAACACTATAGTGTCTTGTCAGAAATTTTTTTAACCAAATCTGTATGAAGTGAGTACATTTTAGACACTTACAACTCTCAATATCTGCACCGGCCAGCTTAGCTGTTGGCCCGAAGTGTACACGGATAAATTTCCCCTAGAAGAAATATCACAAGAGTTATTCAGAATGAAATGGCATTTCCCTCCAGTGTGTACTTCATACTGTGTTTTTTGGAACTGGAACGTAAAAGAACAAAAAAAACTATAAAAATCCCTCACAAAACGAGAGGAATTGTTGTTCCTGATGGTTTTGGCGTCGCTGAAAGCCTCCAAGACCGGGTTAGCCTGGATGATTTGATCCTCTAGAGAGCCCTGCGAGACGACGTTTACACCATCAATATCAAACGCTGTCATAACTCACATGTGCTGAAACTAAGCACGGGGGTTTGTGTTACACAGGAGAACATCGATCACTTTTGCTTACTTTGGAATCCGGAGGTGGTTTCCCTCCGGTGGCGCCCACGTTGGCGAAGTACTGGATGACCTTTTTGGTGTTCTTAGTCTTTCTTCCAGTCTGACCAGTGAGGAGTTTTATAAAAGGAGTTAGAGAATTAAACATCTTTCAAAATAAAACAATACATATGAACAGTCCACCTTATACGCCGATCAGCCATAACATTACAACGCAAAACATTATGCCCAGTATTGTGTAGGTTCTCCTTGTGGCACCGGGGCAGCTCTGGTCCCTCGGGGCGTGACTCCACAAGATCTCTGGATATGTGCTGCCATGTTGGGCATCTTGGCAATGGATGATTGGGTGCCGTGGGTTGCGAAGTAAGACCTCCATGGATCACACTGGTTGTCTGGTGCATCCCATTGGATTGGGATCTGGGGAGTTTGGAGGCCGGGTCAGCAACTTTGGGCTGTTTGCCCTCTGACGCTGTCCCACAAGGCTGTGGTGCAACTGGGTCCTCTGGTGCCTTTCTATCATGGCCAGCACTGATGTTTTAGACGATTTGTGTTGTAGGACCGGAGTGGACAGCCTGGCCTTTGGTCCCTGTGGGTATGGGTGAGCTTTCGGTGCGCATAAGCTGTCACCAGTTTACTACAGTTACATTTGTAAGGGTTCACAGTAACAAAGAAAAGCCCAGAGTAGGTCTGCAGAATGCAACAAGTCACATGGTTACTGTTTTTTGGTTTTGCTTGCACGCCAGCATTTAATGAGATATGGATTTACGTAGATCCTCATATGAGTGTAGCGTGAACGAAGGTTGTTTAACACACTGACTTCGTTCAGGAAGATCAGATTAGCCATCTCGCTAGCCTGATAAAAGTTTGGAGGGTTCATTTGTATATCTTCCTTCATCAAAGTCATGGTCTAAAGAGAAATTCAGCAGACATGTTTCCATTGAAAACGCACATTAGTACCAAAATCCATCGTGACCCTTAATGAAAGAGGCGTACCATGTTTTTGGACGTCTTCACTGTGACTTTGTCACCATCCTCAGCCTGAATCTCTCCTGCGACGGAGCCTTCCTTTCCGTCCTTCACCCAGCACGACTCCTTAATGTTGTAGGACTTGTTCATGACGTCCAGCCGTTCTTTTTTCCGAAGGAACCAGGAAGGGCACGGGGGAGTCCACATCGTCCCCACACTCGCCTCTGTAGGCACCTGGCATGGTGGCTCAGCTCCTCTACACCAACACCGACCAAACAGAAGAGACACCACGCTCCACTTAAACTGAATCAGAGGAAATAAAAAAGAAACAGGATACTTTCTAACACTTTTGGTAGAAAATTCGTGAGTGAATGTTTACTTACCAGATCACGGTACGGCGAGGAGCACACGATGGTGTGAGAAGCTGTTTTATACGATTTGTGGGTCTCATTATGAGGGAACTCATGCCTTTTAGGGTATTCAAAACAAAACACACAAAATGTGTTTTCCCATTAGTGACACAGAGAATTAATAAATACTAAATTACCAAACTTCAGTTAAATTCTTGCACATAATCAATATCATAACCTCTGAAATGGAATTCAAGACCATATTGAATTCCATTTTTTTGACCAACAGTCAACAACAATAATCTGCCTTATCTGTTATTGTTGCTTTTTCATAAAATTTTATATTTTTGTATCATTTGTACCACAATGAACATGGATGCATGTTTATCACAATATGAAATAGTTTTATACTCATTATTGAATCCACAATTAATAATCATTCTCATCAAATCCACTTATATCATCTAGTTGTGGTTCAGTGTAAGAAACATCACGCAGCTGTCTTGTGAAGTCAAGCAGAAATATTCGCCCTTGATATCTCGCTTGTAATGTAAAGGTTAATTCCAGACAATCAGGCAAAGCCCAGATAATGATCGACTCTGAGCGCGTGTGGATGTAATTGGGGTCATTAAGCATGCTTACACAAAGCTGTGAACATACGCACTGATATCTGGACACTCTTAAGATATTCTTAACGAGTACACACATCGAGCGAGTATCCCCATTTGTGCGAAGGTTATACACGACTTCTTAATATAATCCTAGACGTGGACTCTGATCTCCACTGGGACGAAACCCAGCTGCCCGAGTGCTGACTGAGACGAGTGGACACGGCGAACGATTAGAGACGGCTACTGACGGAGACTGAGTCTGAGTATATCATTAATGACTTATCTAAAGGGAATAGTCTCACAATTTCCCATGTAAGCTTATAGGGTCGCTTTCCATTCTGTTGTTCTACAACATAAAATATTAGTATTGAATAATTCAGCGCTTCACGGTGTACCATGGACTCACATTTACACACTAACAGTAATTTAAATTCAATTTATCTTCAGTCCATTTATCGTCAATCCACATTCATGCATGTTTTTGGGAGGAAACTGGAGATCCTGGAAGAAACCTAAGCAAACAGGGTGGAAAACATATACAAGGGTGTTCAAGTCAAACTGGGACTCGTGATGAAATTTCGCTTAAATGAAAGACGTTACAGGAACTCGGCTGGGAGTTATCGCCACAATCCTCCACATATAGTCCTGATCTCGCTCTAAGACGTCTTCACGTGTTTGGGCCATTAAAGGAGTTCCTGGGAGGACGGTGTTTCAAACAGCCCGATCACGGCTCCGGCATACTGAGAGAACTTTCTACGTACCTTGATGGTGTCCAAGCACTAGTGAAACACTGGGCTAAGTGCATTATCAGTGTATCAGGGGATTATATAGAGACATGAAGGGAGTGTTTACTCTCAGAACTGTCTTCTGTTATTCTGTACAATCTAAAATCCTGCTTTGATTCGAACGCCCCTTTGTAAAATGGCACACAAACACTAACCCGAGCTCATACTCACTCCACCACAGTGCATGAAAGGTGTGGCTTAGTGGTTAAGATGGCTGCCTCGCACCTGTTTTGGTTTTCTCTAACAGGGCGTGAATGTGTGTGCTGTGACCCAACACAGGATAAGCGTTATAGATATTGGACAGAGCGTACAGTGTGTACAGTAGTGTCCAAAGGTCCGAGACCACATTTATAAACGTGTGAATCCAAAATCATAAATATTTAATATTAAAGATTCTGCACTATATCTAGGGCCCTAATAAAATGTAGGCAGTTAAGTGATATTGACCACGTTAAGTGATTTTGTAGAACATCCTCATGTCTTTTAATTCTACTGAAGCACTTGTTCAGACGACACTCTAATGGATTTGATCTTAAATTGAGGTTTAAGGTTTTTGCCACAGTTGTAAAGTTCATGCCAGCTAAAGTGCACACTGTCATTAAAGCAAGAAGGGAGTAAACCCTAAAACAAAATCGAAAAATTTAAACTCATGTAAATATATAAAAGATTATATCTTCCACTTAAGTTGTCAATAACATCATTCACTCAGTCGCCTTCTGTACTGCTTCTATATACTCTGTGTACAGGGTCGAGGGGGAAAGGAGCCTAACCTAGGAGACTTGAGGCATGAGGTGGGGTACACCCTGTTAATCTATAGTACACACTCACTCATTCAGGGGAGGACATGCAAACTCTATACACACACACACACACACACACACACACACACACACAGACCCCAAGGCAGGAATCGAACCCGGACCCTTGTGATGCAAGGCCACAGTGCTAACCACTACGCCACTCTGCTGCCTTCAACAACATCATTTGTAATAAAAATTTGTTGCATTAGGAAAGAATTTCCTTTCATTCTCTCGCCAGCCCTCATAGTTCAGAGTTCATAGTTTATCCTTCCAGGAGGTGGCAGAGTTGCGCTGTGCCAGCATTTCCCTTAAAACATTTAAAGCAAAGTCTATTTCAGTTTCTCTATTTATAGTCTGTTTACATAGGTCTGTTTAAAATATTCATGATATCCAGCACAGTTGTGTGGAACGTAATTCAGAAAAGAGAAAAGAGGTTTCCTTTAAAAGCCATGTTCTGGGAGCTAACGCAAGCAATCCGTGAAATGAAAAACAACACTAAGAGGTGGTAAATGAGTGCATCTTTATTGCTTCACTTTGCAGTACAGCATCCAGCAGTGACTCATGATGGGGGATTTGCCAAATGAAGCATTTAAATGACACGATCCTTACAAACCTGTGTGTATCAATGGCATACGAGTGATGTGAATAAATGCAGCTTTACGAATCTCTAATCGTGGCTTCAACACTTCATTAAACACAGCATATGGCAGGTCTATATTTGTGAGAAATGCCAGTACAGCAGTTTGTTGTATAGTAATGTTCGTCCTGGGTCGAGCTGGAGAAAAATAATTGATCGGTTTCGTTTCTGCAGATTTAAGAAATAAATAATAATAATCATAATCATAATAATCATACAGTACCAATCAAAAGTTTGTACACCCCTTCTAACTCCACGCTCGTTCCTGATGTTTATTTCTTTCTACACTGTAAAACAATACTGAAGGCGTTTATTATCCAAAAATCCACAATAATCTCCTTTGAACAGTTGATATTGAGATGTATATCTGCTACTTCTGCTCTGTAAAGCTTCATAACGGCTCTAATCTGAGGTGCTGCTTGTTAATTGGTGATTTCTGAGGCTGGTGACTCTAAATGAACGTCTCCTCTGTTTTCCTGTGAAGGTCTTCATGAGGGACAGTTTCATCCTGGAGCTTGATGGGTTTCACAAACACACTGGACACGATACTGTTCTTGTGAGAACTGTTCCAGAACAGCCGACCTTCATGTCTTAAAGAATAACAACTGACTGTGAGTGTTGTTGTCCAGTACTGTTCTAGAATGTAGAAAATAAATTACAAAAAAAAAAAAAACATTTAATTGAAAGGTGTGTCCAGACTTTTGACCAGTACTGTATGCTCAATTTATTCTGTAAGACAAACCTAAAGACTCCATGGGCGAGACCGCAGGGTCGTTTCTCCTATTTGACTTTTCCTGTTGTGCTGCTGTATCTTAATTCAAATCTCACACGCAGAGTACTTTCTAAAGTTTTGCTGATGAACTAGCGTAGCACAGCTTGCTAAATCCCAACTCGGAGAAAGTTCAAGCAGTGTTAGGGTTAACGTTTTATCAGCTCTGCAGAAACATAGTGCTTAGATTGATATGGAAAAACAGTGACTGTTTGCAGATCCAGGTCCTCCAGGCAGTGTATCCCGGCCCACACAAAGGGCTTGACATCCACAGCTTTTTATAAGAATACAATATTCTGTTTTAATATTAATTTTATACTCAGTACGCTCTTTGGAATATCACATTGGTGCTTTTTGTACATGTTTTTTTTTTTTAATAGTATGTATTTGTTTTACTTGTTTTTCCTTTTGTACCCAGTGAGCATTTACACATTCAAGTGTACAAAAACAAGTGTTTTTGGCTTTTTGTTCACCGGCTATTCAAACGTCTTGTGTTTAATTCTATCGATTTGCCATATGAAGCCAAAGTATCTGAAATAATCGGCTAAAAATAACAGAGAAACAGCAAGGCATCAACAGAAACTAATGATTGAATATAAGATCAAAGTGCAGGCTTTCGTCTGTAATTTGAGAGTATTTACATACAGATCTGGTGAATAGTGATCACCGCTTTTTAAAGGGCCAAAATAATTGGACAATCGGCTGCTCGGCTGTTCCTTGGCCAGGTGTGTGTTAGTCCTTTCATTACTCCTTGTAAGCAGATAAAAGCTCTAGGGTTGATTTCAAGTGTAGCATTTGCATGTAAAATTGTTACAGTTAACTCTTAATATTAAGTACAAAGAACTGTTGAAAAAATAAAAACAAAGCCGTCAAAAAAGACCAAAAATATTATCAAGCATATAAAAACAAACAAGAAAATGCCCTTCGTAACCAGTTAGCCACTTCAAGAACACACTCAAGGAGGCGTCAAAGACAACAATCAATAGGAGTGTTCACAAGTAGGAATATACAAAGATAAAATATTGGTTCTATGGTAACCTGGGTAGATCTGGAACATCATCACATGGACAGATGAGATTAGAGCAAATATCAACTCGCACCAGAAGATGACTACGGTAAAGGAACGGACTGCTCATGAGCTGAACCGTAGTACCTCCTCTTATTGCGTGGGTGTGTATGGCTGAAGATGGAGCTGGATGGTTGCCTTGGATTTATTGATGAAGTGACTGCTGACTAAAGCAGAAGGGTGAATTCTAAAGCGTATAGGAAAACATCATCCGCTCAGATTCAGCCAAAAGCTTCAGAACTCATTGAACAATCTTCAAAGTGCGGACAGACGATGACCTGAAGCACACTCTGAAAGCAAACCAAGATTTTTTTTTTTTTTACGGTAAAAAAGAGGAATCTTCTATAATGGGCAAATCACTCGCTTGACCTGAATCCATTTGAGCTGCATTTCACTTGCTGATGGCAAAACAGAAAGCAAAGCATTACAAGAAAGAGCTAAATACAGCAGCAGTAAGGAACTGACAGAACGTCACCAGGGAAGAAACCAAGCGCTTGATGATCTGCGTGAGGTTAAGACTCAGGATTTGCAGCCAATGTTAAAAAAATATAACTGAGTTTATGATTATTTTAGTTTGTCCAAGTACTGTACTTTAAAATTGATTATTATATTATAGGAACACGTGGTGTATTTCCTACACAGATTTTTATGTATATATGTATTTTTTAATTTTTTAGTATTATGATCAGTGCACGTGCCAAGGGGACAAGTTTCCAGCTCGAGGCCCGATTGTCATTCGTACACTACAGGTAATTTGGAAACGCCAGTTAGCCTAATCTTCATGTCTCTGGAAGGAAACTGGAGCACCCGGAGGAAACTCCACACACAGATCCCAAGGCGGGAATCGAACCCGGACCCTGGAGGTGAAAGGCGACATTAACCACTAAACCACCGAGATACTGTAACTGTTCAGTAGGGTTGAATTCAGGGCTCTTGAATTCTTCTACATTAACCATAATTGCAATCAATAATGAGATCACTCAAGATCTGTTTTTATTAAAAGTTCTCAGGTGTGTTGAACACACTATGTGCCAAAGATTACACACTGATACAAGATGTATCAACCACACAGAGAAGCACAGCCTTGGGATATGAACTCATACTCTTCCTCTTCCAATCTGATAATTTTGATTTATACGTATTTCCGCATACATTTCATACTCATTTCCCTAATTCTCTTTTTGATTCTGTAGAGCTGTTTTGCGACAATCACTACTGTTAAAAGCACAATAAATAAATAAACTGAACTCTATATATGTAGTTAAAGCAAAAAAAAAAGGCTGAGTCTTATTTTATCACAGTATTTTATTACTACTCAACATAGTCTCCATCACAAGCCACGCATTTGCACCGTCATTGAACCCAATTCTCTGAGCCACTGTGAAAATCCCTGCAGTTGCATTTGATGCTCTCCCACTGCACTACAGAACGTTTATGGAGACGACACCACTGACAATAGCAATGAATGTGAACAGGTGGATGCAGACATTTAAAAAAGGGGAACCAGCACTGGAGACAAAGCATGCATCAATGTTGAACAAGGCTTTGCTCACAATCTCCTTTCCAGTTCATCCCAAAGGTGTTCGATGGGGATGAGGTCAGGGCTCTGTGTTCGGGCCGGTCGAGTTCTTCGACAAGAACCATGTCTTGCTTTGTGCACTGTGGCTTAGTCATGTTGGAATAGAAAAAGGCCTTCCCCAAACGGTTGTCACAAAGTTGCATAGAATTGCATAATAATACCCTTCACTGGGGATAAGGTGCCCGATTTATTGAAACACATGAATTCAATAATTAACACGTTTGGACAAATACTTTTCACCATATAGTGTAACTGTAGTCTACATACCCTTAAAATTTTAACTTTATTAGAATTCAGTTCCTTTATCTTTAGTTCTACAGAGAGCTACATCTCAAAACAACTCTGTTGCTCTAAAACACTTATATAGTAGTACAGTACACAAAACGCACACACTCTGTAGTACACCACACACACTCTATAGTGTAGTACAGTACACAAAACACACACACACTCTGTAGTGTAGTACAGTACACAAAGCACACACACACTATAGTGTAGTACAGTACACAAAACACACACACACTATAGTGTAGTACAGTACACAAAACACTCACTCTGTAGTGTAGTACAGTACACAAAACACACACACTATAGTGTAGTACAGTACACACACACTTTATAGTATAGCGTGTACACGCACACACACAGAGAGAGTCTCAGGACGCCATTTTGGATCTTCGCCAAGAACACGCGCGCAGACCGGATGCCGGCGCGGTTGTCGTGTGCGCGCACGTACCCCCCCCCTCCTTCTTCTCGTGCACGAGTCTGACGTCAGCGCGCTGTCGAGCTCGAAAAAAAAAATGTTCGCGTATGTCGCTGAGTCCGGGAGCCGCGAGCAGGGCGCTTCGCTCGGCAGGGAATAATCCCGTGTGTGTGTGTTTCCGCGTTTTTGTTCCGGGAGTCACGCCGCGGAGCCGCGCAGCAGCGCCGGTGTGTCGGAGTGTCGAGCCTGGCTGTGAGCTGGCGTCCTGCGGCCTGAGACTAAACTTCCTCTGGTTGATTTACACACAGGAGGGATGTCGAATCCCGGGAATCGGAGGAACGGCTCGAGCATCAAAATCAGACTGACAGGTACGAGCTGGGTCTGATCTAATAACCGTGTGTGTGTCTCTGTGTGTGTGTGTGTGTGTGTGTGTGTGTGAGAGAGAGAGAGAGAGAGAGTTACTGCGCGGTGTTACACATGGTACAGGGTGTGTGTTAGAGCCGAGTCGGGTTCTCATCTCTGATCTGCCGAGCTAAACATGTTAGCTAACTGGCTAGCTGCTCCAGTGTGTGTGTGGTAATGCCTGTAGTCTGTGTGAGTGTTTTACTGTCTGTGTAAATGTGTGTGTGTGTGTGTGTGTGTCTGTGTTCGTGTTTTAGTATGTTAGTATTAGTGTGTGTTAATGCAGATGTGTGTGTGCGCTAGTGTAACTTGTGTTAATGCATGTGTTGGTGTTTTGAGTGTTACTGTGTATTAGTCTTGTGGATCGTGTTGAAGGTGTGTGTGGTGACGTTAGGGGTTAGTGTGTGTGTGTGGTGACGTTAGGGGTTAGTGTGTGTGTGTGTGGTGACGTTAGGGGTTAGTGTGTGTGTGTGTGTGTGGTGACGTTAGGGGTTAGTGTGTGTGGTGACGTTAGGGGTTAGTGTGTGTGGTGACGTTAGTGTGTGTGGTGACGTTAGGGGTTAGTGTGTGTGTGTGT
>JAQQZT010000023.1:18526471-18538971 GCA_030068275.1 Clarias platycephalus
TTTGGAGTCTCATCGTCAGTAATGTGGAATTTCTCTCGAATTAATCACGACTTATTTGTGCAAATCAGAACACAGGACCTGTACCACATACAGTACAACATCGTATATTTTGTCCTGTAACCATGGTAACCAGGACTACTTAATAAATTAAGTTATATTCTTGGATGTTGAAAAATATTTCTTTACGAGAGAAGCCTGAGTAAAATTTAACCCAAGTTACCAAACACTGAGCTCCACAACACTACTAACACGCTTGATATATGAGAGCCGTTCGAGTCAAACCGGGACTTTTGATTGTCACAGTCCTGAGAGTAAAAATTCTCTTTATTCCTCTATATAATCCCCTGATACACTAATGCACTTATCACAGAGTTTCACTAGAGCTCGGACACCATCAAGGGCTTCTAATTTCACACTAAAATTATATTGTGTTATAATAAAACTATAAAGGGGCCCCATATGTTTAAACTCTGTTTATATTAACTCTATCCATACTCTATTAATATATATATATATATATATATAAAAAACTATACATATTACAAATGAATATAAGTTATATTACGGCGCTACGGCGATGCTGGTGCCTTGCACCTCCAGGGTTGTGGGTTTGAAACTCAGCTTGCATGCTTGGTTGGTTTCCTATAGGCACGTCGTTTCCTCCTACAGCTCAAAGACATGAAGTCTAGTCTGATTTGCATTTCCAAATTGTTTGTAGCGTATGAGTGAGTGTGTGTGTGAGTGGGTGACTGTGTGAGTGTGTGAGTGAGTGAGTGAGTGAGTGAGTAAGTGTGTGTGTGCGAGTGCGCTCCTGTATCCTGCCCTGCTCCCCCTGCCATGTGCCCTGAGTTCCCTGGGAGAGACTCCAGGCCGCCCACAAGCCTGAAAACAGGATAAGTGGTAAGAAAACTGAATGTATGAATCATTCCTAGACACTATGTCTTATAGCGTGTTATTATCTGCCCACATAGGATTCCTGAAAAACGGATATCAGTTCATAAAACTCAAAGCCTCAGCACATATAACACTGACGTGCAGTACTGTAGTATCAATGTGTCTTACATATGCAGTGATGTATATGTTGTACTGTATATGATGCCATACAGTCCACACTATGATTATTAAACTGCATGGGAAAAAAACCCATAGTGTGGAAAGTTAACAAATTTAACAGATATAAACAACTGTGATTAAATCACTGTGACCTGATTAAGTCATTTTGTGTGTTTGTGGTTCATGTGTGTGTGTGTGTGTGTGTGTGTGTGTGTGTGTGTGTGTGTGTATGTAGGCAGCACAATCTGGTCTTATTACGAACAGAAAGATTTTCTGGTATGCATGATCCTACGATCCATAGCAACATCAAACAACAAACAGAAAGGTGGGGACAGACAGACAGACAGACAGACAGACAGACAGACTTTATTTCAAGTTGTATTTCTAAATTTTGATTTAATGTGTATTTTATATTTATTTAATATTTATGAATTATTTAACTTTACAAATGTATAATATTTATTTATTTACTTAAATTCGACTTACGATTAAAAGAATTATCTTTAAAATATTTCCAAATATTCTAAATATTGGATCTGTTTATATTACGAGAGTTGACTCTGTTAGTTTCCTTTAAAAAATTTTTGTCTCTTCATTTTTTTCTGTATTTATTTTCACACTTTGTCACTTAATTTGCCTCAATACACAACGACCAAACCTGACCTTGTTGCCCTCAATACACTGTCACACTTTGAGTGAAATATGTGCACTGTGAAGTTAAATAATTATCTTAAAAGATATACAGAGTCGGCCAAATAAATGTATACACACTGCAGGGAAAGAAAAACTTGAATATAAATATTTAATGTATTCCTATATGTTATATATAGATTTTTATATGATAAAATTATTAATATTATATGAACATAATATACATCATACTATTTTTCTTTTTCTAAAGTGTGTATAAATAGTTTTTGCTATATATATACAGTAGATATATTCCTGCGTCAGGTCTGTGTGCATGGAGTTTGTATGTTCTCCCCGTGCTTGGTGGGTTTCCTCCGGGTTTCCTCCCACAATCCAAAGACAGCTAGATTAGGATAATTTCCGTTTTCAAATTGGGCGTAGTGTAAAAAGGTTTACTGAAGGTTCTACTCCTGTGTGTATATATATACACAGTGGAACCTTGGATTGCGAGTGTTCTGCAAGACGAGCAAAGATTTTTTTATAAATTCTGACTTGGAAAAGTTGATGTATCACGCATGTGCTTCTTGTTTTGACACCGAGCGTCACGTGATCACAACTGAGCCAACGGTTTTTCTCTCTCTTGCGCTGCGGAATTGTGGGTAATCGTCTCCCCTGCTGGGTCTTAGTGCTCGTCTCTTACTGTTATAATCAACATCCGTGCGCACGTGTACTGTTTACTATAACACTGTGACCCCGTATGTGTGTGTGAAACATATTTTGTTTTGTGTTTGTAAGCGTGTTTGCTTACTAACGGAATCACTCCTGTAAAGTAAGAAAAAACTAATGAACCTGCACATTACCTTTGAAAAGATGAAACACAGAAACTCCGCTCTGTCGCGATTCTTTTCAAAGGTAACGTGCAGGTTCATTTGTTGTTGTTTTTTGTTTGTTTGTTTTTTTAGTTTACAGCAGTGATTCGGCTAGTATGTGCTCGCGCAAGTGTGATTAGCGATGTTCCTTGCTAATTTTTCCGATAAAACAGTCTCTCCGTTAATGTGTGTGTGTGCACGAACATTACACACACACACACACACACACAGCGCCTGCGTGCACAAACGGAAACACTTATTTGTCGGGATTTATTTTTACTTTTTTTAAATGTAAAGTGCAGGTTAATTTGTTTTATTTTTACTTTATATTTTGTATTAATTATTTTTATGTATTTATTTTTTTGGGCTGTATAACGAATAATTATTGAACATATTGACAGTTAAGCCTTTTATTCCATCATCCTTCACCTCCATCCTGTTTCCCCATCTGGTTGGTCTTGTGTGTCTATTTTCAGATTTCACACTCCTGCACCTGCCTGATGGAGGAATCTCCCCTGTAACCCATCCATAAAATTCTCCTGCAGGTTTAGAGCTCGTACACTTACAGTTACTATCACTGTAATATCTGTCCTTCTTTATTTTTTATTTTATGGCTAAAGTGTCATCATCCTTCAGGGTTAAACGAGGCGTGACTTAAGATTCAACACTTCTTCTTTTATAGCAGTTTATAAGAATAAATATATTCTGTCATGTGAAATGGCCTTTCCTGATGGCGGTTGTGGAAAAAGGATACCCTGTGCCATTTTTTATTCAAATCTGTGCATGCCTTTATTTGCGTCTGGTTTCAGTAATACTGCAGAAATTCCAGTCGGCCAAAATGCAGGTCCAATTAAACACACATGGTCTTGACATTAGCAAAGCGTTGCTGCTTCTCGACTCTTTTTCCTAATCTGTCCATAGATTTAAACTTGTTCCGTGAGCTGCTGTAGGAGGCGTGGCTTGGATTTCTTGCAGTCAAGCTGACAGAAGACAATTAGACTTCTATTTCCTTGTGAGACTGAATGCATTTGCTAGTGTAGCCACAAAGGATGAGATTAAAGCTCCATCATCACCTAATTATATAATAATACGTCACATTTTAGCCTTCTGATTTAAATAGAGACTAGAAACCTTTAGTCATCATGTTGCATTACATACTGTATAATACGCAGTAAAAAAGTCATTATATATCCATAAGCATTGATCAAACAAATTACCCTATAAGACATTGTGTCCTATGAGACACTCTGTCCACCGAAAGAGGATAAATAATAATATAATAAATAATATGTGCATTAAAAAATTACGTAAGTAGCTATTGGAGCTCTCTGTTCTGTACAAAAAAAGAAAAACCTGGATTGCTGGATTTTAAAATCCAATTCTGCAGCGATTTGCTGCATCAGTGTGTGTTTTGTAATATGAACAAGGAAGACATAAACAAAATGTTTTGGTCTGAACCATCAGATTTAATCAGAAACTTGGCACCGCTGTTTATACCACCATAGAAGGGAAAGAAATGACCACTATCTTAAATAGTGCTGCTTCAGTGATGGAAAGGAGGAGCGTGTACGTGTGTGTGTGTGTGTGTGTGAGAGAGAGAGAATGTGTGTGTGTGAGAGAGAGAGTGTGTGAGAGAGTGTATGAGAGAGAGCGTCTTTCCAAAGGCGCACACACTCTCTTAAGGTGCACATCAGAGCTGAGAGCTGCAGAGACGCTCCAAACCTTCACTCGGACCTGAATCCATTTCCACCTAAAACCCAGCGGAGTTCTGATTCACCTCGACTTCTGCAGAATCGCTTCGTTTCAGGAGACGGATATAAATTCAGGAGACGCGCAGAAAATTGTTTGGAAGCCACACACACACACACACACACACACACACACACACACCAGGCCGTCTCTTGGAACGTTTCATTTCTTTCTGTGTGTTAACCAACTCCATCCTGAAGAATGGGCTGCTTTCACATTGCTTTTAATCGAGGTCCTCACATCACAGGTCTCCGGCATGTGGAACGGAGACTGACTGAGCTTTAAAGACGTGTGTCCTCAGTGACACCTTCATCCATGATGCGTCCTGCTCCACTTCTTCATCGGTCTTTTCTTAAATAAGCTTCGTCTGCTGCTCTGCTAGCATGAACGACTCGGCCGTGTTCGTCAACGCGTCTCTGGCGGTTTCCGATGGCCCGGTGTCTTCTCAGGACACGGTAATCACCATTTTCCTCGGCACAATCCTGGTCATGATGTTTCTCGTCGGTACTGCCGGTAACATGTACACCCTGGTGGTGATAAACGTCGCGATACGAGTAACCGGCACCATGTACGTCTACATCGTGAACCTGGCTTTGGCCGACCTGCTCTACCTGTGCACCATCCCGTTTGTGGTGTGCACCTACTTCGCCAAGGACTGGTACTTTGGCGACATTGGGTGCCGCGTGCTCTTCAGCCTCGACTTCATCACCATGCACGCGAGCATCTTCATGCTGACGGTGATGAGCACCGAGCGCTACGTGGCAGTGCTGAGGCCGCTCGACACCTTCACTCGCTCCAGGCACTACAGACGAGCCGTCACATGCGCCGTCTGGCTCGTATCCTTCACCCTTTCGCTCCCCACCATGATCATGATCGAGCTGAGAACGAGCATCAAAGACGGCGTGGAGAAGCGTATATGCCACCCTACCTGGCAGATGACCGCCTACAAAGCCTACCTGACCGTCCTCTTCAACACCTGCATCCTGGCTCCCGGCTGCACCATCGGGTATCTCTATCTCAGGTTAGGGAGGACTTACTGGACGTCCCAAACCACCATGTTCTCCTCGTCTAAAGCATCGAGCGGGACCAGATGCCCCAAACAGAAAGTACTATGCATGATATTTGGTATCGTTCTCACGTATTGGGCGTGCTTTGTACCTTTCTGGTTATGGCAGCTGCTTAGTGTTTATTACTTCGAACACAGGAAGCTCTCTAATAAAACGATGGTGTGTGTGAACTTCGTCGTGACGTGTCTGGCTTACTTCAACAGCTGCATCAATCCTTTCCTGTACACCCTCCTGACCAGAAACTACCAGGAGTACTTGAGAGACAAGCAGAAGAGCGGGACTGGGTTTAAAAAGAGATTCTATCACTCGTCTCAGAGATCCGTGTCATCCGGGAGTCACCAGTTAACACTTTAGGCCGGTGCCAATCAAACTGTCGGCCTCAATGCCTGCGGTGGACCTTTAGGATTTTTATAAGCTGCTCTTAAGTGGATGAAATTTATTCATATCAGAACTGACATTTTGATACGCAGGAATTTTAAGGAAAGCAGAGATGACATTTAAAAAACAATAAGATCAGACCAGATATGGAAAAAAAAAAAAAAAGGAAATAATATGGGCGTTAAAAAAAAGGTTTGATCCTGAATGGATCCTTTTTTTTTTATTTCCTACAAGAGCAACCAGAAAAAAATATTGTGATCCGCTTCGGTTTCTTGCCTGGGAACGGACATGATAAGTGGTGCGGACGTTTTGAGTTTTGAGATTTTATTCAGATGGAACGTTTCCGTCTTCTTCGGTTCTGATCCCAGCTTCCTTTTAACACACAGGATGTACATGTACAGTACGGTACATCACATGTGTTTCAGCAGCTTCTTTACATACTGCTTCATGGTGCCCCAAATGCTAAAAGCTGAAGAAATGGTTGTTTATAGCTGATTTTACAGAATTTAAAACCTTTAACACTTAAAACACAAGACCACAGAGATGTGTCACAGAAATGATCAGGCTGCAGACGTACAGAACATCATCATGTGACAAAAGTTATGAAGAGAGAAATTTACATTTTAATGATAATACTTTTATTTAAAAAGAAAAATTGTTGTCTTTTTTGGAAAAAATTACGAAATGATAAAGAGCTCCACATAAAATTGAACATCATCATAAAAGATTTTACAAGAATAAATTTAAATCTATTCACTTCATTGCACATCAGTTCACATCAATTCAATATAATTTTATTTATATTTTATAGCACATTTAACAATAAACGTTATCAGAAAGCAGCTTTACATTACTAAAAATTCTAAACATAAGATTAAACATATAAAAGTTATAGATTTATAAATGTGTAGCTTCATCGGTTTTGTCCCACCAAAGTGACAATGGAAAATCCCTGAGGAAGAAACCTTAAGTGGAACCAGATTCAAATAGGAACCGGCCCTAATTTAGGCAAAACGGAACAGCGCCAACAAAAATAAATTCCTTCTGTAAGAAGAATGTTCGATCTCCTATATGGTGAAACTTACAGCTGTATATCAGGAAATGTGTTTCAGTTCTAATAAAGTCCACTTTGTTGAGGTTACCAGCTGTTCACTGATGTTGGTACAAAACTCTTTGTGGCAGTTTAACTCCTAAAACTATCAGAACAATTACAGTCATAAACGCAGAAATGTTTGTATCAGATGCCTAAACATCATTAATCTAACATAATAAAATAATGGAGGAACATCACTCAAATATTTGTCATTGTGATAGCTTAAAATATATAAACAAATACATCACATTTCACTCCTAACGAGCACGTCAGTTCACTTTAAAAAAAACAACAAAGATCTGTCTAATAATTTAATAAATATTAAAAATATTTCTAAGAGTTGAGAGAGGTGTTGTTTTGCTGTTTCAGGTGTTAACTGGTTTGACATGTTCGCCTCTAATTAGATGTTTTTGTTAAAAAGTGGTGTAATAATCGTTTGCTTTTAAAATGACATTATTGCTGGTTGCTCTGTCTAAATGTGCAGAAATCAATTTCAGGTTTCAGAATAAAGTCAGAGGATATACGACTGTAGTTATAATGTTATCGAATTCATTTAAAAAAAATCTATAGTTTTCTTCTATAGTTCTGCTGCTCATAAATATTCCGTATCTTAGACTTTCTACATTCTGTTTGGTGTGTAAAGAAAATGTACGTTAATATATTAGAAAAGTTTCTTGAGTTTTGTTGCAGTTATTATATCTTTGTGTCCAGATGCAAAGTGCTGTAATACTCCTAAAATGTCAAATATTTCTAAAAACAAAAACAACAACAGTAAAAACAAAAAAAAATCCTGTTTCCTGTCCTCTTCTGCAAAACAGATTCCGTTGGCAGACATTTCAGAGTGTCTTGTCAGTGATTTTGTTTGTGTGTACTAAACCTGGCAGAACAGCGAGTTAGTCCTGAAGAGTGTAATTAATCCCACGCTCTGATTCACGTGTCAAGCTCAATGCGATCAGGATCAATCGTAACTTTCATTCACACGTACACGACACCGTGCTAATATTTACTCTAAAAGGTATTTCAGTGTTACTTTATTTCTGAATCTGAATTCTTCAATATGATTGGTCGGAAAGTGTCAGGCACTCATTCTAATACTTTACCGTTTCTATAGTAACCACTCATTCACAGTGACTTTTGTGGAAGAAATGTGGTTTAAAAAAAAATCCTTATGGAGATTACTTAAACGCTCGGTGAAGTCAAAACAATGACACTATAAAAGAATCACAGCTACAGTCTGTTTAACAGTGAAGATAAGAACATCATGTACTGTATAGTGTCCACTGTACAGCCTCTGGAGACAGTGTTATGATCTGGGGTTGATCAGGTGATCAGGTCGAGACTCAGTAACGTTATGGGGCAATAAAATGAAGTCAGCTGACCACCTGAATGTACTGAACCACCAGGTTATCACATCTGTGGAGGTTTTCTTCTTCCCTGATGGAACGGACACGTTTCAGGACATATTAAGAAATCATTCAAGGCGAAGGCAAGGACTTTACACTTTCCAGTTTTTTGTTAAATTCACAAGCTTAATTTTATTGTATTGTCTTATTAAGTTTAGGAAAGCAAATAAACAAGGACTGGTGCGTAAATGATGTTATTTACAGCTGCTATAATGTAAGTGATAACAAAAACTAACTTAAATGTAACAATTATTTTCAAAATTCAAATTTTATTTGTCACATACACAGTCATACACAGTACGATATGCAGTGGTTTTATTGATTAAAATATTTATTTGATTTAATTTATTTGAATTAAGAAAGAATTCCTAGTGTCGGTAAATCACTGTGATGCGAATAGAATAAAGCAGATTCTGATGTAGAAAAATAATAAACCTTGGAGCGGTAACTTTTCTGTTTTCCCTCAAATGACATCACAGCAGCCTGTTATTGATTATTTTCTTATACGAGCGTGGCTTCTTACATATTCACGGATTATCATTCATAACTTGTTGGGAGGACAGAGTCGCATGGAAATACCTATAAAATTGAAAGTCGCACTGAGTGAGTCGTGCTGTTCTGCCGTGAAATCCCTGTCGATTTGTTTCCTTTGACAGACAGTGAACACTTTAAGCACTCACTTCATGGCATGTTAAAAAAATAGTGTTTTATTTTTGCAAGTACAGTTGTTTATATGAAGTCCTTTTCCCCAGACTGATTATTGCAGTATTTTGTGTTGTTTAAGGTTCCTTGGAACACATGAACAGCTAAAACTAGACTGTTGTTTCCCACAGGCACTTAACCTAAATGATCCAGCATGATCCGTGCCGAACAGCCGCTCGCTCACTCAGCAGACTCTCATTCACACGCAACCGCTTTCTTCTGATGATTCTTGTCTTGTTTGTGCAGGTCACGTCGCTTTGGCTTCTCCTTTCCTGAGTAATCTTCGCTGGAGGCATAAATGATCTCAGATGCTTAGATGAGGTGTTTGTTGTCTCCTGTAAAATGATCAAGATAAATATCACTGATCACTGCGCTGACCTCTGGGCATTAAAGCATTTGGGGTTATTTTGTACTTTGAAAGTTTCCAGGAACGTTTCTGAACAAATTGAGGTTGACATTAGTACCACCGGAGATATCACAAAGGAAATACAGAGAATAATTGTTTCAGACAATCCAGAACAGACTCTTGATTAAAACAAAGGACTTTTCTTGGCCTGCACACGAAACACGGCTCTTTGTGTGTTTATTCGATACATATTACTACAAGAGGTACAAAGAAAATGTGAAATAACGAGATTAGATTGAAAAATGCATTAAGAGGATGACAAATGTGAAAGGGATAGCATCAAAGAAGTTGGAGAAGTATTTGAAAAAGTGACTAATAATTTCATTTCTCCGCGATTGTCTGAACTGACACAGCAATATTGATTGCATTTTTTTTTTTTTTTAAACCTCAGAGGCGCAGCTTACGCAGCTTAAAGGTGCTTTTTTAAACTCATGTTTGATTTTTTCCAAACACTTTTAGGGCAATTTCTAAACACTTCAGGTAGTTAAAGACACACTCAGCTTATAATTTACCCCAAATGTATAATCATTATAAAGATTAAATAATTCAATGACAATTAAAATATTTATTTAGTTAAAACAAATTGTCTAACATAACAAATTTAATTAGTTAAATTAGTTTTCAAAACTGGAAGTCTTTTTAACATGCAGATTCCTCACAAACATTTCCAAACTTTTCCCAAAGCTCACTTTTTAATCAGAGTAGAGTTCACATTTGAAAAGTGACATCACTTGATTCTTAAGTCATAAAACATTAATTCTCAGCAGTTCGTGCACATTTTGAATGAAAAATTAAAAAAATAAAATCTTTGAATGTATTTTATACATTTACAGTTGCAAAAAAACATTTTATGCTTCCTTTAGTAATTTTTGTTAAAGCAGAATCAACTTAAACGCAAAATAATTAGGACTTAATATTTCAAGTCAATTACACTTAAAACCATATTATTTGTAATAAAATTATTTGTATAGCAGAATTCCAAAATCATATAAATTTCGTTTGCTTTTATTGTTTGAATGACCACATAATGCGGTAACATTACAAACCCCGATGTTCGTCACAATCTTTTCAAGACCTTGAATCTACATATTGTATAGATGAATATCACTCAGTTTAAATGCACTTGAGAGATTTTTTCTATGTGCTCACAAGCATCTTAAAGTTCTTGAATGGATTGTGACGGACATCAGGGTTGGTCTTTATTTAATTAGGTGTCTCAGGGAAGGTTGAGGAGATAGCAGTTAGCAGTCAAGGACTCTTTAAATGAATTATTAATTACAGCCTAATTCACTAAAAGCACATGGTACTGCATGGATAAGCTTTCTATGAGATTATGTTGATTATGATTATGTTGGAGAACATAGTTCTTATGAGGGTTTTTTTTTTTTTTTTTTTTTGAGGAAACACATTTGTATAACTAAACTGTGAAAATTCATTATACTTACAAAATGCCCTTGAAGCCACTTTGGAACAACAATACAGACAGAAACTAGGAGTCTAAGTGACCCGCTTTCATAAAATTGTAATTGTCCTTTTCCCTTTTAAAACTTTTACAAAGACAAAATAAAATACAAAATAAATGACATTGTGGGGAACTGTGTTTAATTTTAGAATTTTTTTTTTATTTTTTTTTGGTAATTTTTTTATGCAGTGCACAATATAACAATACATAATACTTTTCTGGAAAATTCTTTCTCTTGAGAATATCTTCACAATGAAATCAATAATTTATTTATAACAATATCAGAAGGATTTATTTTAAGGAAAATTCCAACCACTGATTATGTTTATTTTAAAATATTTTTGTGCTCAATGATTGCAGTGCAGATTTGTGTTTTGGTCTGTGCTGTAGTTTTGTTATTTCTGTGAGACGGGAGCGGTCGTGTGCCACGCCGATGTTACTGGCACACGTTGTTATGACGACTGGTCCAGGCAGGTTTAACTGAAAAGACTGATTTAAACGTTTTCCATTCCTCTGGTAATAATAAGATCTTCAGCTCTAACTGATCACCATTAGCCTAAACTCTTCACACATCAGCAGGAACATGAGACCTGAAGTGAAGCTCTATCAGGTCCTCATCCATCATACTGTATTAATTGGTATTTTCTGACCATAAGTAGGGATTATCATGTACAGGGTCGCAGGGGGGCCTGGAGTTTATTCCAGGAGACTTTGGGTGCAAGAGAGGGTACACGCTGGACAGGGTGCCAATCCATTGCAGGGTGCACACACACACACACACACACACACACACACATGCACACACCATGGGATAAGAGAGAGAAAATAACTTTAATCTGCATGTCTTTGGACTGTGGAAGGAAACTGAAGTACCCACAAAGATGCACACAGAGCTGAGGTGTGAATCGAACCCTGCGACCCCGGAGCTCGTCAAAATAGAAGAAGAAGAAAAACAAAACAAGAAAGAACAAAATTTTTTAATTACTGTTTACATTTGACATCTCGAAATATTAGGTCATCCTTTGATAACTGAAATATTAACTCACTTCCTGCAAGATATTCTGTGATCAAGTTGCTCTGTCATGTAATTTACCACCATGATTTAACAATAAATTGAGCGGTGCATTCAGAGAAATGTAATGTCACCAAAGTAGACAGATACATTCATGAAAGGTGGTTACTGCAAAATCAATTCTAAAATAAAATAAAAAATTTTTTAACTTGTATTATAACTACTAATAAATCCTGGACGCTATCTTGTAGGATCACAACTACACAATTATACATCTGTACATTTTTCATTATACATTTTATATATTTCTCTTTTACATTATGAGATTTAACATTTTTCCGTGCAATTTTTCTCTCCTCTTATTGCAGGAAAATCTATCTATTGTTCTGTCTTCTTATTCCACCGCATCTTTTCACAATCATGTAAGCATTTCACTGCATTTCACTGTGTATATTTGTGTATTTGACAAATACATTTTTTATTTGAATTTACTGTACACTACCAGTCAAAAGTTTGTACGCCCCTTTTAAATTCATGGTCTTTTCTGATCTGATGTTGTTGTTTTTTTCTACACTGTAAAACAATGCTGGAGGCGTTTATCCAAAATACAGTTCGGGAAAAAAAAATCGGTTTGGAATGTCCCATGTTCAAATCCCATGACCACCAAGTTGTCCCT
>JAQQZT010000023.1:18541471-18543989 GCA_030068275.1 Clarias platycephalus
GAATGTTAACAACATCATTGATAGTCTTTTAGCTGCTCCTGTCCATACATGCGCACCCACACACACACACACACACCTTGGCACAGGTTTTACTCCGGATCTCCTTCCTGACGCAGTTTTATCTGGGCCTGGGACCTGCACTGCATCCAGTGACTGGGGTTTGAGCATTGGGTGGGAATCGAACCCGGGCCTTCTACAACGGCAGGCACGAAATCTACCATTGCTTCCTTCCCTGATCAGTGATCCCACTTTCTTAAAAAAACAAAAAAAAAAAAAAAACCTTTATCAGTGCCTTCTACTCTCCTTAGTTCTTGGTGACATCACTCATATCTTGCCTGTTTCGCTGGATGTCAGTCAGCACGGCTGTGATGTGGTTTCTAAGTACAACAGCACTCCCTCTCGTGCGATAATCATTTATAGTCATTTTAATTACAGTCATTTTTAGACATTCACGTGGTTCTTCAGTGTGAATCTACATACATGTTCTGTACACACCAAAGAACCTGGGGGTGGATTCTGCTTTTTTACATTTTATTTTATTTTGATATAACCTGGTGTTTAAACATCATTAGATTTTCCCTATTGTGACCTCATATAAGAAGAGCTCCTCCCTCAGCTTTGCTGCGCAGCTCTGCTGTTCTCTAATGGGGGGCGTGGCTCAGCAGCAACTTATTTAAATAGACATCAATAGACTATTGTCACAAACCACACATTCAGAGAAGGAGTTTTGGTTATGAAGAAGATTATAGGTGCGAGAGGACGCATAGTTTGTGGCTTATTTCAGCGCTAGCATTAACTTTGTGCGAGCTCTGAGACCTGCGTTAAAGAGACAGGGCCTTTAAATGCTGTCCTGTTTCCTGTTATGGGGCAAAAAGCACACTGTTAAGCAAAATACTAGAGAGCGAAAATTTCTGGAGAAATTTTAAGTGTGCCTCTGCGACGGTCGGGTCACTCCTAATGGGTGTGGATACCATCCAGTGCCTGGTCGAGCCTTCCGTTGCATCATAGTCGCAGCCGTGATGTCACAGCAGAGGCCGGTCCCAATGTTAAGTCTATGGGACTTTTTGGGGCGTTTTTTTGAGGATTTTGGGAGCACCGTCCGACAGCCCCCCACCAAAAGTCATAGCACACCATTCCAGAGCGAGCCGCACAGAAGGGTGTAACATACGTGAGTGTTTTCTCAAAACTGCGGGACGAGAAACGATGCAAATTTTTAGGGTTATAATAAACCGATTGCGCAATGATTTCTAGGGGAGAAGAGTAATAAGTGTGCGCCGGCACACTTAACTAGAGCGAAAATTTCTGAAGAAATTTTAAGTGTGCCTCTGCGATGGCCAGATCACTGCTAATGTGCGTGGATACCATCCAGTGTGTGGTGATTCCTTCTGTTGTGTCATAGTCACAGCCGTGATGTCACAGCAGAGGCTGGCCCCAATGTTAAGTCTATGGGACTTAACGGGGCGGCTGTTTTGGGGATATTGGGAGCACCGCGCGACGACCCCCCACCAAAAGTCATAGCACACGATTCCCGAGCGAGCCGCACGGAACAGTGTAACATACATGTGGGTCGTCTCGAAACTGCGGGATGAGAAACGGTCCAAAGTTTTAGGGATATAATAAAACGATTGCGCAATAATTTTTAGGGGAGAAGAGTAATAAGCGTGCGCCGGCACACTTAATTAGGTCATGAGTTGAGCAAGTGTACTATGACATCATCACTGTCCGTGTCAGAATATATTCTCTTTCCTTTTAAATATCGGTGTGTGAGCGCAGCTACGATGCTCGTCTTCATATCCAGCATTTAGATGATGACACAGCAGCACATTTACAGTCAACTAGTAAAATAAAAATCCTCATTCGAGTCCGTAAGGCGGTTGTGTAATAGTGCCGAGCAGCGTGCTGTGTGTGGATGTGTCATGGGTAAGTCATGCTCTTCAATTAAACTGGATTAAAGGTAAAAGAAATGCTCCTCCTCCTCTTCCTCCACTGACTCAATTGCAGGGTGAGAGCACTGGTTTTGGACTGACGACTGTCATACTTATAGCATTTTCTTTTCATTCCATAAGCAACAGGTCAAACTTTATTAATTTTAGCATGTCGAGTAGGTTATTATATAATATGTGCATGCAATAGATTAGATTTTTTTTTTCTTTTACATTAGATTCAACTTTATTGTCTTTGTATAAACAGAAGATGCATTAGGTCATAGAGTTATGGTCTATGTAGAATGTACATACTGTAAGTTCTGCACTGTATATAAATAGTTATGCAGTAAACCCAGAATGAGTCCAGGTGGAGTGTACAGCACTGCAGTGGTGAGTATAATTATTGATGATGCACAGATGATGCGTAGTGGACGAAGCAGTACGAAAAAATTTATTTCATACTGTTGTTGCATTCTCCGAGGCACCTGTAGCGCCACCTGATGGTAGAAGAATGAACAGTCCGTGATAGAGGTGGGAGGAATCTTTAATAATGTCTCTCGCAGTCAGCGTTTCTTGTAAATGTCCTCCAGGGC
>JAQQZT010000023.1:18564439-18594881 GCA_030068275.1 Clarias platycephalus
TGTCCTTCCCTTCTTACCCTGACACGCCCATCACTCTGGAATAGGCTCAGTCTGGACTCATCAGGTCACATGACCTTCATCCTTCACTCCAAAGTCCAGTCTTTATGCCTCCTAGCAAACTGACGCCTTTTTTCTGATTATGCCACCCGTCTGTCCAGCCCAAAGCTGCTTTGGTTTTCTTTTAAGAAAGTGTATAAACGAGTATCGACTCCCACCCAGATTCCTGTGAAACCTTTCATACACGTGAAGAGGAAATGACTCAGAAATGCAAAAAAAAAAAAGCCCGGGTTTGTTGCGTGAACAGTTCAGTGCAGCGTAGAGTAATTATTGAACTTTAAATTGAGGATGATTGTTGACAGTTAAGTGTTCATACGTCCAGGTTGTTCCTGTTCCTGAGGACTGTGTAGGACCTGGTATTTGTCCCTCTTTAGTTTTAGCATCTTGTCCCTCCCTTGCTGTGTTGTTGATCTCCAGCAGGGGGCGCTCCCTCCTCTGTTTGGTGTTGAACTGCAAACCACCCCGCCCATCTCTCTCTCTCTCTCTCTGTATTGCTTGTGTGTCTGCCTGGCTTTTGTCCCGGTTAATAAAGAAGAGACAGATGCTCAGTAATGTAGCTGCTTTACATTAATGTTTAGGTTCTTCAGTTTTGTTTTAAAATCTAGATACACCCCATTACATCAGTGAGCAATGTCTCTGTGTGTGTGTGTAAAATCGATTGAGTCATTTCATAATCTATAGGAACCATGTGTTCATGTGCTTTAAGTCCATTCTGTCTCACCTGAGCCTCGTGTAGGTGTGTGTACAGGGACATGGACGTCTCCCGGAGACTCCCGAGCTGTCAAATGTCATGGGATTAGACTTCACCTTCCTCCATCTTTAAATATTGATGTCTACCAGCATTTAGTTAAGGGGAGTGGTTACTAGGCAACTCAGCACACGCACTAAAGGGTCCTTATTGGACTGTGTGTGTGTGTGTGTGTGTGTGTGTGTGAGGGAGAGAAAGGAACTGCTGTGCTTCTATAAAGTGTATGTGTTCCTGCTTGAACAAACAGCAGCAGTAGAATATATATGAGACGTACAGTGAAGGCCGTGGATCAGAACCTCCTCATGCGGATCTCCCGCATTAAGACGACTCGCAGTAACGTGTGAACCGCGTGGGCGTCCCTGCGGTATTTCGGCGGCGCCCTGCTTCACACACTCGCGCAGGGACAGATGTCCTCTGCAGTCAGCTGAAAGGCAAAGCTTTGTGGGCAAGCATGACTAAAACAGAACAGACGAAAACTTCCGTCTCCAGGCAACCCGAGGACGGGCGCAGGCAGAGACCGCTCGCTCCTCCTGCCGCACGACCGTGAACTCATGGCTTTCAGATTTGTTTAGGCATTTACTGTACTGTCTAATTCTCATAACACTGGCACGCAAAGCAGCACCGGTGCCTCGGCATTGTTCTCTTGTCCAAACACGTCAAGCCCGCTGCCTGACGGACGAGTCACGTCGGTATGGTATCCATACGAACGCGCCTTGTTTGTTTACTGCTAATGCGTCTCTGTGCTTTTAATCCGCGCGGGCCTTTTTTCCTAATGGGTTTCCTGCTAATATCAAACAACTCGTAGGATATCAAACACAAAAGGCCGTAGCTCAGACACAATGCTGGGAACTCGAGTCGCTTCCTCGTGCACAAACAAAAAAAAAAAACTCTAATGTTCATCCGAGTGATTAGTGGTGTAACAGCTGGAGCGCTCGCATTTAAATATATATATATATATATGACGTATTCGGCTGATGATTTATTTGTATGTTTGGTTTGTTTGTGTCCCCTTTCCTCAGGAGAGCTGCCGGAAGTGCCACGTGCTGTGGAAGGAGCATGCAGGAAAGACATGCGAGCAGGTGCTGGAGAGGGATGAGATCCGGCTCCGGGTGGCTTTGTAAGTGCCTGTCTAGGGGGAAAGTAAACAAAAAAAACAGACAACATATTCAATAATTAATGTAACACAGGGAGGATCATCATCATCATTATCATCATTATAATAATTGATTAGTTAGACGGCCATTTTGGATAGACAGAAGTGCTGCGGTGTGTTAAAGAAAATCAAACAGAATACAAGTCTGAATAAATGTGTCCAGTGGAGCTAAAATGTCCGGTCAGTTCCTGGTCTGTTCAGGATGTGTAAAAACATGGCTTCCTTCCTGCATCTGTTTAAAGGAAACAGCAGGTCCAGTCCAAAGATGGCGTATCCTGTTTACCTCGCACCTTTGACACCTTCTTTTTTTTTTTTTCTTTTTTTTTTTTTTTTCTTTTCTCGCCCCCTTACAGGAAATACATCTATATAGCAGCTAAACTCAATGTTCTTTTCTTAGCAGGCTGTTATCACACCAGTGGTGTTTGTATGGCCGGTGTGGTCGGTGATGATGATGATGATGATGATGATGATGATGATGATGTGTAAATGCGCTTGTTGTTCGTGTTTGTGGCGCCCGCAGTGAGGAGCGGATGACGGCGGCCCGCGTCCGGAAGTGCCATAAGTGTTCGGCGGGTCTCGTCAAGTCCGAGGGCTGCAACCGAATGTCGTGCCGGTGCGGCGCCTTCATGTGCTACCTCTGCCGCGAGCCCATCAACGGCTACAACCACTTCTGCCAGCATGCGCGCTCACCCGGCGCCCCCTGCCGCCAGTGCAAGAAGTGTTCGCTCTGGACGGATCCCACGGTAAAGTCACGTCCCCCCCCAATCTCTCTCTCTCTCTCTCTGTCTCTCTTTCTGTCTCTCACTCTGTCTCTCTCTTTCTCTCATGTCCCCCTGGCAAACCTGCTTCCCATTTTTTGCAAAATTCGCAACCAAAGATAAGCGACTTCAGGGGCTCAGGGTCACGTTGCCTCTGCGACAACTAGTATAAGCAACTCGGGTTATTTTCATGAATTAATAGGTATCTTAGGTGTCTTAGGATTTGAAAATTATTTAAAGAAAGAAAAAAAAAAAAACGTTCCTGGTTCCTATAAGGAGATTAACAGGAGCTGCAGTGATGATGCTGTGGAAAAAACACAATGTAAGCGTTGTTCGTTTAATGTCTGTGTGTATTCGAGTTTGGATGGTAAAATAACAGGAAAAAGTCCAGAGTCATCTTTTAAAGTCATGCTTTAAGAACATTTTGTACGATATATTTATGCCTCACGCTGTGAAAACCTTTTATATCCTGTGAGAGATTTTGAGTTTGAATGAAATTTATGGATTGAATCAAATACGGAAGCAGTCGGACCCAAGAATGGAAATAAAGCACGGTTTAGATGCGACGTTATCGGTGCCGCCTGTCTACTTTTGAGATGTGTGTGTGTGTGTGTTTGTAGCATGCTCTGATCTCATCATCTGACCTACATAGCCATCTCTGATACAGTATGGAGGCACGCGAGAGCACCCTTGTTGATGTTTTTCCCGAAAGATCAGTAATTTTAGGCAATTAACTTCCTGAGCTCAAAAAACAATGTGACCATTGGGGAGGGGGAGCATTAATTTCTGAGCATGGTAAGAATCAGTTGTGCCTGGTGTGAAAAACGCCTTTAGTCTGTATTTTTGCCGTTTTTCACTTTGCAAGTGTTAGAGTTTAAAAATATATAATGAACATAAATATGAAGTTGACAGCATGAACTCCACTCACTGTTCGCTCTGTATTTCAGCTTATAGACACATTTTCACTGTAGATATTTTGGCACATTATAGCAGATTTACTTCTTCAGTGAATGAAACCCACCGATGCTCACCCTGTAGTCGCGGTCTCCTCATTAAAACCCTGCCGGACATGACTTTTTATAAAATTGTTAATAAACATGAATAGTGATGCACATTTCTTTAAGTGCTTATACACATCCCTAATTTCCTCACACACACTCGCATCTCTTCAACCACCAGAAATCCACCAGGACCCGAGCCGTGTCGGTGGGAGGGGATAGTCTGAGCTCACCTTGGTCTTTCCCTAAGCTCTATTCCGTGCTCTCCGTGTGCGGTCCGTGCCGCAGGGTCTGTTACGTACTGCAGTAATATGATACACACCGCCACTGAGCTTTATTTATCGTGTCAAGTGGTTAGACTTTGAAAAAAACATTCAGGTGCAGCTCGTTCCAGGGTGAACTGCTCATATACATATATATATATATATAATAGATATAGTAGATGTGTATAAATGATGCTTGTGTGACAGCAGTGTATATACATCCAGGCTCATTTACCTCCTGAGTTGTGACTGTTGTATAACAAAAAGTAAACACTGGATGTAATTTGCGTTCTGAGCCGGTCCCCGAGAGTGCGGAGGTCCGCGCACGTTAGCGCTGTAGCTTTGAGCTGCCTGTGTAATGGATGAGCTCGGTTTAACGTCGCTGCGCTGTCGCGTTGTGGTCGTGTGGCTTTTTTCTGTTTTCAGATGAAGCACCTCAGGTTTATCAGTCGCGTTCCTGTTTCCGTTCAACGAAACCTCAGACCTGTTCTCTTCAGTCAAGTGTGTGTGTGTGTGTTCCTGTTGTTGATTTCTGACTTTCTCTCTCTCGCTTCAGCAAGATGACGAGCGAATCATCCAGGAGATCCAGAAGGAGGGTGAAGCCGAATTGAACAAGAAGAACAATCAGTCAGGTGACCCTTTAACATGTTCCGTTCACAGCTTTCGAATCTCCATGATGTAACATTAGTAGTGCTGACTCATGACGTTGCTCTGCTTCAGACGCCGCCGGTAAGAGAGTGGGTCCTCCCCCTGAACCCACCCCTCCAAAAAGGCCACGGCCGGAACAGGCTCCGCCCCCCAACGCGGCCCCGCAGGGCGTGCGCCCCCCTCTGTTCCTCCCTCAGGTGCTGCTCCCCGGGCCCCAGCGGCTCTTCCTGCAGCCCGTCGCCGCCCCCTACGTGCCCCAGCTACCCAACCTGCCTCCTCTCAACTACAACGTTCCCAACGCCAACTTTGATTTCAACATGCCTATGCACTATGGCCCTCCACATCGCTTCTTTAGGGGTCTCTGAACACTCGCTGATGCTGAGGCCTAGACTTGGACTAAAACCTTGTTTTGCTCCAGAATCTACTGTCCTATAACCTCAGCCCCTCCTTCTATTCACATTGATTTATTATTTTTTATTATTATTACGATGTTTTGTTTTTTTTCCTCCCTTTTCTAGAGTGTGAAAAAAAACTGCAGAGGGAAATCTACCCTTTTTCATTATTTTTGGACGAATCACATTATATTCATGCACACAAAATAATCTGTCCAATGATTTCTTTTTTTCTTTGAATAAAATATATTGGGTGGATATATATATATATATATATATATATATATAAAAAATTTTTTTTTTTTTTTCCCCATTTATAGTTTTTTGTTTTGAAGCGAGATCAGAAAAGGAGGGATTTAAACATAACCTGGGAATAAAGACACTGTACATCCACTAGTTATTTCTTAATGATGAGTTTTTACAGCTTGTCATCTAGGAGTATAACAATTGTGAGCTTTAGATCTTTTTAAGCAATTAAATCTGTTTAAAAAAAAAAAAAGAAATCAATCATTTCTCCTTTATTGTTTTTCCTCGACTTTAGCCCGGGCATCCATAAAGAAATCTTACGAGGGTGAGTCAAAAATGATCCGCACTCCCGTTATCAGCGCTTTCTGTTCGAGGATCCTGTTTCCCCAGTCACTGCTGTACGTGTGTGTGTGTGTGTTACATCAGTTCATTTGTAACTGCGGTGCGAGCAAAAATAGAATCGTTCTTTACGATCTGAGGGTGAACCTGGTGCTGAAGAGCATAAACAGAAGCGTTCGTATATCTGTGAACACAATGTGGAGCGATACTCTACAGAAGGTGAAAGTTTCTTAAAGAGAATCATTACTGGTGACGAGACACGGATTCATCACTGCGAGTCTGGAACAGAAACATCCTCAATCACAGACCGAGAAAAGGTTCAAAAGTCGACCATCAGCTGGAAAATTCATCAACGCTTACAGTTTTCTGGGATTCTCAAAGGGCCAGAAGTATTGGAACATTAGCCGGGAAAAGGTTCAACAATCACGTGATCTCAGGTGACGATGCGCGTCCGCACATGTCTGCTCCACACTGTCGACACTCTGAAGTGTTAAAGCTCCTCCTCACTATAGTCCTGATCTCACTCCATCAGACTTTCTTTCACCTGTTTGGTCTCCTGAAAGCGGAACTACGAGGATGAAGATTCACTCCGTCTGTGAGCCACGAATGCACCGCTGTCTTCGGTTCTTCATCAGAAAGCATTTTTGAATGAGGGAAATACGTAAGCTCGTAAACCGACCAATGTGTGTTGAAAAGCAAAACGATTATGTCGAAAAATGTGTATTCGTCTTTTCTAAACGTCATTTAAAAATAAATTCCACAGCCAGAGTGCGGATAATTTTTGACTCACCCTCATATATCCAGCCCAAACCGGTAACGCTCTAACGACCATTCTGACTAACACAGCTCGGGGTTTTGGGTGTTTTTCCCATATGGTTATTTTTTTCTCTTCCTGCCAAACCTCATTTGAATCACTGATATGAATCTAGTCCTACACTGTTCCTCTTTAATTTTTATGAATTTTTTTTTTTTTTTTTTTTTGCATATTTGTCTGATCTTCCTTTGAAGTTGTATTTCAAGGAAGCATGACCGGTTGCCTGGTTACTGTGTGAGGACTGAAACATGAGGTGCTTTATGAAAATGATCAGCGCTGTAGTGATGACTCGATACACAACTGGACTTCATTACCGTTCTAAAAGTTTAATATTTCTCAATAACTGCACATCCATGAGTGTTTTATTCCTCTTATTCCACTTTATTTTATTAATAAACAACATATACTGCTTTTCAGTCGGCTACTTTCAATGTGACCCGAGTGTCTGCAAAAGGTTCCTGTTCTGTTCTAACAGCTATAAACTACGTTCTCTCACCAGCCTCTCTTTTATTCTTTATTGACGTTAATAAGATCAGATAAACTCCGCTTGTCATGTTGATGGTTTCTTATTAAGTCCTCCGTCTGGAAACTTTGCCGTGGTGGAGGACTCGCTCACCGCTCCAAAGCTCTACCTCTGAAGATCTGGTGTGTTTCATATCAAACAAATCTGACTCGAGAACTGAACAGTGTTGAGGAGCAGAATATCTTAAACGTAAAGATTTACTGATGCTTAGTGTCATGTGACCCCAGGCTTCCTGAGCCTGTAGTGTGGCTGCGGGCCGACCCCGGGCCCCTGCAGTGAACAGCCCCCGTCTTTCAGGGCCCAGATGAAGAACAAGCGAGGCACAGATTGCTGGATCTCCACCCTCCAGCCCAGGTCTCCAGCAGAGAGGTGTTTAAAGAGATTTCGTTCTGAGCCGCGTGACACTTTAAGCGCGTCGCTGAACAGAATGAGGAAGCAGTGAAACCTGAAACCTTGTGGTTGGTTCAGAAGAACTTTGTCATGCTTCAGCACGGTGGTGCGATGTTCATCCCTGTTCAACCCACGATTCTCACCTCGGGTCTGTGTGTGTGTGTGTGTGTGTGCTTGGTGGGTTTTAGTCTGAAGACACATGCGAAGTAGGCTAGAGTGTTTGTGTGCTCGTGCCCTCCAGTGGATTGGCACCGTGTCCAATCCTTTAGTCTCCAGTAACACCGTTGGGTCAAACCTGGACCTCCAGCCTCCTCACCTAACATCAGCACATCAGCTCGGTAATGCTTTTGTAACTGAATGAACACACACACACACGCTCCAAAATCTAGTGGAAAGCCTTCACAGAAGACAGATAGGAGAATAAATCTGAAATGAGATGAGATGTTTAATAAGCTCTGTGGACGAGATGGTCATGTGACCACAGACTTACAGCCATACTGTTTAATGTAATCATAGGAAAAATAGAAATTTTATTATTTTGACCTGGTGTTTATGGTCATATTTGAATCTTCTGAGTAACAGGCTCTCGAGGTGTGTTTAACCGATGTGGTATCGCACATGTAATATTCTAATACATTTTGGTTACGTTTTTATAGTTATGTATTTACAAACAAGTATACAGAGAGGGAAAAATAAAATACATTAATGTAAACTTTTGGATTAAATGCCAGACACGCCTGGTCACCAGCAGAGGTCCTGCAGAGCCACGCCCTGAGGAGGTGTTGCTGGTTTTAATGTTATGGCTGATCAGTGTATCCCCTCGTTAATATCTGAATGCTTTTCAGCACAAAATCCGAGTAGCTGAAAGTAATAGTAGATAAAATGCAAACGTCGTATTTAAAATAAATAAATAAATAAATACACCCTGGTACACACCGGCACCATAATGATGAGGTTACTCTGTGTCGGAGATTAAGTGGAACCTGGGGCTGGGATTGATCGTAACCATGTGGTGGCTCAGTTTGACACTCTTGACTTCCATCTGTTGGTGGGGTCACGAGGTCACGCCTGCAGGTATGGAGGCTCCTGAAGCTCCTGAGGCTCCTTGGCAGCTTGCTGACCGTCTGCCCACAGCCCGAGACCCTCCTGAAACCGGAGCCTTTCATTCTGCAAGCTGTCTCCGTCTTCTAAGCCGTTAAACCAAAGGTTACGCCTTGGCGTGGAGAAGCGCGCGGCTTATGAGCGTTGAAGGCACGCGTGTCTGTGGCTTCATTAACTCCGGGTTCATGTTGGTGAGGCGTGATGCTGAGCTCTCTTCCTGAAACGTGTACGAGAGATGTGTATGTTTTTCTTTTCTTTTAAGGACGTCTGGAAAGTCTTAACGTGTGAATAAAGTCTAACTGCAGTGCGGCAGTGCGTAAAAATTGTGACTCTTCCTACTAGCCATGTGTTTTTTTTTTTTTTTGTTTTTTTTTAAATCCTTTTTGTATTCCTTTATGTGATTTATAGGACAGTGATGTTTTAGGAACAACCCCCCATCCCCCTCCCCCCACCCCCACTACGGGCCATGTGGCCTCTGTTCGTGACCATCGAATGCTTTCCTAATGATGCTTTGGCCAGATAAAGCTAATGTCCATTATGGAGACGGAGACGTCTCTCCGCTAACGGTCTCGAGACGCTGGTGATGCGCGGCCGCGGCGCCTCGGGGGTGGTCAGATGTAGCATGACGGTCTTTGATTAACTTCCTGGGGTCAGACATGTGATCAGTGCAGCTGCTGCACGTTTCTCATGCGGCCATTAGCTGAAGAATCTCCTTCGACCCAGAAACGGTGTGAAGACGACGTTGTGTGTGTGTCAATGTGTGTGTGTGTGTCAGTGTGTGTGTGTGTCAATGTGTGTGTGTCAGTGTGTGCACATGGGCTCCTATGGTCCTCACGTTCCCCCCTTTTCTGTCCCCCCTTTTGTCTTACCATTTTGTCTTTCTTGTTTGATTGTATTTGAAAATGTCCAGTTGCATAATGGGGAAAAACTTTTGGCACCCTTTCAGATGGTGTTTTTTCTTTTCTTTTCGAGGCCTTTGAGTTTATGCTTATATACAGCTGATCCTCCCTTCCTGTTGGACTTCACTGAACTTCCGGGCACGCTCCGGCTTTATCTTTAAACCACATCTTTAACCACTTGGTTTATTACAGCATGACCATGATAAGATTACAGACTGAACATAAGTCGAGGCATCTTAATTATAAATATACATGAATTCTATTCTAATACTCGCATTTAAACCACTCGCTTGTGTATTCAGTTATTTTTGCCTAAATCGATATTTGAATAAGATAAGTATCCTATTAAGCGCTCCGTCACTAATGTATAGCGCATATGTTGCGCGGAAGCATGGATCCCTGGGGGCTCTGATCATTAACCTCGCTAACATTTCGCAGCCTGTTTTGGGCCTCAGCTCAAAGTAAAGCAGATTAAAGGCCCGCTCTTGTGGGCGCTTCTTTATTGGGTTAGGCGTCTCCCCGGTGCAGGATGAGGAGGTGGAGGAGGGGAAGAGGCCGCGTGGACAGAAATGTCTCAGAGTTAAACAGGACTAAGTCTTTATAAAGTCTCGCAATGCAAAACGATTATTATTATAAATGTGGATGTGTCGCGTAACAGACTGTGATTAGTCGGGTATTAATTAGGGACGTGATGGATGAGTTTGGAAATCACGAGCCAACTGCGGCTCCGGCAATAACGCAACACAAAGGCTGCATTGATGAGCAGAACAGTGGCCAGGAAAGCAGGAGGAGAAAAAAAAAGAATCTGCTCTCAGGATCAATCTGGGTCGTGTGGAAACACTCTGCTCTCGCTGCTCCTGAGCTCCACTGGATCGAGTTCCAAAATAAACTCAGGAAGGTCCAGTCATACATCAGTGAGTTTAGAGGGCAGCTGTCTGACTAAGCCACTCCACACACACACACACACACATATGTTCCTAATGTCTTCTTTATGGAACAATGGTTCTACCTGAGATCACTCTGTACGTACAGTGAGAACAAATGACGACAAACCCACAGGTCGAGTTTTCATAATCCAATTTATCTTTTTTTTTTTTTTTTGTACCCACGGCACATGAAGAGGAAAAAGAAGCAACCATAATATCAAAACAATATATAAAAAAAGGAAGTCAGTAAAGTTTTACAAAGTATAGTATGTATGTGGAATGTTGTGTTTATTTCCAGTATGACCAGTAAGGCACAGTCATTACCACTCCCTTGTATGAAAACGTGATCACAAACCCTACTGATGTAAGGGCAGATTATATGATTTTTGCAAACTAATTTACTCTACGTAACTAGATGTGACTAATGACATGTACAGTGTTCATGCGGTTGCACCGTCTTCACCAAACCAGTGTCGTTGGTTATTATTATTATTATTATAATTATTTCCAGGATTTTTCTAAACAGAACCAAACACCTGATTTGGGGTCGACTGGTGCCCGTGTCAAGACTGACAGACTGAACTACTGACACAGTGTAAGCGAACAACAATCCTGCAGTAGGAAATGTTTGATCAAGATCAGAATTTTATAATATTATAATTTAAGCCAAATCAGGTGGTCTTGGTCACATCTCACTCTTGGCTCATTAGCGGTGCTCTCTCTCTCTCTAGATATTACTTTCAATAGTAAATATACATTTAATAATAGGATCTCTCTCTGTATATATATTTATATATTTTGTGTGTTTGGTGTAGATACTTATTCCTCCAAATCGTAGATAAAAGGTATATGATAATGTCTGTGCCTTCTAAATTAAAACTTGTACATTTGGCGTTATTTTTCCAGTTTAAGAGTTTTTAGCGCATTTTCCAGATTGAGCCGCCGCGCCCCCCCAAACGCTGGTTTCCCCAAACGCAGTCGGTCTTAATTTACCATAAATATAGCGTTGAACCTGCAACAACATACTGGATCAAACAGATGAGAAACAATCAGCCTCGTATCTGAACAAGACTAACAAACCTTTCCGATGCAGCATTAACACTTTCCTCTCCTGTCGGCATCAGGATGTGAATCCAGAGATTAAATGAAGAGCCGTATCATTATGCCTCTCTTCACAGTTTGACTTTACAGGGAAATGAAATGTAAATGGCACATAAAAAAAAAAAAAATCCAATACACGTCGCCATATGTCGAAAAAAAAATAAACTAACAGGTCATCGTCGTCTTCAGTGCCGAGAACAGGACATTCCAGTGGTTAGAGGACACACTATAACCAGACATCAACATTCATACAACTACCAATAAATATTGCCGTTAGTCGTCTGCTCACTGATATTCTAACTCCTGGCAATAATTGTGGAGAAGGGAAACGACCTAAAGACCTAATCCTCAGTCACAGGGTTCGACAGACAACATTCTCCTAAAACACAACAACATATCCAAAGAGAAAGGCTCTTACAGAACTGTGCAAAGACAAGGAAAGGGATCGGAAAAAATCCCAGCCAACTTTTTTTTTATTTTTATTATTATATTTTGTTTTTTTTCCCCTCTTCCCTCTGAGGAGATCCAGTAAACCGGTGAGAACACCGCGGTACACTGCGGCTTCTCCGCGGACTCGCTAGCGAATTTTAATTCCAGTTGAAATTTCGTTTAAACAAACCACAAGACGTTACCACGGTATACAAAAATTTGGGGAACGGATACAGTGAAGCCCCTAGAAACCGTACGAGTGCCGACACGTACCGGGTTTTGGCCGACGGAACCCGCGTGACGCCACTAGAATCCCACAGAACCAGAATGCTGGAGTATGAACATGCTGACTGTATTTTAGAGGAAAGTGTTCATTATATCATCATCATCATATCATAGATCATGGAGTCCATTTAAACCATCAAAACCCACTTTAGACCTTCATTTTTACTCTCCTACCCACTTGTGCTCATGGTGAGAAACAAAAACCAACAAAAAAAAAAAAAAAACATATTTAATATGTAGAAAGAAAAAAAAGAAAAAAAAGAAAAAAAAGAAAAATACAAAATAAACGGTGGTCACTCGAGCACTTCTAATACTCCCACATAGTGGAGCTGTCCAGGTCGTCGGCGTTGGCCTTCAGAACACCAGCGTGGTCTCCTTTCAGGTATTTCCCTTCACTCGACTTGATGGCCACCTTGTTGTAGTCGCAGAACTCCAGGAAGAAATCGACCGGGGCGTCGCTGCTGCTCACCACCGAAGACTCGCTTCCTACCATCCAGTATTTCCCAGTGGAATCTGACCAGACACACACATCATCAGAAGCCTTTTATTTATTTATTTATTTATTTATTTTAAACATTGAATGCTTTACAGATTTTTAAACAATCTCCCAGTGTAGACCTTCACACTCTTGGATCTCCAGTCCGATGTACCGAGTGGAGAACTCACCTTGGAGACTGTAGGCTCCGTCGCGGAACTCCAGGCCGAAGACGTCGTAAGAGGATCGGTTCGAATCCAGAGTCCCGGTGACCTTCCTGCAGCCGATGAAGCCGTGCTCTCCCCTCAGCACGATGAGCGGCCTGTTGATCAGCTTCATCAGGAACTCCTCAGTCTCTCCTACAGAGGAGAAAGAAGGTACTTATGGGAACGTTCAGCTACGCAGTCGTTTCATACCACTTGTACTGAAGACATTTAAATAAGAGCCCAAATGATCTTAATTATAAAGTGTTCTTATAAATTTACACTTCCTTTCTCCTTCTCCATATTTTTCCTTTTTCTTCCTTCATCATTACTCTTCATTCTTTCCTTCTTATTTTTACTTCCTTTCATCCTTTCTTTCTCCTCTTTGTCCTTCCTTTCTTTTTCCTCCTTTATTTCTATTAATTAAGTATTTAAAAATAATGTGCAAAAACCTTTCCTTCTGGAAGATCTTTCTGTGGTCAATGTTAACATTATGAATAGGAAGAAGAGAATGAAGAAAGAAAGTTAATGAATGATCAGACCAGGAAACAAAGGAAGGAAGAAAGGAGGGGGGGACGGGACGAAAAAGGAAAGAATGACATGGAAGAATAGGTAAGAAAAGAAAGAAAGAGGACAAAAAAAAGGAAGGAAAAAGGTTGAAGAGTAATGAGGGAGAGAGACAGAACGAAGGGAAGGAAAAATGGAGGCAAAAGGAAAGAATGAAAAGGAGGGGTGGGGGGAGGGATGAGATGCAAGGAAGAAAGGATAAGAAGAAAAGAAAGAAAAAGGTAGGAGTAGTGAGGAAGAAAAGACAGGAAGGAAAAGAATGAGGAAGGGAGGAGGAAGAAAAATAGTGAAGGACAAAGAAAGGGATGGATAAGGAGGAGGAGAAATGTAGAAAGGAAGAAAGGATGAAGAGAGCACGGATGGGAAGAAGGAGGAGATGATGGAATGAACATCTCATGAACATGTGACGATGTGTTTTTACAGCAGATTCTCATCTCTGATTCCTGAACCTGGCCTGTACACCGCCCGCGTTCCACCATGTGAGAACATTCTACAGAGTTCTCCAAGCGCTGCTCGTTCCTCTGCACGCGACTCCATGATGGTGGTTTTAGATTCATAAACAGGTTACAGGATTGAGGATGTGTGTATGTGGTTTTTTTTTTTAGTATGGCTCTTTTGTTCCCAATTTTTATAGACGCTTCTTTAGACATTTTCACCACATTACTGAAACGCTGGAGGTCAGAACTCACCGGCGGAGTCGATGCTAGCAGCTAGCTGCCCGTTCTTCTTGGCTGCCACGTATTTCCCGTTGGCGGCACGGAGGGTAATCTTCTTGCCTCGCCATTCGATATCGAAATAGCAGTTTGCCGTCCTGATTGTGAGGGAATAACGAGACAAGTTATAAACGTGTACGATCGTCCAGAATAAGAATAAAACAGTTTTACCGTCCTACATTTCTGAATGCAGAGTTAATAATAAATTTAAAAAAAGGGGCCAAAGAGGTAACAGTGAATAGTGTAGACCTTCTCCTTGGCGTGCATCATCCTTACACTCCTCACTGACCCCTTACATTCAACTCAACTTTATTTGTTTAGCACTTTAACAACAAAGTGCTTCACATATAATCATCACACGCTCTATACAAGGCTACACAAATACATGTTCATATTGATCAAAACACACAAATCAAGGCCAGAGCTTTCGCAGAAACAATCTGCCCGGAGCCACGGCCTCTGTGATGTTTACTCAGCCTTCAAAAGGGAACAGGACGTCATTTACATCACGCTTATGTTACACAGACCAATGAAACGAACCGTATGCCCGAGACTTACTTGGTGGACGCGGTGCACTGCAGTCCGCCGGTGGCGGTGAGGGTCCAGTACTTTCCGGCGCAGGTCCTGAAAGCGCACTTCTTCGTATCTTTACTGATCTCCATCTGAAAGGTCTCCTGATCGCTCTCTTCGTCCTGGTTGGCGGACAGGTCCATGCCTGAAAGAGGGACATCGATGTCTTGTTAAATCAGGATAAATCAGAGGTCATGTCATCTGATCAGATAAGCTAGATCTTCGTTCCGGTTATCGGTTTAAATGAGCAGATCGTGTCCGTAACAAAAGCCGATCTCGGAGATTAGGGAAGATTTCCTGTCGGATTTAAACGCTTATTTGCGCTGAATGCATCTTTGTTTGAAACACTTTTGTTTCACTCCCAAATACAGAGGCATGCAGGCACTAAACTAAAGAGTTAATCTTCTGGAATTGTGGCCCATCTCATGTCTCCCACTGAGCATCTTGGCAGAACAGCTGTGACTCAGTCTAGCAGAATGCATCCGGTTTACAAAAGACCAAGGAAAAGCAGAGCACCGGGTTATATGCAGACTTCTCCTAAATCATTACACTGCAATTACAGACACACAATGTATGAGTCATGCATTCCCTGCTGAACCCCCACATGAAGATGAGCTAATGTAGGTTACTTTTGGGTGAGCAACAAACACACACACTCTTATATTATACTCATTTTATACTTAAACTAGCTCTTCTTGTGTCTTCATTAATCCGTTCCTGCATGGACCCCCACCCAAGACGCCTGACCACGCGATGGTTTAGCAGCACCAAACAGGCGCCTGGCCCCTGGAAAGCAAGATTGAATTTCCAACTGAAATATGCAAGCCTGAACGAGCAAGGAAAATAAATGACCGCGATGAGAACCACATGGTTGCGAGTGGAAAAAAAATTTAAAATCTTTACGGAGAACCTTGCTTTAAAACAGGGACTGACCAAAAGGGAGTATGTTATTCATCATTTTAGGGACCCAAGCAGCAAACTTCCTCTGCAGACATTTTTGTAAGCTGCTGACTGACACATCCCTGCCCCCACACACACACACACAGATGCCCAGTTGATCCATCCACACCATGGCAACTGGAGCCGGGGAGCAAGGCTGCTATTCAATCAGATCTCAAAGGGATGGCTTCAGACACAACCGAGACATTTGCTGTTGTGTAACAGATGAGACCGTTGGGTTAAACGTGTGTTATTTGGACAGGGGGGGATACTGCTGCTCCTAACAAAGCTACTCAGCTGAACGTTTGTCTCGCCAGCAGTGTGAAAAGCGCTGCAGATGTTATCAATATGTTAGAACAAAAGCATGCAGGAAATCTTTTCCGTATTCGTGGTGCATCAGCGCAGCACGGCGAGAGAAGAACAGCAGGATGAGGAAGAGGGACGTTTGAGCTAAATGACAGACCGCTACAGACAGCGAGTCGCTGTTATTAAAGGAAAGGACCGCTGCTCTTACAAGGCAGGCACCATTGTCCTGACGGACACGGCTGCCTACGAGGTCGAGCAGCTGGGGTGCACAGGCAGCCAAGGCCAGCTCACATCGCCTTTGTTCTCACTCTCTCTCTCTCACAGCTCCACCACACCATCCTCCACATGCCTGAGGAAGAAAATCTCAGCCTCCTCCAAAGACAAATCACAAACTGGCAAACAAAGACCAAACTGAAACCCCTGTGAACATGATGACTAAACAACTTTAAGCGCACTTGACAAGCTAAATTATTAGTAAGGATCGTATTCAGGAGGGACATAAAGCACTCTGATCCCAGAAGACTGGCTAAGCTTGCAGATGACTTTCTACAAGATGAAGTTCCTAATTCAAGCCAGATGTGGGTGTGTGGCAATAAACCTCTAAAGCATGAAGAAGCACACACACACACACACACACCGCAGCAGTCCCTCACATCACCAGCAGAAAAAGGAAGGGAAAAAAAATAATAAATTGCAAAGACTCCTGAGAAACAAAGGCAACCCTCTTCCCTTCGGTCATGCAGAGACCACGTGGATCAGGCTTGCTTTTGGCTCAGGACTACCAACCATGCCCCTGAACACTAACCAGGCCCAAAACCGGAAATCTAGGTCCTGACACGGTGCACACATGGCTCACTGTAACTCACACCCCTCTCGGCCCTAAATCGAGCTGACCCTGAAGGAGGGGAGGAGTCATGGTTCATCATATCCAAACATTATGACATCTCGTTACGTTTGAGATGTTTCAACACAATCGGATCCATTATTTCAGCCTCGCGCCGGCCGACTTTATTCCTCCGAGTCTACTGTAACGTCTGCTTTCACTCCAGATTTAATTACACCAAACTGGATCCTCAACCAACGCAGCAGTTGTGGAATTCCATGAAAAAAAAACAAGCAAGCCCTCAGTGCTGACGCTTGGCCAGCAGCTCAGATTCTCTGCCTGCCATCTCAATATTCACAGGAAGAAAGGAAATACAAAATGGATGCTGCTATGCAGTGGTCCAACCCATGGCTTAAAAAAAAAAAATCAATTTAAAAAAAGTGTGTTGGGGGGGGTGGGGGGCAATGGAGAACATATTTTAACATTCTTCAGCATTTTATTTATTTATTTTTAAATGTCTGCAGATGTGAGCTTTTCACATCTGAAATGAACTCTGCATGTCTGCATGCTGTAGCTTTTCTTTTCTTTGGCACAAGAGTTCTGGTTCTACAGAGGGACCACAAACCATGGAATGGAATACAGGATCTATAATTAAGAACGGGATGATAAAGTATAATCATAAAGGACTCAGGATGACATCCATGGCTCGGTGGGTTATAGTGGTGTAGAAGTTAAATCTGGGTAAATGATACATTATGGGCTCGTGCTGAATCATGCATAATGAATAAACCCGACCAGAGATGTGATGCAGCTATATATATATATATATATACACACACACACATTGCAGATATATATATATATATCTGCAATCATGCATAATGTGATGTGACCAGTGAGATGTAGCTGTATATACAGTATAACCACCCATCCATATATAATCCTGTTATACATTTATATATCATAATCTGATCAGAGATGTGATGTGCCCAGTGATTATATATTATGTGATGTGCCCAGTGATTATACACGTTATGTTATGTGATGTGCCCAGTGATTATACACGTTATGTGATGTGCTGTGCCCATATGCCTACCTTGCCTGGTGGACACATTCCTGTCGTTGGCGGCTGTGAGCACTACCTGCGGGTGGCTCTGCTCCAGGACGAACAGCTCATCCTTGCCCACTTTGGTGCTCTTGCCGGACTTCATGGTGCCGCTGGGTCCGGACGGGGCCAGGTACTTCCCCACGCCGTCCCGGAACGCGACCTTCCCGGAGCGGAACTCGAGCGTGTAGCCGGTGCTCTTGTCGGGCTTCTGCGCGAGCGCGCCGTCGCTCCTGAGGAACCGGTTGTCGGCGGTCTGCAGGTGGTACTTCTGCTCGTGGAAGACGAGCGTGATGAGGGAGTCCACGCCCCACGGCACGTCGCGGTCGATGGCCACCTCGTCCGCCTTGTCGCTCAGGTGCGCGTACCGCTTGCGCGTGACGCTGAACAGGTTGAGCTGCGGGTGCATGGCGATGTGCACGCTCCATTTCTCCGCGTGCCCCGAGGTCTGCGCGAAGCAGGTGATCCGGTCCTCGGTGCCGCCCAGGTAGCGCCGGTGCGGCTCGGACTGCAGCGACCAGCGGCCGTCGTCGTGCGCCGTCACCACGAAGCGCGAGTCGTCGCTCGGCGTCTCCGCGTCCCCGCTCACGTTGCCGTCCTTATCCGCCGCGATGTAGCGGCCCAGGTGGCTCTTCAGGAAGAACACGTTCGAGTCGTCGCCGTCCTGCTCCAGCGTCCAGATCTGCTTCTTCTTCATGCTCGTGGCCGACGCGTTGATCTTGAAGCCGAACGACTCCGCGGTCAGGTACTTGTTCCCGCAGTTGATGAGCCCGAACTGGATGGTCAGCATGTCGCTGGTCCCGTTAGACGTCATGTCGGCTGCAGGCTCACTACTGTACTGGGGGGAGAGATGGAGATGGAGACAGAGAGAGGTGTGTGTGAGAGTGCTTCAGTGATTCTATACTGCTGCAGCACTGGTGGTGGTGGTGGTGCGTCTCCGTGTGTGTGTGTGTGTGTATGCGCGTCCTGGCTCTTTGTTTGGGGAGCGTCGCCACTCAGAGCGCGCGCGTCCACGCGCAGCTGAAGCTTTTATACACGTGAGGCGCGTCAGGCGCGTGGCCCCGCCCACTTTAAAAACCCTTAACATTCCCACATCTGTAGGGTTTAAAAAAAAAAAAAAACACTGAAATATGTCCTACAGGTAACTGCTGACTTTACTATGGATACCGAACATTAACAGAAAATCAATCACTTTTACTTGTATATGGTTCAATATGAATCATAACATCAGCAGGGACCTGTAGGAAATATTTCATTTATTTTTTATTTTAATGATGCATTCAATTTACAGGTTGTATCCAAAAAAAATTGTATTTGTTATAAGGGGTGGCACTGTGGCTTCTCACCTCCAGGGTCCTGGGTTCGATTTCCTCCTCAGGGTCTTGCACATGGAGTTTGCATGTTCTCCCCGTGCTGGGTGGGGTTCCTCCGGGTACTCCGGTTTACCTCCAACAGTCCAAAGGCATGAAGATTAGATGTTTAATTGCCGTTCACAAATTTAAGTTGGCCGTAGTGGTTGAATGACTTCAACCACTTAACCAGTGTGTGCCCTGTGATGGATTGGCGCCATGTCTAGGATGTGCCCTAAGTCTCCTGGTTTAGCTCCAGCCTAAACTCCCCGCCATTTTGTAGGATTTTAAAGGATCTATTCGCTTTTGTTGGTTAATTTAAGTGCAACTGGATAGACTCTCTTGTAATCCAACTAGGGAATGTGGAGTAGTGATTACCATTGTATTTATTCCCATTTTTTACAGCTTTGGTTGGACCTCCAGTCAACATTGACACGCAAATTCAAACACTTTGGCAATTAACCTAATCTGCATGTCTTTGGACTGTGGGAGGAAACTGAGGAAACTGTGGGAGGAAACCCACCAAGCATGGGGAGAACATGTAAGCTCCACACACATAGACCCCGAGGGAGAAATCTAACCCTTGCCCCTTGAGGTGCAAGGTCACAGTCCTAACCACTACGTCACCATGCCACCATATGGCATAATATGAATATAAATATAATATACCTGGTGGCTCAGTGATTAGCATAGTTCTCTCTCACCTCCAGAGTTATGGCTTTGAATCCTGTCCCTGGTCTATGTGTGTGTGCTTGGTGGCGATTCCTTTGGGTACTTCATTTTTCTCCTATAGTACAAAGACATGCGGTGTAGGTTGACTGATCTACAGTATCCAAATTGCTCAGTAACTGGGTGTGCGACTGTGTGTTTGTGCAGTGTGTTGTTTTGTGGACACTTACACACTCATTCACACCTAGTGGCATGTTAACATCATCAATTGACAAACTGTCATGTTTTTTTTTTTTAAGTTTAAGAAAAGCACAGCAAACCCAGAGGAAAAGGAGAGAACATACAAACCTCCACACAGACCCATGAGTGAACTGGACACCCTGGAGTTGTGTGTGACAATATTACTCACTGCACTGCTGTGCCTGAATGAATTATTATAAATCACTGTTAAAGTCGCATGACAATCCCTGTGTTATTTTTACCCAGAATTCTTTACTTCTGTTAGATCTTGCGGATGCTGTGATTAAAAACACTCTTAGAACTGGAACATCTGCCGGCAATCAGGATGCGTCTGGTACAAAGCATGACTTTTGATGTAGGAATTAATGTATGCATGCATGTAATCAATACAAAACGTCTGAACCAGCTGCTCCAAAACAAAATCACTGATACTGTACTGGTACATCGTGTCTCCTTGTATATTGTTCCATTTGGTCACCAAACATACCCATGGTGTGTGCAAGAATAAAAAGATTTACTTTGGCCGTTTCACCACAAGACCTCGTGCTATTTGTAAACCGCTTGCTCAGTGAGGTTCAGGTGTGTGAAGTTTTTGGTGAAAGCAGGTTGTTGTTATGAATTTCTGTTCCTTTAACATATTTTTTACACCTTCACCATCCTTCTTACTGTGTGGAACAGTGTGTTCATGGGTCTAACTTTTAATTGTTGAACTGTTTTTGAATTTATTGATATTTTTTAACCTGTGCATGAAATTTCTTAAATATATCACTATCTGATTTGTTCAGATCAACAAATGTCTGGGATCTAACAAAACTCAAATATACACTGATCAGCCATAACATCAACACTACAAAACATTAACACATTAACATTGATTACATCCATCCATCTATCAAGAAACCTCTGGAGTCCAACTAGGGGCCGTGGAGGCCGATGATGATCGTTGTATTTATTCACATTTTTACGACTGTGGTGGGACCATTGGGTCAACATTCACACACACACTACAGGCAAACTGGGAACGCCAATTAGCCTAATCTGTGTGTCTTTGGACTGTGGGAGGAGACCTGAGCACCCGGAGGAAACCCATCAAGCACGGGGAGAACATGCACACACACAAAGACCCCGAGGCAGGAATCGAACCCTGACCCTGGAGGTGCGAGGCCACAGTGCGAACCACTACGCCACTCTGCCGCCATTAACATTGATTATCAATTATATGCCAGTAAACAGCTGTGAGGATCAGGTTCACTCAAGGCCTGAGGGGAGCAAATGCCAGGTCGTCCAGTCGACACTGGCCGCGACTCCACAACCCACAAACACCCAATGGATCCACAGCCATCGTCCCCATGACAGACACCGTGGCACACGCCCAGAAGTTTTGCGGAGTCACGACCCGAGGGACCAGAGCTGGTGACACAAGGGGAACCTACACAGTACTGGGCATCATGTTTTGCATCGTAATGTTTTGCATTGTCATGTTATTGCTGATCAGTGTATAACCTCAGGCTGAACAAACAGGAACAGGCTGGACACTGAATGGACAATTTATTCAAGAACATTTTGTTTTAGTTGTTATATTTTTACAGAACATGCAAATATTCAAACATTTTATTAGAACAAAGATAAATATACTCTCTTGCTGATGGACAAATCGAATTCCTATGTGCAATAGTTATTTAAACAGTGATTTTCCATCGGCGTTATGAAGCACATCAACAATCCTGTACTGTTATCAATCACATTGTGAAAGATGAGCACAAATATCTAATGTTTAACCCAGTGGTCCCACTCTGTTTACTGGTGGAATGAGTGGTTTTGACTTTAAAATGAGTCCTGTTTTACTAGCGAGTGGGAGCACCAGGAAACAAAACTCGAACTGTTCCTCTACACAAAGATCTATTCACAGCCTGGACACACGCGTCGCATGGTTCAGGAAGATACAGTCAAATAAACAGCAGCTCCATCCAAATAACACTGGCAGCTGTTCATTCAGAGAGCGCGCTGGAGCTGACAAACTTTGTTTTATCATATGGATTAACAAGCTGGACGTGAAACGTGTGAAACCCCTCACACTGACTCACTCTCTCACTTACTGACTTACTCACTCACGCTGAAACGATTCTCCAAAAAAGTTGTTGCGCAATATCTGGACAGAAGCTCAGGGTTTTTAAATCGAACCGTGTGCTCACTGCAGGAACTGAGGCTCATATCACAGAGAGAACTGTTTAGGGTGCAAAAAGTTCACTCGAGAGAAATTTGCACCACTTTTTGAATAAAAAAATTAAATAAAATAAAAAAATAAATAAAAAAAAATATATATATATATATTTTAGATATTTTTTAAATAAACACAATAATTTGGTTATGTACTTTTTTACTCATCAATTTATTGTACATATGTTTGTGCAATAAAAAAAAAGAAGATACCAAAATTATATTGCATACATGGAAAAGAAAACATTTTTATTGTTGTTTGTTATCTCTGCCTCAGGTGGCTGTTTTTCCTTAAATACACCCATATAAGGTCATGTCGCGCTACATTGTTATCATCCACTGTTATCATTCCTGAGATACAGTATGTCTATGAATATTTTATACCTGTCAGTCATGACTATTCATAATCAGACACTGAAATAATATTATCATTAGCTGATAGGTGTAAACATGTTTTCCGCGTCCATGTCCTTTTCCTTCCACTTCCCAGTACCTGAACTCGCACAAACTAAAATGACAAAAATTATTGTGTGATTGTGTGTAGGGATGATGGACTGGTGTTTGATCCAGGGAGTAATCACAGGTCACGACCAGAGCTCCACTTGATAAATATAGGTTCTGAAGGGAAGGATAGCACTATGGCTTGGACACCTCCAGAGTCTAGGGTTCGAGTCTAGGGTTCGAGTCTTACCTTCTGGTTTGTGTGTGTGTGGAGCTGGCGTTTCCAAATTGCCTGTAGTGTGTGGGTATGTGTGTGTGCTTGTGCCCTATGATGACATGGCACCATGTCCAGGGTGTGGGCTCCAGGCCTCCTGAGACCCTGTACAGGATGAGCAGGATGGAAAACGAGTGAGAGCGGAGAGAAGAAAAGAGAAATAGCAAATTTTGAGAAGAGAAGAAGGTCCTGTTCTGTGAGTATAAAAAGTTAGAAGTGCATTTTTTTATGCACTTGATAAAACCCCCTAATATGGAATTGATAGAATGATGGTTTGCATTTTACATAAGAACTCCTCGTGTACATAAGAGCTCCGCATTCATGCAAATTAATTTCCAGTGTGATGCAGATAAGATCTCTGATTTTGCATAGCTTTCAAAAATACAGGGACACAAATAGATCCAGTTCTCACCTTTCTCTCTGTCTCTCTCTGACTACACAGGAAAGAATAAATTGTAGCACTGAGAATTTATATAGGGGGCATATATATATATTTTTTTAATCACAATGCAATTTCCAGTTGTATGAATAGTAAGAACCCTAAAGCATGTTTTTTCGGTAAAGTTCATCATTATAACGATACGCTGACGAGCAGCCGTCTCAGCACTGTAGGCCTCTTTGTTCACATGATAAAGCCACTGCAGTTACCATGGCGACGGAGCTCCAAATCTGCAGTTCTGAAAATAAGGTTGATCCGAGTACAGCCGCGCACATGAAAAGCAACAGCGCCGCAAGACTGCCTTTTCTTTAGGTTCTTAGCTTTATCCCATATTATGTGCTGCATACATTGTGGATTAACGTCAACAATTCATCCAATAATGGAGTGAAGGGATTTCTAAACCAGGCTTAATTTAAGCCTTGTGTAAATAAACATGGTGTGCAAAGGACACAGATTAGTGTGTCGTTTGTCGTGTCCCCCTTTACAGATGTACAGTGTTTGTGTGTATGGGACAATGCGGTCTGGTCTACAAACCTACTGCACTTTCCGTTATATCGCTCCAGTTTGCTTTCCAACTCCTATCGCCTCATATCCTTTGTGTGCCTTCTACTGTATTTGTCTTCCTTTCTCCACCCTCGTCTCTTCCTCTCTCTCTCTGTCTGAGGGACGGCGGAGGGAGCACGGAGGGGGGAGGGGGGAGGGGGGTGTGAGGAGGTGTGATGTCCTGCATATCGATGGTGTGCTGCAGCACTGCGTCAGGTGTGACTTGCCAGCTCCTTCCGAATCAATCACCCTCGCATGCTTTTACCACCGAGCCAATCAGACCACCATTCACCCCGTCTCATCCTCTTCCCCCCCCCCCCCCCTTCCTACCCAGACTGGGATGATCCCGCATGCGGCTGTGAGCCGTCAGATCACACTGGCTCTTTGTGTGCACTGTGAACACTGGCGTCCAACATTTTATTTACCACCCAAACATCAGGCAGTTTAACAGTGTCTCTGCAGATGTGGTACAGCTGTCGTCCTGTGTTTATTTTCATTTCTGCTGATTCATATATCATTTTTTTTGGTATTTATTTTCAGAGTGCATTGGTGCATTGCAGTTTGCATCGCATGATTCATATTCTCCAGCAAGCATCACATCCTTTCTGCAGGCCTACGGTGAATCTCTATTAACACAGCACGGCATGTGCTGCTGAATAAACCATGGCTAAGTCATGCTTTTACGTTTGATGCATCGAGCTGCAGACTCACCCTTGCTGACACAGCAGGGACTGCAGACTTGTCTGCACCGACACGCTCTGCCCAAAATCTACTAACCTGAATGCATTTTTCCTAACTGTCCAGCTCTGCATTTTCTTCTCTCTGGCTGCAGACTGACTGAGCATTAACAGACAGGCAGGTTCACAACACCGAGTCGGATGCAGCTACTTCAGTTAAGGTTGTCCACACTGACCGAATGACCTACATACTGTACGCTACAGTGCGCTGCTCTTTATGCGTCACGGGCTGTTATGCATTACCTCATGCTTAATAGACATTATACAGGGTAAGCAGGATGGAAAACGTTTGTTTGTTTGTTTGCTGCTGTTTCTAATAGAAATCGTTCCAGTGGTTTGCATTATACATATTATTCCTAATGCTGAGTTATGGTTTTTAAGAGTCCACTCATTTATAGTTCAGTTACAGTATGTGCAGAGGAGGGCAAAGTACATAAATCCTGTACTTGACGAAATGTAGCGATTCCACAGAGTAAATGTTACTCAAGTAAAAGTAGAAAAAGTTCTCCATTTTTACATGTAGACTTGAGGAAAAGTAATTTTTCCTCTGGGTGCGCAAGGCACAAGGCATCGTAAAACCTCAGTGGATTATGTACAGGAAACAGAAATGAGTAGTTACCTTTGACTCTTTTGGTCCGAGTCATTCGTTCTTTTGTCACGTGACTCCCATAGACGCTATGCAGTGCAATAGATTCAAAAGCACAAACGACTCAGACCAGAAGATATGAGAGGTGAGCTACTCGTTATGTTTATCATAATATGTCCTTAGCTGCACTGAAATATTTTCATTTCTGGAACTCTATAAATTTGTGCATGTAGACGTGTTTGGGGTCTGTTTATTGAAAATTTTACATTTTATTTTATTTTAAGAACTAAAGAAAGTAATGAACTAAATGACTCAAAAAAGATCCGTTCATTTTGATGAACGAGATTCAAAGAACCGAGTCACTAAAATGATTCAAACTTTAAATAGATACTTTAAAAAGATAAACTTTACTTTTTTAATGCAGCCCCGCCGCTATTGTCCTAACTGGTCTTCAAAATAATGCACAAATTAACTGACTGATGTTTTCTTTTTGGTTTCTAAAAGTAAAAAGTGTCCTCTAATAAATCCACTCATGTGAAGTTCAGATACGTGAAAGATACGGGACAAAGTAAATGTACTCGGTTACCTTCCACCTCTGGTTATGTGGGAGGAAATCTGTGCAGAAGAATTCCCAAAACTTTAGAAGTACAGTACCGTGGAACACCATGGAAGACCATCATTAAGTTACTAACAACAGGATGTCCTTCCAAAATAGACTGAAAGAACAGGACATAAATGTAACAGTGAAGCTGCCAAGAGATCTACAGCAACATCAAAGTAGCTTCTGAAACATCTGGCAAGAACAGGTACAAGTACAAGTCACCGCCTGCATGTGACAACGATTTCTCATGTTTTTCACACATCTGGGGTTTGGGGTACGGTGGCCAAATGGAAGCCCTTACTCATGAAATAAAACACTATCCAAGTGCACGTACAGTACTGCATGGAGGTCTTGAGCCGCCCCTCGTTTCTTCATAGTAACGAACAAATGTTTTACTTCGACAGACTGCAAAGTGCCTAAAGACACAAATTTTAAGATTGGCTGTTCTTTTAAAATACACTTTTAATCATCGGCCTGATCATCTGTCATCATCTGCACCAGTTTCTCACTGTTTCATGCCTTAATTTAGACGTGTTATTTTTAACGCTTGAATGAATCGTCGGTCACTGTGTGGCTTAACAAACACAAAACATTCCTCTGAAACTGCGCAGGTACAGGGACTGGACAGAAAATAAGAACCAAAAACTTGCCAAAAATGAGAGCCAAAAGAAGAAGAAAAAACTCCTTCAGGAAGTCTGGAGAAGTATTTCTCAAGACTACATTAAAAATAGCAGAAAGTCTGGCTCTTTGAAAACATATGAGGAAATGATGAGGTTGCTCAAGACTCCTGCACAGGACTGTAAATTACACCAAACCGTATGGAAACAATTATTTAATAAGACCTTTTTGGATATAATTCCTAAAGAATTGTTTGTGCAAATACAAGACAGATATTCCCCCAAAAGAACTGGACACCCACAGTTAAACATGGTGGTGGCAGCATCATACGATGAGGTTGCTTCCCTGGGGCTCTAGTTAAAGTAGCTCCAACTAGCAGTGTTAGATATTTTGGAACGGCCAAGTCAGATCTAAATCATCTGTGTGAACTGCATGATCAGAAAATCAATAAAACCACGTCACTTCGCTGGGATATCACTCCTACATGTCTGAGCATGAAAAATTAACACTTGTGCTTATTCACTCTGTCACTCTCACTTATCCTCTGTACTCCTTACCCTGGACAGGGTCGCCGGGGGCCTGGAGCCTATCCCAGGGTTCTAGGTGGAGTACGACTCGGACAGGGTTCCAGTCTATCACACTGTACAAGTACATTGTACAGTGACGGGGGAGAAACTTCACATAAGTATTGAAACCTGTTGAAAACTGTGGAGTGACTGTGAGGAGGGCTGCGCACAGAAGATCTCCTAGATGTTTAATAGATTTGGAGAGTCGACTCCTGCAAATTTATAAGCCAATGCTGCTTCAGCAAAGTATAAATTCAGGTGCTGCAAACTTATGCAACCAGGTTATTGTAATGTTTTTGCCTTTTCCTTTGTTCTCCTAAAATTTTAAAATTTTGTCCTTTGATTAGAATTTTGTTTATATATCACATGTTTAGCATATGTGATATATAAACTCGAAGTCTCCTGGGATATGCTCCGGACTCCCCCTGTATACAGGATAAGGGGTACAGTATACGTAGAAGCGGTATAGAAGATAGCATGGGCCAGCTGACACAGGTTTGAGTTCCAGTGCAGGGAAATCTTAAAGCTATATAGCATACAACCTTGTGGTGCACAAACCTTTGGCCACAGGATGTTGTACATCAATGCTTTTTGTTTCCTTGCTCAGAGCCTGAAATCAGATAAGTTTTACTGACGTTCTTCAACATAAACTGTACACGTTTGAAATAAATGCTGAACTCTTGTACAACACCAAAACTCTCACAGGTCACCACTGAGTCCCACTGTGATGTCAATCTACATCTAGTATATTTAATTTAATTACATTTTTATTTGTGTAGCACTTTTAACATATGTATATGAAAAACATACTTATCATATGATTGCGTCTCTGCATTTTTTACTAAATCTACTGTATACACACTTCCATGCCCCAATTTCCAGCTTAGAAAAAAAAAAAACTTCTGGATACAATGAGCTTTTTATTCTTGAGCATGACAAAGTCACTGGTTTAAAAATAAATAAAAAGTCATAGTCATGTGTTTGCATGTCATGAAAGCGTTTGTTGCAAAAACTTAGTGGTCTGTAAATGCAGGAAATCTACATGCAACAGGAAAAGACCTGCGTAGCTCTTTGTGCATGTATGCTATATATATTAACAAAGTGCTCCGGACTCACTGGCACTGGCACCTTCAGGTTGAAACCTAAACCACAAAAACCACCAGAGAGCACAAATAACACGCTCCGCCAGATCTATTTAGATGTTCTTACTGAGCAGCCTTTCAGCAGACGAGATTAAAGGTCAAAGCCCTGGGAAAGGGATTGCGTCCATCGCTTAGCCCAGGGACATGCGCGGTTATGAGGACTGACCCACGCTTTTGTCTCAGCTTTAACCAAATAATCACATTTTCAAAACACCAGAGAAACAGACAGGAAGTTTAAATAGGATCAGATTTATACTGACACATTTCCACATCATGTGATTATAGAGTTGTGGAATACACCCTATAATCAGGGATAAGTTTTAAAATCTGGATGTTTGAGGACATTAATAAATATTTCTGAGCAGTCATCTCGACGGGAAACTAAATGTAGGTCATAAAGAAGTAGATAAAACAACAGTACTGCACGTCCTAACCCAATGGACTGTCCATTAAACATTATAATGACGGTTAATGATACGATTAACTTAAAAAGGGCGAGGGTGTACACTTTAATGACATAGAGGCAAAAATAAAACAAAATAATAATTTATTTTGCTAGAAAGGATTTAAGTTTCACTTCATCATATCATGGAAGGTATATGGGAAAAAATATAAAAGGTTGTAGCCTGTAAATCTCACAGCATTTTAAATAATATTTGTTTAGCTTTTGTTAATAAACATATTTAGGGCTCAGGGTTGTGCAGTGTAGAGTGAAGTGTCCTTTTTCAGCACAACATAGGCAATAAAACTGAATTATTTAAAAATATATATTTCATTCAAAGCAAGTATTCAAATATGATTGAACAAAAAATTAGAAAAGGGGAAAACATCACTGATTCATAAGATCACATGTGTTTCTCATTGTTTTCATTTTTTTCTATAATAATAATAATAATAATAATAATAATAATAATAATAATTTGCTCATTTCTAAATTTCTGTGACATCATTCCCGTATTCCAGTAGTGGTAAAATTTACACGTTATAAAAGTAGTGATAACTTTCATTCTACCTGAAATGTCCACAAACCCAAACGCACAGTTTGATGTCTCTTTGTTAACTTCCCTATTAGAACATCTATTTTTTTTAATCGTCATTGACCTGTCGCTTGGGTTTTAATGGTTTAAAAATAATTTCAACAATTGTACTTAACTTAAAAAAAATAGTAACTTGAACTTCGACACGGTCTGTTGATACTGAGGGCCGACAGTAGGGTGTTTATACAGTCAGTTCTTAAACACTGTCAGTAACACTCTTTAATGGCTTCACCAGATGCAGAGGAGGTGAAAATTGATTACTTCTTCTTGCATAGTGGGGTTTTTTCTTTCTCCCAAACACACAATAAGTGTGGATATTTCTAAAACCTCCGAAATGAGTGATGTATGCGGTCCAACAACCACTGCAAAAAAATAATAAAACCCTTCACAGGGCGTTCTCTGTTTAACAAAGAGCCTGAAATCACTGGGGAGCCCCGGCAGGGGAAACTCTCCCCACCCCTCCTGCAGCTGGGGCGAGAGGTCACGGGCTCGTGTTTTTTTTTTCTTTTAGAGGCCAGCGCCTGCGCCCTACCCTCCTCCCTGTCCTCCTTTTGTCATGCCAGCAAGAAAAAAAAGCATTCACTCCGATTGGGCCGAAAGCTCTACTGAAGAGGAGATGAGGGGAAGCGCTGTCCTGCGCAATCCATCAGCCGTGCAACAGTCATAGTCGAACTCCATCCCTGACTCAACCCACACATTCCACAGCTCTTGCACAGAAAGCAGGGCAGGAGTGATGGATACATGCTGGGGCTGCCCTGGGTATAACGCAGGGGCCGAATCAGGTTCCAGTGACGTTCAGGGTGGATGTAGGAGGCAGCGTGACACCCTGATTAAAATGTCTGTGAGCCATGTTTGAAGATTAGACTTAAAGCTTGGATTGCTGTCTGAAAATGTTGTATATTATAAATGAAGACAGCAGAAGCACAGTGTGTGCACAGGATGTAGCTTTTTATACAGTCAGTCAGTCAGTCATTTTCTATACCGCTTTATTCTTATATACAGGGTCGCGGGGACCTGGAGCCTATCCCAGGAACTTAAGGCACAAGGCAGGGTACACCCTGGACAGGGTGCCAATCCATCGCAGGGCACATACACACACACACACACATTCACACACTACGGGCAATTTGGAAATGTCAATTAGCCTAACCTACATGTCTTTGGACTGTGGGAGGAAACCGGAGTACCCGGAGGAAACCCACCAAGCACGGG
>JAQQZT010000023.1:18606640-18625545 GCA_030068275.1 Clarias platycephalus
CCCCCCCCCCCCCCCCCCCCCCCCCCCCCCCCCCCCCGGGCTGAATGGTACTCAGATACACACGGAAAACGATCGCTCACTACATTCTCTCATTGTTTAACCCGGAGTGACATTGAAAACCCAGAAATAGAGTCAGTAGTGGCTGCAGTGAAGCTCCTCTGGACGCCTAATGATGCGTACGATGCAAAGCTTGTGGGGAGGTGGGACTCGATCGGTTCGAGGAAAGGAGGAAACTTTCACTGCTTATTTGAATTTAAGTAATCTGCTTTCTGACGCAGTAGTTTATAAATAGCGTAAATAATAATAATAAATAAAAATAATAATAATAATAATAATAATAATAATAAATAATTGCAATAAGTAAATGGTGTGATATGCTCAGGTGCTTGAAAAGCAACTTGTGTGGCCGTGACAGTCATATTTCTATAGATGTATTTATATAAGATATTTACAATATCCACAGTGCAAGAAAAGAGAAATCAGTCTGTTCATTTGTACCATAAGAGGAAACCGAGAGCCACCAAGAAACACCAGTATTAGTTGACCAAATGTACTCCTTTAACCCTGACACAAAAACATGTTCTGGCTATAAAAACATTTTTTTTTTTAATGACATTTCCTCTTAAAGGTATTGTGACAGGCATTGGCAGGAATCCCAGCTGTTTCCATCAACTACACCTGAGGCGCCTGTTTTTAAGAACCTTGTCATGGCATTTTGTGAAGAAACAAGCCAAAATTATAATCAACAGGTTTTGGGAACGAGGTGCAGCGAGGCCTGGAGAGGAAAGAAGCACGCCCCTTTGAGTTCCAGCAAAACACAGCAGACTAACAGCGTGCTCGCTCACTCAGCCTCCACGCTTTGATGACTAAGTTTGGCAAAAACTACCTGCTGCTCCTGTCCATATATGGAACCTGAGACATGAGAAAAAGGACAGAGGCTCCACCCAAACAGACCTCGAGCGGGCAATTGTTCGCCGTATAAACAGTGCACACATGCGCGAGAGCATGGGAGTGTGAGAGGGAATTTAGGTGTTTCTGTTCGAATATCATGCAATTTGGGTGTGATGGAAAACTGGAGCTAAAAAAAAATGATGCTCGTATATCAAAAGGGCCTGAAAACAAAAATGGCAAATATAGAAGCTCAGTTATATATAATGATGTCGCAGGACATACAAACCCAAGTCAGGCAGCAAAATGAACACAAAGCCTCGCAGTCATCATTTCCTCTGCCAAGGCTGACTATATAAGGTTAAGACTTCACTGTCATTTCAGGCCACTTCCTCCTCGCTTGCTGCGATGTAGATCAACGGCACACCATTTAACTACCTCTGGGTGTCTGCGACGTCACAACCGGGTAACATGAGCGACTTTTATTACTTTAACCACAAAATAGACAAATTTAGACAAAGTCAAAGATTTCAAAGTCACTCCAAAGCAGGAAACAAAACAATTAAGTAAAGGCTGGGGGAAAGTTTTTATACTTAAAAGGAACACTAGTATGTGTGTGTGTGTGTGTGTGTGTGTGTGTGTGTACGAGGTGACAGCTGCAACAAAACAGAAGTGAAAATAATGAAAAGTGCCTAGCATCGCTTAGCAAGCACATCCGCGAGCACAGCCAGTGCAATCTGATTTCCTTGAGAAAGATCCATGTGACACAAGCCTTGAATTCTTGACATTGTTACCATGTGACACACTTAAAGATCTCCTTTTATGGTGTGTGTTGTTACATCGGCTAGTGGGTGAGGCCTCGGCATGGCCAAAGTGCAAAAACGGTCTAAAAGCTGAACGTGGAGGAAACAAAAGTGACAGAGCTATAAATATGGGGCAAGTGGTGTGCAGGGTGTAGACAACCAGACACCAAAAATGAACATGATTTTAGTCCACGTGCTAATATAACGTACCTTAAATATACAGCACATCTTCCTGTTTCTGCACCTCTGGTACACAGAGCTAACTCAATGGTGTCCTGATCCACTCAATTAAGGCTCGGCTGCTCATTCAAACAGACAACGATGATTTAAATTTTTTTTTAAATATATATATTTATATATATATATAAAAAATAATTACCAAGTTAAACAAAGCACACATGAGTACACACATGAGGTCTGTGTAAGTTGTGATAACGGGAGCAGTGTGTTTATATAGTGTAGTGTTGGTTTTTCTCACTGCGGTGCGAGCTGAGGGTTATTGCAGGCCAGAATTAAGAGCAGTCGGCACATGCGGCTCTTTGCATTCCAGCACTGACCAGGGCCTCCTGCAGCTTTGCATGCTTGAATGTGATTTCCTGTACAAACTTGCAGGGAAAGGTATCCCTGAGAAATTCACTTCCTGTTCTGAATGCTTCAGTCATTCCCTTATTTGGCAACTCAAGCTGCCATGTGCCTGGAGGCTGTATGTGCCATGTTATGATATCTGATGTTAATTTTAGATGCGGTTTTGATTAGAACGTCAGGATTTGAATCGGAATTAGTCCGAACAAGAAAAGAGTGGCTGGGGGAAAAGAGAAAAGCCTTTAAAAAATAAGCGCACGCCGCTGTATAGCTTGTAATAGCGGTTCGACCAGAGGAACAGATGATATGTGCACATAACCCAAATAGAGTTCGCTGCCAAATATCTGTTGTTGGAACCCAGCCTCGTGGTGCAGGACGAGGAGTATTGGGGATGCCACACCTCAGGGCTTTCCCACACAATGACATCATCAATAACACCCGGGCCTTGTAATTAATTCACAATAAACATTGTGATGCAGCCAGCTGTTAAATCAATCTTGCTATCGTAGTAATTTTCTTGTCATATTAAGTATCCTGTAAGTAATAACATTTAAGCCACTATATAAGTGTTTTGTCACACTAATTACACAATGATCCTAGTTACATACTATACTTTACTATAATCGTAGTAAAGTAAACAAATAATGGGCATTCTGCGAGAAGCTGCGACTCTTGCTCAGCGTTTGCAGAATGTCGCAAAACTTGATACCTGATACCTGATAGAGATTTGTTGACAGTATTTCTGACACGGTATTGCTACCAGACTTCTAGTAATGCTGTTGCACAGGATGAGCAATTCTTCATCATGTGGTAGGTGAATTCTCCTTCATTAATCATTCATCTACCTATTCTTTTTCATTTCAGGCAAATAGCAGACGAGGACGTGTAAGACCAACCCCTAATAGGCCCCTCCACCTACTAGTGGACAGATGGCGACTGAAAGCTTAATAGAATCATATTTATGACATCATTTATAAAAATTAAAATACATCGCTACCCCGAATCTCAACAAAGGACAAATTTATACAATTAAGGCCTGACACGTTACGAGGATAAGTAGATCACGCTAGCTGACGCCCATCACTTTTGAAACGTGAACAATACATCATATCTTATTCAGCTCATGTATGACCTACAGTTAAGAGAGTTGTATTTCAGGAATATTACCACAGCCGGGAATGTTTGCAGGCTGTTGCACTACTGATTTGCACTGATCTTACACAACTGGAGCAAATGCTTCCTCCCATATGCAGGAGACACAGTGACTATCAGTTTAAGATGAGAAGAAAATGGCACCACATGGGCCCCCAAAATAAATCACACAGGGCAGGGTGACCGGTCTAAAGTCAGATGCATAAGTACGCCAGAGTCCAAGTGAGAACTTGAGAACTGGTCAAGCTTGTTATGTGGCGACATGACTGTCTTTCGACACCTTGTAAATCCATGCAGGCATGAGTGACAACTTTGGTACCCTGACAAGATATCACTTGGAAGAGGAAGTGAAGCAGTGATATGTTGAAACGAGACGACAGAGCCTTCTATTGATGCACAGAAGAAAATCAAAAGAGGAAGCTGGGTTTTTCCTTTTAAAAAAAAAAAGAAAAAAAAGTTGTAGTCATTATCATATCCTGTTTAGGGGCTGATAAACAGTTTGATTGTATGCATCGGTATCTAGCACCTTTCTTTTTATGCTCTTTGCACTAAAATAAGACATGCTCTGTAAGAACGTATAGTATTCCCTCTCACACACAACCTGCTTAACTTGGACATCCCATAAGTCAAAACTACATTCTGTTTCATCACGTCAGCGAAAAATAGCGGCTATTTAATGGGCGTATGTGTGTAAGATGGAAGAGTATATGAATCCATTTGGGAAATAAATTGGAGACTAATCCAATCTACAGACTAAGAGGCCAGCTGGTGGAGTTAAATGTGACTTCCTTGTTCCTGACTTGATTCACAGGCTCTATGTTGTTGGTCGAGATGCACATTTAAGTGTTTTGAAAAATCAATGTATCACAGCAGTGCTGCCAATCAATGCTCCATTTACCATTACTGGGGAAGCCACTGGCCGCCTGGGATGCTAAGAGGGCGTGTGAGAAGAGCATTCCAGGAGAAAGGGGGTAGGGTGGAGTGTGCTTCTGTGTTATCCTTGCAAATGCTAATGCAGAAGGATAGGCTACTTTCTGTAATTATGACAATAGATATTAGAAAGACAATACCAGTAGAAAGAACTCCAAATTTCTAAATGCCTACAAAGAATGGCTGCAAAGGAGCGTATTCGAGAACATTTTCAAGAACATCTAAGATATCATAACTAGCAGCGAGTCCAATGTTTGATCTTTAAAAAAAAAAAAAAACTCTAATCAGAAAGTCATTTTCAGGTGGGGTAAAGCGCAGTAGAGAGAAATGCAAAAAGGGTGGTGGTCCTTAAAGGAGCTGCATATCTGCCTACATGGACTCAAAACTCAGATAAAATTACAATCTGAAACAAAATCCCATCTTACTGTTAAAAGCACTACATGGAATGAAAAGACAAGATTGTCTTCAAGTAAACATTTCTTTAAAAATCAGTGCTTGGAATCTACTTTGTATGAAAAGGGGATGGACTTGAGGGATTCTTTGTGGGGGAGGGCTGCCAAAGTTTTTCCTGCACCATGCATATCTTTTGAGTCTTCAAAGCATAATCTTAAATAGTGAGGTAGTAGACCTCATTCCTCTAATGACCATGCGCAGACACCGTGACTCTCCTGGCACGCCCTCGATATGATTGGATACAGATCATAGTAGACTAACTGTCATTAGTTTGTGTGCTATTTCAACAGAACCAATTTCAATAAGAACAAATTATCGTTCATATTTATAATATTTAATATAATACATAGCATTTATTTCAATATAAGACTGAAAAAGGGGTAAATATATATCTTAAACAAAATCTCATTGAAAATTGACTTTGCAGCTCAGTTGAGTGATGTGTTGGGATTCACACACAAAGCAGCATCAGATAAGGTTGTTTCACAATCAGCTGTTTTTTTGTTTTGTTTATAACTCCCATTTACAAAATGTCTTGACTCAGGTATATAAGCATTACTCATTGGTTATATATTAAAAGTCACATGTTACACATCAGAGTCCATAGTCCTGGAGCACGGTATACATCTAGACGGACTGAATGAACTGTATTTTTACTATTACAACTCTTTCCTCAAAAAATTATGAAAAATAAATGAATAAATAAATAAATAAAAACCTCATAAGGTAGATTTGAAAGGGACAAAACACTATCAAAGATGTGCATGATAAAAGATGCCGGAGCTCCACATGTTCACAACATGCACATTACGGAGATAACGTTAGAGCAATTGAGCCTGGCAGATCAGCACTTTCAGTCTAAAAGGTTTGGACGGTCTACATAAAATAAAATACATGCCATAATGCATTACACACAATTCTGCAGCTCGTCTGTTGTGTCTCAACAATGAGTCATATGGCAGGATTTATTGTGCAAGGTTGTTAATTCTTGTAATCAAAGACAACTTTAGACTAGATTTATCATTTATAAACATTTCAAGGTCCCCATTCAAGGTTCCAGGACATGAAGATACACAGCTGTGTGTGTGTGTGTGTGTGTGTATAGCAGCTAGGCTATGTTCATCCATCCCTCCTGTCTAAGCTTTGAATCATTTATTATCCTGATTTCTGTAATCATTTCACCTTGCTGCATGACAAACGGACAGTATTTTTTATTATATTATTTAATAAAGAAGTAAACAACTAATGTTAATCCCTTGGACCTGAGCACATCATGCAACCATTTAGCCTAATGTTATCCATGACTACTGCTCAGTGCATTCATATTTCACACATAAAGCATGCGAGTGAAAAGATATACGACCCGGTGGTGAACAGGAAAGCATGTTTGTGTTTTTCAGCGCTTTAAAATAATTGTCATCACGGGTTAAAATCAGGCCTGTTTTCCTCTACAAACCCCGTTAGCTTCCACTTCTTTTCACTCTCAAGTTGCATGAAGCCAGTGTAGCAATGTGCACGCGACAGCCGGGTGTGTGACGCCGGACCAATCAGGAAGCAGAGACCCGAAAGTTTACCTTTTATGGCTAGAGCCGGGCATGTGGAGCAGTATAAAAACAGGCGCCCAGCACTCCCACTTCACTCTGAGCTCCTCCACACGCAGCTAGTGCGGAATATCATCGGCCCAACCAAATTATTTTTTTTTCTTAAGCCGACAACCCCCAAACCTTAAGGTAAGTTTTTTTCTTTTCTGGGATTATTATTATTAGTAATAGTAATTGAGAAACAATAGTAATGTTGCTAATTATAGATGCAAATGTTTTAATCGTAAAGCTATATTTTTAATACATTTTGTATTAATTAATGAAAGTGTGAAAGGAACAATACGTTTTTACTTCATCGTGCAGCGATATTAAACTACACAAAAGAATTATTTTATTGTAAATTTTTACCTCAGGGTTTTTTTTTTTTTTTTTTTTGCCTTGGTGCATAATGAACCGTTGATCGGCTGCGCACGCGCTCTGATTCAAATCTATTAAACATTAAACCGTTATCTGGTGTCTTATTAATATAGATGGACGAATAAACGTTTGACGTTGCCGTTATTCGGCATGGACTGAGAGCTTCCCGGCTTCTTCACGTCCTCTACCGCAGTGGGTTAGGGTGTGACCTACTTGGTTAACGTTACCCCTTGGCTAACTAGCATGCTAGCCCTTAGCCATTCATTAGGTGGCGTTGCCGGCCGTCCTTCAGGCGGTCGAGCGCGAAACGTCACCGCAGGTTTTTACCCTCAGGCGGTTGGTCTCTTAATTAGTAATCGTTTTTTTTTTTTTTTTCTGATCACTTCTCAAGCGTTTTAAAATGAGGCCAGAGATCGATCTTTTGTTTGAAACCACGCCATACATTGTCCGGCTCGGATATATATATTTATTTAATACTCGTACAAGGTGTGGCCCATGATCTAATTCATTAAAATATAACTGGTTACTTTGTGTGCTCGAGTATGTTGAACAGTAACGCTTTAAAAAGCTTATTTTTTTTAAACGAATGATTTTTGGCTATTTTAAATCAGAACGTCACGATTCTGCAGCCAGTTGTGACGCAGTACTGCTACCAAGAATGGTACGAAATGTTCAACTTTTTGGGGAGTGGTCATGGCCGTGAACTTCGAAGTCCGTTCCTTTTTATTGAACCTTTCTTCTGGCTGAATGCCACACCACCAATCCCGCACTCGCAAAGCCGCTCAAACCATTGCCTTTTATGGTAATGGCAAGCAAGTGGAGGTACTTCCTTTGTCTGGGGGTCGCATTGTTTCTCTTTAGCTCCCTCTAGTGGCCACAAATGAAACTCATGCCTGACAGGAAACCGGACGTGCACGCCATAATGGTCACATGTGCACTGCTGCTTCGCTCTAGTTGTTTAATCCGCTTCCCCTTCCCTCCTGTACAGTTCAGCCATGGATGATGAAATCGCCGCACTGGTTGTTGACAACGGATCCGGTATGTGCAAGGCTGGATTCGCTGGAGATGATGCTCCCCGTGCTGTCTTCCCATCCATTGTGGGTCGCCCAAGACACCAGGTATGTTTATTTCTATTTTGTTTTAAATATATACATGCACTTGTTCTGAATTATGAATTTCTATACCTATTTAATATTGCCAAGATTTAATTAAATTCTTTTTTTTTTTTTCCTTCCCTTACAGGGTGTGATGGTTGGTATGGGACAGAAGGACAGCTATGTTGGTGATGAAGCTCAGAGCAAAAGAGGTATCCTGACCCTGAAGTACCCCATTGAGCACGGTATTGTCACCAACTGGGATGATATGGAGAAGATCTGGCATCATACCTTCTACAACGAGCTGCGTGTTGCCCCTGAGGAGCACCCCGTCCTGCTTACCGAGGCTCCCCTGAACCCTAAAGCCAACAGGGAAAAGATGACCCAGGTTGGTTTAGTAATGTACTTAAAGAATAAAAGGCAAGAGGTTTAAAAAAAAAAAAAAAAAAATACTCAAGCAATTAAAATGAAGTTTAAAACTTTTTAAGTTCATCCAATTCATTTTCTCCAGGCTTCATCTCTGAACTGAGTTTCTCATCTGTTGGAACCAGCAGGTTATTTCTTTCACCTGCCTGGTCTTTCTGCACTCTAACTGCACTTTTTGTTTGGGCTTTTTCACAATTAACTATTCTGCCTCTGATTCTGACTTCCTTTACTGCACGCTCTGTAGTGACAACCCGATAAAATGGAACATGCATTTAAACTTACCTTTCTCTCATTTCAGATCATGTTCGAGACCTTCAACACCCCGGCCATGTACGTTGCCATCCAGGCTGTGCTGTCCCTGTATGCCTCTGGTCGTACCACTGGTATTGTGATGGACTCCGGTGATGGTGTGACCCACACTGTGCCCATCTATGAAGGTTATGCCCTGCCCCATGCCATCCTCCGTCTGGACCTGGCTGGCCGTGACCTGACTGACTACCTCATGAAGATCCTGACCGAGAGAGGCTACAGCTTCACCACCACAGCCGAGAGAGAAATTGTCCGTGACATCAAGGAGAAGCTCTGCTATGTTGCTCTTGACTTCGAGCAGGAGATGGGCACCGCCGCCTCTTCCTCCTCTCTGGAGAAGAGCTACGAGCTGCCTGACGGACAGGTCATCACCATTGGCAATGAGAGGTTCAGGTGCCCTGAGGCTCTCTTCCAGCCATCTTTCCTGGGTAAGAAGTTGATAAATGTTATGGTACATGAGTACTATTGCCTAATGCTTCTGGAGACATTGTCTAATACTGTGTTGATCCTCAGGTATGGAGTCCTGTGGAATCCACGAGACCACCTTCAACTCCATCATGAAGTGCGATGTGGATATCCGTAAGGATCTGTATGCCAACACTGTACTGTCTGGTGGTACCACCATGTACCCTGGCATTGCAGACAGGATGCAGAAGGAGATCACATCCCTGGCCCCCAGCACAATGAAAATCAAGGTGAGCCTGTCTTGCTTTGGTACAGGTGGTGGTTGAGTGAATGTAAGACAGTTTGAAGGTTTCTTGCATTGTACTTTGCCCATTTGTGACTAATTCTCTCATCTTGTCTTTACAGATCATTGCCCCACCTGAGCGTAAATACTCTGTCTGGATCGGCGGTTCCATCCTGGCCTCCCTGTCCACCTTCCAGCAGATGTGGATCAGCAAGCAGGAGTACGATGAGTCTGGGCCCTCCATCGTCCACCGCAAATGCTTCTAAACAGACTGTTACCACTTCACGCCGACTCAATCTGCGCAGAGAAATACCTGAAACGACAACATTGGCATGGCTTTTATTTTTGGCGCTTGACTCAGGATCTAAAAACTGGAACGGTGAAGGTGACGGCAATGTGTTTTTGGCAAATAAGCATCCCCGAAGTTCTACAATGCATCTGAGGACTCAATTTATTATTTTTTTTCCTTTTTTTTATTTTTTGGTTCCTTTAGTCATTCCAAATGTTTGTTAAATGCATTGTTCAGAAACTTATTTGCCTCTATGAAGGCTGCCCAGTAATTGGGAGCATACTTAACATTGTAGTATTGCTTGTATGTAAGTTATGTAACAGAAAACGATGTCTGGGTTTTTGTACTTTCAGCCTTAATCTTGATCCTTTTGTTTTCTTTGTGTTACAAAATGGAAATACAAAGCTTTACCTTTATTCAAAAAATGTTTAAAGGTTCATTCCCCTTGGGCAAACATAAAAGCTGTATGGAACATGGCGGTGCCAGACACTTGGTGGGGCCAACCTGTACACTGACTAATTCAATTCCAATAAAAGTGCACATGTGTAAGATGACATCACTTTGTCCTGAGTCTTTTATACACTTTAAAGATGAGCGAAGGTGCTGATCTGAAGGTTTTATTATTTTTTTGCCCTGTAATGTGTTGCAAATATTCAAGCTCACATTCTAGCTCAAGAGCACATTCACATAATATATAAAATGACTTTTACTATAAAAATTACCGCAAGTGCAGTTATAATTGAGTAATCTCTAGCCTAAAAGTTAATGACTTTTTTTTTTTTCCCCCCTCCTATATACTAGAAAGGCAAGGTTTATTTAATCCTAGAACTATGTGATAAGACAGGATAAACTTGCTCTAAATAATTCTAATGTTTAAAAATAGCTTTGATTCAAACTTTTATCTCCCTGAAACAAAAGCTTTCAACAAGCCATTTGTGTAATTATTTACTGAAAACGTTTTTAAACTAACTGAAGAAAGGATGTGATTAAAATGCTCAGTAATAAACTCCCTTTGAGGACTTATTGGCTAATGTGTATAGCTTTATACCTATTACAACTTTTAATAACTTGGCCATTAGCTGTGATTTTTACTCATTTATTTTCACAAGTCTCTTAATTCAATAGGAAACAAATTCCTTGTCTTTGCAACCTTTACTTGACCAATGAACCTGATTCCGATGCTGTGTAGCAGTTGTTCAAACTGACCAGCAGATGGCACTGTTCATTCAGCAGACATCCCTGCAGTCTCCACCTTCACAGAACTGCACAGGCCGAGCTGCAGAGTTCCACTGTTTCCTCCTGGGAGAGATTGAATGATGCTTCTCTGCAATGCAAGTGGCACTGAATAGAATAGAATAAAAATGTGCTGTGTATCATTTTGGAGCTGCACTAAGACTGATGTAAAAGGAGCCGTTGTTTTAGACAGCTTTCGGTGAGCTGATGCTGCTTTGGTTACCAGCGAGGTGAAGATGCGTGCCCTAGTTGCATGTTATTTACCCCAAGCTGTGATCTGACAGCACTTGAAATATGACAGAGACCGCTCCCGCTGAGCGTGTGTGTGTAGAGGAGAGAGCAATTATGGAGAATCATCATAGTTGTGAGCTTCTAACCAAATGTGATGGATTATGGGTTTTTAAAATGCTTTGTGCTGTACGGTATGACATTTAAACCGAAGCTCAGTATAACAGGTGTATTGCTTCGTCTGTTTGTGTTCTTGAATCCAATTTTGAATTACATTCACATTGAAACAAAGTCTCTCCTCTCACTGGTACATAATTTGTTCCTTTAATGTTTTTGCATGATAAAGTGAATACAGTGTATCTTTTAGTGTAAATTGATTTAAATTAAATGATTGAATCTAAAGGACCCATTTTCTGCCATTAATTAGCTTTTATGGTTTCTACATTTCAAGCACCAGGTTAAAAAGGAAAAGCGCCTTTTACATTCATCCATCTTTAGTAACCGCCTGATCCGAAGCTATTCCAGGGAACACTGGGAACACTGGGAACAAGGCACAGTTTATCTTTGGCCACCGTGGACACACGCCATGGACATGATGCACAATTTATCCTTGCCATATGTTTTTCTAAAACCCATTTTTGTCCAGAGAGCTCGTGAGAAAGTGAAATGTAAGGACTACAGCACTATTAAATCCACGGTATTGCAGGGGCCCTTCTGGGTTTCTGGCAAAATGAGTGCTGGTGGTCTCAGAGCAATTTTGCCGGTCTAGGTCATAGCTTAGCAGAGTGTGTGTGAAAGCACTGAGTGGCTCTGACAGACTCCTGACAACACACTGCGACTCCGTCACGATTCCCGGCTCAGCCCGGAGACTCTCTGTGGATTTTCTCTCCTGCACTGCAGCACGGAACGCGACCCGCGGTCAAGAGGAACGATCACTACTCGGTCCTGTACCTCTCCGTTCTTAATAACCGCACTGAATTAACCCGTTTCTCATTCAGGAAGAATAATACAGGCGAGAGTCCCTGAGGAATGGAAATAATCGTCATGTTTATCTTTGTAAAATATCTGTCAGGTCGCACATCGCAAAAAACTAATCGGTAAAAATTTTAACAAATGAAATATTCTTGAATCGAACCTATAGTTTATTAAAATACATTTACAACAAACCAAAAAAAAAAAGATTAATCTGCTTATTTCTAATCAAATGTTGCTAAATTGTAAGCAAATCATTTTTGTCCTATTTGCAGAGTTTAGCTTTCTTCAAGAATTTGTCACAACCTTAAACAGTGTGATACACGACTGTCCGTAAACTAAAATGGAAAGTTATAGAGAATAGAAAGATTTCACTACAATTAAAGGAAATTGCACTAGAGAATAGAATTTAATTCGAATTGCATTTAAAGATAAGAAGAATTTCCAATAATAATAATACAAAATAATAATGATCCTAACCCTATAGTGCCTGGGCCCTAATAAAAATTGTAACTTCCTAAAACTAGCATCATTATCTGCCAATAGCACAAGATGTTCTTTGATTAAAATGTTATATGTGGTTTGTTTAAATGTTATTTAAAGAATTTTAAGAACTCCACACCACTGTGGATTAGCAGCACAGTGGTGTAGTGTCTCTAGGGTTGAGGTTCGAGTCCTGTCTGTCCTGCGTCTGTGTGTGTGGAGTTCGTGCATGTTCTCCCCGCGCTCGCTGGGTTTCCTCCGCGTACTCCGGTTTCCTCACACAGTGTCCAAAGACATGCAGATTAGGTTACTAAATAAAATGTCTCCTGGGATCGCGGCTCCAGGTCTTCTGTAATAATAAGCCGTATAGACGATGAATGAAGACTTGCAGAATTTCACCAATTATATTAGAGTTTACAGTTTCAGTACTAAACATTTGACTTAAAACACTGTTAGAGTGAAAAAACAAAGAAATAATACACGTTTCCAGGTTGAAGTCCACACACAAGGACCCGCTGGCCTTCATCCATCCATTCGTCTGTCTATTTATTTATGGAACTTCGTGCCAGCGGTCACTGCTCGAGGGAAGGTTACATTGCTGATGACCCCAAACTCTGTTAACCTACAAACACACACACACACTGATACACTACATGCAATTTGGAAACACCATTCAGCCTACAACACCTGTTTTTTTAGCAGCAGGTTCGGTTCTGCAGTAGCGCCATCTTTCGATCGCAGACGCACCACACACTCACTTTATTTTATGATTCATATGAAGAAGAAAAAAAACAAAAAGACTGAGCAGATTTCATAGTAAACAGTTTATGCCGTTGCATCGTTGCCTCTTTTCTCAGAAACACACATTGCTGGAGCGCAGCCAGAGAGGCGGCAATCACGTCATATGTTCTGGTGATGATCGCTGAGCGCGTCTCATGGTTCTCTCCCTTTCTCTCTCTCTCACTGGCCAGCTGTGCTTCAACAAAACACTCTATGATTAGAGATAAATAAATGACACACGATGAAGTTACAAAACGTTTATGCAGTGATTAGAACATCTGTGCAACATCGTGTCAAAATTATGAAGAAATGTGATGCTTCGTATTCGTATTCGTCTCTAAGTGTCTACTGATAATGAATAAATGAAAGAACTATAAGCTGTACTTACGATGGTACATTAGATGAGCTGATCATCATTATGATCTTTACAGCTGTTTTTATTAAGATTAACACTCAATTATTTGTCACATGTCACTTACAGCGCTGTGAAATGTTGTTTTTGTTGTTTCATATACCAGTAATGAAGCTGGGGTCAGAGAGCAGGGTCGGCCAGGATACAGCGCCCCCTGGAGCACATAGGGTTGGTTACGGGCCGTACTCAAGGTCTCAAAAAGTGGCAACTTAATAGAGCTGGGGCTCAAACCCACAACCTTCTGATCAGTGACCTTCAGCCATAAGCGTTTGAGCCACCCGTCATTATGATTATTAGTTGTAGTATTCCTGCCTCCATTAAGACGATTCCACTATATTCAGTTCCTGCACTGTGATGGCACTACACACTGATCTGGTCTTGTCACTGTCGCTGCTCAAACAAACGCTGCTCTCCTATTGTTCTGTTGCATTATTTGTACCTCTAAGTATAGATTCCCTACAGTAATATTTGCCCTAATATCCCATGTTGCTTTTATAACTTGCACATCCAATCATTCATTGAATATGAATTCCCCTCCATTATGTGCAGTATTCCATTACTTTCATGCATAATTCATGTAACAGCTGGAGATGCAAACCTAATTCCTCTGTACTCGTACAATCGCAATGCAGCTGTTTTACTTTACACTAGAAGCTCTGGTCCCTTTATAATCATAGAAAAAACATGAAACATGAAAAAGGGTGTGTGTAGTCATGGTAATAAACTAAATTCTATTTGTTTGTTTGTTTGTTTGTTTGTTTGTTTGTTTGCTGGGCAGACAGGAGGGGTTTGTACTGGAAGGCAATAGATTGTGTCATCATTAACTTTTATGTCATACTGTGAGGGAACAGTACGAATCGTCATAATAAACTTTAATGTCGTTCTCTGAGCGTGTCACAGACGTTCCTCACCGGATGTAACAATAGGGGAACGAGGACGTCAGGCCGAGCTCACAGTTAAAGCATTTTATACAGGTTTGTGTAAACAAAACATGAAAAAGGGGACAAGAATGTAATAAACATGCGTACGTGAGGCCCGAGGTCATAGCTACTGAAACCCGGGATCAGAATGCAGAGCGTTACAGAAGTAAGGGAGTAAACATTGAAATTATATAAATTACGAATTTCTGTTTGTTTGTTTGTTTGTATGGGTAGACAGGCGGGGTTTGTTACAAGCTGACGGCACACAGGCAACAGGAGAACGCAGGTGTCAGGATCTGCATGTGGGCGGAGTAAACCTCTGGTAGACTGTAAACAATGAACTGGACATTTACATTTGGGCAATTGGCAGACGCTCTTATCCAGAGCGACTAACATTTTTATCTCATTACATATCTGAGCAGTTGAGGGTTAAGGGCCTTGCTCAAGGGCCCAACAGTGGCAACTTGTGGTTGTGGGGTTTGAACCTGGGATCTTCTGAACCGTAGTCCAATGCCTTAACCACTGAGCTACCCCTCGACAAACCCTCCCTAACGACTAAAGAACGAATTTGAAGCTCAACCCTGGGAGCTCTGGTGGTCGCCATCCTAGGGTAAACAGGCAAATGAGCAGAGCAAACAGCTCCACTAACCTCTATATACAATAATTATATAAATTACGAAATTTCTGTTTGTTTGTTTGTTTGTTTGTATGGGCAGACAGGCGGGGCTTGTACAGGTGGGCAGTAGGTGGGGTCATCATTAACCTTTATTGCGTACTGTGAGGAGTGGCAGTGAGTTGACCGAACACCAGACGTGTCCACAGGCGTTCCACACTCAATATATATATATATAGCTTTTATATTATACTGTGATGTAAGAGTACGGAGTACGGGGAACAGTATGCAGTACGGTCAACTTTAATGTCATTCTTTAATGTTATTCATATGCTACACACCGTCCCGTGTCAACTCCTAACACCTCCGGTTAGCTGGTTAGCTAAAGTGATGCTAGCAGTTTGACACCCGCCATGCAGCTTTCATTCAAACTGGCCCTGTCCTTAATTATGCTTATATTTATGGCTTAACATAATTTTAACTGCAAATCTAGACATGTTTGTGTACAAGGCTGTTGTAAATTTGGGTATTTTAACATGTGGATTGACTCACTTTTGGAGCCAGCCCCCAGTGGACATTCGAGGAACTGCATGTTCTCTTGGCTCCATTTTTCCAGAACCTGAGGTCGGACCCTTGCGTGAATCCCCAACATGTCTAACAAATGTGCCTTACGCTCCAGTCCACATGTGTGCGCATCTTTTTATTTCGAAAGAACAATTAAGTAATTGAGGTATAAATACTGCATATATGGTTCATGAAACTCTTATTGCAATAAAGTACATAATAAAGGTAGATAAATGGAAGGCTGGATGGATGCATGAACCACAAATCCTATTATGATTGGTTCAAGAGACAGTGTCTTTTTGGAACATTACTGATTTACACCATTACCATGACGGCTCCAAACCCCACCGTCTCATGTGACATGTTTGCTGATCCACACACCACAGCTTTAGAAGATCTTGCTCAGTACGTCCAACAGTCCAACACTAAGTAAAAGAACAATTTCTATTTCATTTCCTGTCCCCTGAAGACCGTATACAGAGATCCTGATACTGAATATGTCCTTCACTGGACTGTAGACATGCTCATGCTTGACATGGACAATCTCTGCATTATGGCTTATGCAGGATTAATTAATTACAGTATAACCCATCTGACGTTAGACTGCTGATACTGATGCGTCGTCTCATCTCACTCTGTTTCCACTGCAGTGCCATGTTGCGCTAATCCACACCAGGTGACGTGATGTACACACGAGTAACTGTACCTCTCCAGATGTGTGTTTACACACACACACACACACACACACACTGAGTCAGTGTTCTGTGATAAAATGATGACTGAGACGGCTGTCAAATATATCTGTCCTTCAGTGCTAATAGGGACATCGTTCATTCGATTAGCTCATGGAGACGAGGTACGAGCCAGCACTGCGCACCCACACGAATCGTATAAGGTATAAAAAACATGCGCAGGCATCGTGTTATAGGAAAATCATCAATCACAAAGCGATAACGCTGCAACCATCCAGAGGTTGATTATTTTCCAGTAAACGCATACTCTGAGGTCCTCTTAAAGCACAGGACGTATTTCACATTTTATCTGTTATAATTATGAACACCAAGTTCTGTCTAAATGCAAACACTTTTGGCCGAGACAGAGAAACAGCACAAGTGTCGAGTCCTATCTATCTATCTATCTATCTATCTATCTATCTATCTATCTATCTATCTATCTATCTATCTATCTGCAGCTTCCATATTCAGGTCTCAGGCGACATTCAGGCTTTTTTTTTTTTTTTTTTTGTCACTCCTTCAACATTTGACATTTGCAGAGGAAATGACAAGACAGGAGCTATCAGGCAGATAATAGGCTCTTTGTTGAGCCAGGAAACATTGCAGCTAACCATCACATCACAGGTTAGGCTTGTGAGGAGATGGGCTTAGCCAAGCGCGGCACAGCACACACACACACACACCACACTATCAGTGTCACTTGTGGAATTGAACAGGCAGTCCCCCGAGATAATGGATAGGAAGCAAGGTAGAGAGCGTGAGCGTGGGTGTGTGGCAGCGTGGGTGTGTAGTGTACACTTGCCATGAAAAAAGCGCGCGCTGGCTCAGCACGGGGAGGCCTCGGCAAAACAGATCACATGCCTTATTTGCCTTTCTAAGTCAAAACTGTCACAAAGCATTCCAGCCTTTAAAAGTGATCTGCATACTCGGAATATCGCAATCTCCAGCCCTGCAGGTGCGAAACAGCTGGACATCTACACCGTAATGGGCGCTGCGCTACAGAGGTGTTGTGGGTTAACGTGCTGCTCTACAGAAGCGACACTCATCAATCACGTCTGATCGCGGCAAAACAGTGCTGGAAGCGAAAGGAAAAAAAAAAATCCAATGCACTTTTGAGAGACCTGTACTGTATATCTTGCCGAGCTCTACCACATTCTGTTCATTCGGTCGCCAGCATTGATCTGGACGAGTCTGAGTCAGGGGCATGAGTTTCTGTGAAATTTCACACCGTGCGCTAAAGTGCTTTGCTATTACCACAGCTGGTAGCATTATATTCTGTACAACAATGGAGAACGATTACAAATCAATAGTTCCAGTGATGGATTGGCCTTTTAAAAAAAAAAAAAAAAAAAAAAAAAATTTGTTGGTGGAAAAAGTGCACCGCCGTAAAAAGAGTTGATTGAACATCACAATGGTCATCTACAGTAGGAGAAGGAATCAGGGAACAGGGCTCCTCCCCTTCCCTCATAAATCTGCTTCAGCTTGGCACAAAAATAAATATGGTCTCTTTTTTTTCCCTTGCATGTTTTATATAAAACAGAAAAAAAAAAGAAAAGAAAAAAACACCTAAAACTTAGCCACAAGGTTACCTTGTGTTTGGGGAAAACATAAGTAGTCGTGTTGCCGTCCTCGTATCTACACTAAAGGTACAGAAGCGCATTGATGGCAAGCACTAGAGGTCCTGCTGAGCCCAACGAGACCGCAAGCAAGGCTGCAGTGGGGCATCTGTTTATACACCCCGAGGTACCATTCAGTGAAACACGGCCCTTCAGATTATTCTGCACAACTTCGAACCCCTGTTCTCCCCACACACACACACACACACACACACACACACCGTCTCTGTTTTGCACAGGGGGACGTCACAGAGCAGGAACCTGAAAAGCAGCCCAGCCTGGTTGAAATATATTCTCCCACTTCGCAGGTTTTTGGGGAGCACTGCTCGTTAAAATTCACAATCTCCAAGAGCTTTCCTGGGTGTGTACGCTTTCAGCACGGCCCTTTGTCGCCGTTTGCTCTTCGCTGTTCTGCACTGTAGATTATTATCAGGCTGCTGCACCATTAGCGGCTGAGGAGTCGAGTTCGGGTCGCGCGCGCATTCTAATTTCACTTGATGGTTCTTGGAGATGCGTTTGTCAGATTAGATAATTAGAGAGGGGTGAGGCGAATGGTGCACATGGAAATGAGCTTTTTAAGCCTCTTCTTTATCGTCATGCGTTAAAAACAAACATTTTTTTTGTTTGTTTGTTGCAATCTTAACATTTCAAGGGAGGGGTAATAAAAATAAAAAGGAAGCAAAAAGTGCGAGGAAAATATTCAAATGTGGAAAAATGGAATCGCATGCATCCATACAGCACAACTCCAACCCCCCACAACCCCCCGCCCCCTGCAGCC
>JAQQZT010000023.1:18625645-18656226 GCA_030068275.1 Clarias platycephalus
CCCCCCCTGCTGTGCAAGTTGGCTAGTTATTATAAAGCCTTAGGATTTTCATTCTAAATGCATGTATGCGGCTTCCTTTTCGGCTGACAGATGGTTGTACAGTATCTCAAGCGTACTGTGCCACCGTTCTCTGAAACAAGGCCAATTCTCAGTCAAGATGCAAATTAAAACTGACTGGAGATCATCCAAGCATGGAACACATGCAGTGTTCCTTCAGAAATTGAGCCCTTTAAATGGGTAGGTCTCAACATCAACATTTGTCTTTGTTTCATTTAAAAGCCTCAATCTGATATGCAGGAGTACAGGTCAGCTTTTTTTTTTCTTCTTCTTTTTTTTTCTCCTCTCTTCTCCTTCCAGCAGTTTCTCTTCCTTCTATATACTGTATATATATTTAAAAAAAAAAAAAGAATTCTTTCTGTCGATGAAACATTATTTTTAGCCTTGGAGGGAAAATACACACCTAAACACATGATGCTGAGCTGGAAACCCTTTAAATCCAGAATTAGTACTGATACGCTTTGGCTTTGTGGATTTTTCTCCCAAAAAAAAAAAAAAAAAAAAAAAAGGCAATGCGGAATATACATCGGCGGGACACGATGGCGTAGTGGTTAGTTAGCTCTCTCGCCTCCCACCTCCAGGTCCTGGGTTCGATCCCTGAGTCAGATCTGCTTGCATGTTCTCCCCGTGCTTGGTGGGTTTCCTCCTGGTGCTCTGGTTTCCTCCCACAGTCCAAAGACAGATTTAGGCAGATTAGGGTAATTGGTGTTTGCACATTGCCTGTAGATGGTCCTCTGGGGAAGGAAATGACAACCCACTCCAGTATCCTTGCCAAGAAAACCTCATGGACAGCATCTAGGAAGGCCTGGCTGTGCTGTGGTCCACGGGGTCATGAAAAGCCAGACACGACTAAACAAACAAACAAATAGAGTGTACACCTGATGTGATGTAGAAGTAAAGAGCTTTATTAAAAACCTCTCTCTCTCTCTCTCTCTCTCTCTCTCGGTCACCTCCTTATGGATGGCCCGGTTTATAATTCAGGATACTAGATCAACAGTAATATCTTAAAAGCAGGCAGATGAGAACGCAGAAGGGAAACAAAATCCTCCTCTCTGATAGCTCCATTAGTTTCCCAGCTGCCTCACTCCCAAGCACTCCTAGTAATCTCCGTGTAAAGTGCACTACAGGATTTAAAGGTGGTCATTTCGGACGGCATAAAAGCTCTTGATCAGAAAACTGCTGCCATTTTACCTGCTTTAGTACTATGTTCAACAGACTCATTACATTTTAAAGAAAACAGTAAGGCAGAGCTGAGATTTGAGGGTTTTTCTGCGTGTGTGTGTGTGTGTGTGTGTGTGAGTGCATTCTCCATAAGTCATCTATGACAAGCTGGCCTTGCTGTTTTAGCATTGTTGCTGATGGTGAAATAGGAGGGCGCATGAGGCAAGGCTACGCGTTCAGCATTTCAGCAGCCGCGCCGGGTCGGGCAGCATGCCACATTAAGCACTCAGTATGCAGCTCTCGCCATACAGATGTGATGAAACGAAAGCTGACTGCACTCGTCACTTAACAGGAAACCAAGGGGAACCCAATGCCAATTCTCAACTCGTTTCACCGCAGAACATATTTCTTCAGAATTGTTGTTGGAACATATGCTACTAATAGCCGAAGCAAGTTCGCATACACACACACACACCGTCATGGCGAACACATCTTTACATGTATCTCAGTACAGCTGAATAAATGCCCTTCTGCAAGGAAATGCTGAGGAATAAATTGGAAGCGCTTGACTGCAGATTTCATTATGAAGTCTGCTGATAAGGGCAGTGCTTTGAGGGGTGAATAATGCACATGTACCACGTCAGCCAAATCTGTTATGCTTTATTCCAATTGTGCTTTGTGATTCGGCGGTGTGAACCATCTGCAATTCCATTTCAAATCGTTCCCATGATCTCTGGGGGGAAAGTGGAGGAGAAAAATATCACAACTGGTCATTTTGGACTCCCTGAGCCATTCTAGTATTTTCCCACCCAGCTGCAACATTACCAATGCTCCGAGTGTCTTTGTCTGTCCTGAATGGAAGCCCAGAGGCTCAGCAATGGCCAGAACGAGGAGGTAGGACACTAATGTATCTACATGGTAGGGGATTGGAACAACAACGTAAACAGCCCTCCGGAGAGGCGACGGCGAGCATCGCACACATTCTGTCTTCAGTTTTGTGTTCTGCCATACGCCCATCCACCAGCAAACTCCTATCCCCAACCACCCCCACCCTAACACACACACACACACACACACACACACACACTCATCGAGCTTCATTGCCCACAATTGCCTTAATGACAGACAGTAACTGCAATTCCCTTAAGTGAGGTTGCGATTGGAGCACAGCCTTCCCTGAGGCTTTTTGTCCTGTGGTGAGCGCTGCAGTTGGAAGGCGGTGGTCAGAGACATCCATCTGGTGGTGTCGACTTTTTGCGTTGCCATAAATTTTGGCTCCTGCAGGAGACTGGTGGGCGGGCAGGCTGAGAGATATGAGCCCTGGGCTCCACAGAGGCTTTCTCGTCCTAAGAAGAGCTTGGGCACTCGCACACTATCAGCACTGTCAGCAGGACATGAAACCAAGAGGCCTTGAACCTCTGAGAGACAACTGGGAAAACGAAAAGAAAAAAAAAGAAAAAAGTGAGGGCAAGTCACATGTCTAATCACAAACACAGATTGAAAGAACGATTAAAATGCGGTTGTATTTACAACCCAGGCAGATTTTCCACTTTATACCATTTTTTTCCCCTTTTCTAATGAAATAAGGCTTTCACACAGCAACCGAGGTCCACATCCTGTCCAATTGAAGTTCCTTTCATTGACTAAAATGCTCAGTCTATAAATACACCCAAGTCATCTCTTAGTCTTAATGTTTTGTGACAGAAACTCTCCGCTTCGACATAGAGACCATTTCATGAATGACCAGTCACGAGGAAACGCAAAACGGTCCAGAATGTATGGAGGAGAAATGCATGCACAGGCGGAAATCAGTCGTTTGGATGTGGAGCGTGAGTCACGTGGTGTCCCTTCTGAGAGCGTGGAGTGACTCAGACCACAGGATGCTGTCTCCGAACCCCGGATTCTACACGGAGCATGCTTTAATTGTCCTCTGCCTCAATTCACTAAATGAGCTTTCCAGCTAAATGACTCCTGAATTATTTAACATCCCAGTGGGCACATCAGTGGGACGAAATGCTGGCAGGATGTCTTTTTCTGACATCATTTAGTGGTCAAATAGTGGTTGGTTAGGTTAGGTAGTTTTTATTTTTTTACCTGACCAGTTTATAATTATAATAAAAAACAAAATACGAACACAGAATCTATAATAATATTACAGCCCTTACAAAATGTGTGCACGTTCCCTGTAAAGGCAGAACATTGTATAGAAATTCTATTATGGCCAAATAACACATTATAAACAAAAACACAACTGGTGTGAATTCGATCCATCTATCAGAACCATAAGGCAGTGTACATACTGGATGTCATGCCAACCCATTGCACAAGCACACACACACACACACACACACACAATACGGACAATCTCAAAATGCTAATCAACCTACAACACGCGTCTATGGACATCTGTGGGAGGAAACCAGAGTTCCCGGATGAAACCCAACAAGCACACAAACTCTAGACCGGAGGCGGGATTTGAACCTCCAACACTTGTGGGTGCTAAGAATGACAAATGAAAAGAAAATGCAACATAAGGTATCTTAGTAATGTGTAATATTTCATACAACATTGTTAGTTGGTGCTTTAATAATGATTAATCCAAAAATCTCCCAGAGGTGTCTAATCAAGTTGTGATCTCATCCATGTGAAGTCCACGGCATATGATTTACATCATTTTCATACTCATTTAAACCAATCAGTGAGCCCTCGTGTGCTGTGGGTCGGAGTCATCCTGGAAGAGAACAGAGTTTTTCATCTCAGGATAAAATGAAACCGTTAGCATAATGATGTAGTGAGTTTTTAATTTAAGGGGACAAGCCTGGACTGAAGAACAAGTTCATATCTGTTCCTCCTTACGCATCGATTTGGTTTACGAGTGTTTTGAAATATGAGCCCACTTCCTGAACGAATTATGCTCGTAAACCAAGGTTCCACTGTACTGTTATTTGTGGTATGTTGAGGCATCTTCGCTCCAGTTCATATAACAGTACAACATAGTTTGTCCTTCTGGTGAGATTCATTAATGCTATAAACACAGAGCAGTGACGTCTCCGGCTTTAGATTTTAGCCCTAAAACCTGACCGTCCCCCCCCCCCCCCCACCCCCATCTCCCATAACCATTTTGCAATATATACGTAGTAGCATGGGAGTATAAATATGTACTTCGCCCCCCGAGCGAGCTCATCTTTTTGGCTGCTTCATTTCCACGCTCTGTGGGCACATTACTAAACCAGAGCTGCGTTTGTGCCCTGGAGCTTCCCTGCTCTTACCATTTAAAGTGATAATTTAATGCTGAAACATTCACACCAAATTTTATTTTCATCTACAAGTGGAATGTGTGTTTTAACATGTAAAGAGGAAATAAAAAATAAAAGAGGAAGGAAATCATCTTTAAGAAAGGAGGTTCGTGAAAGAGTGAGTGGTGTTTTCGAGGGGTTTGTTTGATTAAAGAGATTTACGTTATTGTTATTTAAAAATCGTCACACATGTACAGAAATTAACGTCGACCAGCCAAGACTGAAACATCTGGTTTAATGAGTTACTCAACATTCTTAGAAATGTGGTGGAGCTTAAAGCAAGAGGTCAACATTACAGTTAGCTTTGTAAAATATATATATATATATTTTTTTTTTTCCCCCCAGTACTTTTGAGCCCCCTAATTTCTCCATATTTTGCCTCCCAGATCTTCTTGTCTTGTTTAATGTCGTCTTGAGGAACAGTTCTCCAGGCTTCCTGATAGACCTTTTTTTGCCTCTCCTTATGTTCACTCCAGTCCCAGTACCTGAGCAGCTTCAGATGAATGTGTTTTGTGTTTGTTAAGCCACACAGTGACCTAAAAAACACGTCTAACTTAAGTCCTGAGCCAGTGAGAAACAGGTGCAGATGATGACAGATGTTCAGGCCGGTGATTAGTAACTGCTGATGCTGGAGGAAACAAATGCAATGTGTAAACTTATGTCATTTTACACCATAGTGCACTTTTCATTTATTGTTCACTGAAACCCAGTGCATCATTTTGTCTATATGTGTATAAGTAAACACACCCAACCATTAGACCCAGATTTATTTCCACCTTTCCTGTTACAATAATCTCCACTCTTCTGGGAAGGCTTTCCACTAGATTTTGGAGACTGATGTTGGGATGTCATGGAGGTTCCAGGTCAGGGAGCTTTGCAGAGCATTACGCACTCATTTTTTAATATATTGTTTATACTTTTCAGGGTTGCAGGGGGCCTATCCCAGGAGATTAGGGACACTCGGTGGGGTTACAACACTCTGGATGGAACGCCAATGGGGTGCAGGGCAGAGAAGCACACACTCACACAACACACTGAATGTCTTTAGAGTGTGCTAAGGAAACCGGAGCACCAGGAGGAAACCCACCAAGCACACGGAGGTGGGAATCGAACCCTCGTCCCTGGAGGCGCGAGGCCACAGCGCTAACCGCTACACCGCCAATAAGCAATTAACTAAACTTTATTACCCCCGGGGCCAGAAATGCATTACAAGTCACCTGCAGTCATCGCTGGTTTGTTAGCTGATTAAACTGAAATTATTGTAAGATACCTTTTACATATTGGAAATGTACCTGCAATAACCCTAGAAATGTGCATTTGATTTTAAATGCTACCTCTGGACAAAGTGAAATGGGTAAAACCTTTGCAGTATGTTTACCACAAGTAAACTATGAAAAATTGATAAGGTGTAGAGAAACACTTCATGCATTATCCTCTTCATAAAAAATACAACATACATTGGTTGCATTACATTCTATCAATTCTGCATCATTGCATGAGAAACATAGGGGACGATGGTGTCGGTATGAGCATGAAAACTGACGTTTTGGAAACCTTTTCGTCTGAGTAAAGTGTGTAGATGAGGAGCTGAACGAGCCGGACAGACTGGATGATTAACTGGCGCCGCTTCGGTCGCATGAGGTGGAGATGAATTCTTATCCTTATTAGAAGAACAGCATTATGGGTAATATATGAAACCATTAACCAGTGTGTGATTGACCAGCATGTCAATGAAAGAGGTTTAAACTGAATAAATCAAAGGAATCCTGGACCACATTGAAGATTGCATGATAATTATAACCGTTATTTCCATCAGCTTTCCATTTAATGCTCTTTGGGACTCTGATGTTCTAAGTGTAATATAAAGGTTGTATAAAAGCGATATCGCACTCAAGGTCATGCTGAATATGAATATCAGCACGGCTGCACCTACTGTACATGCCTACGACCTCATAACCCCGATATCCAGCACAACAGCACTCGATCTTGTGTGATATTGCTTCAACATGCAAGACGTTTACTTTAATGTTCCAGTTAAACTATGAACAAACACAACATAAATAAAGCACTAGAAGCCAGAGTCATTTTCATGATGTTTTTATTGATGGACTACAAAAATTCTGAATTCTAAAAGAACTGGAAAGAACACTGAGTAAGCGTTTTTCAGTTAAAAAAAAAAAAGTCTGTGAAGTTTAAACACAACAGAATTCTTTAGTGACTGGATCATAATCTTTCAAAAGTGTATGCTGTTATATATTTTGTTTTTTTTACAGGATTAAATGCGTGTACAAATACGTCCCCCTCTCATAAGGACAATTTACAAAACGTCAATGTTTTTTACATTTTCATTCAAAAAAAAAAAATCATCAAAATTAAAAATCATTTTAAAAAGTATAGCTTTTTTTTTTTTTCTCGTGTGTAACAGGACTTTACTAACGCTGACGGACCAGCAGACCAAGACCAGCGAAGGACCAGCCTCCAGTCCACACACTCTCTCTCTCTCTCTCTCTCTCTCTCTCTCCAACAATCTTTATCCCTCACTAGCAGCTACCTCAGAGAAACCACATTCAGCAGTATTGCACATTAAGCACGGAGGACAATTGTTCTGAGAGGGGGGAAACGTCAATAGAATAGAATAGAAAGAAAGAAAGAAAAAAAATAATAAAACCCTGACAATATTTCAGAGAGATAAAATGCAAAAAGGCCAACAGAATCATGCAAACAGCAAGACCTGTAACGATCCGTCTCTGCTATACAAGAGCTTCTTTATATCTTCTAGCCAAGCCGGTTAATTCATTATAAAGAGACGGCCATTTACGACCCCGAACACAGGGCAGAAGACACTTAGCGACTAGCTCACCCTACAAAACTTCTACCAGCAGAGGCCACTGTCTCTTACAACGACCCCGAGCGCGGAGCGACGGGAAGGCGGACGTCTCACACTCGCGGCAAGCAAAATAAGAGTGGATCGCTCGGCTCGAAGATTATTCCTAAATGCATAAACTCTGTTCCTACAACATGCAGACAAAAATATTCTAAAAAGTGCTTTACAGCTTGACTCAAGCTCCAAGTAAACGTTTGTTCTCAGGGGCACTTAAATTGTACAACTTCCTAAAGACAAATATCTTACACAATATATATATATATTTATTTATTTATATATAAATATATATATTTGACCGGGTTTTGGACCATGATTGCGTTTCCTTGTTGTCGTTTTAGATTTCAGGTGGCTTAAAGATTATTTGGCACCATTTTAGTCGGCTTTGGGTCTGGTCTAAATCCTCGAACCAAAATAATCAGGAAAAAACAGAACAAAAAAAAACCTCTTTAAAAAGTCAGAACCTGATAGATACAAAAACAGAATATACAATTTACCTCAAGACCACATATGATGATTAACATGTTAAGAAATAACCTATTGAATATCAACAAGATATCATCTCTTTAAGAGAGATCGGCCAACGTTATATACGAAACAGGACAAAAAGAAATATTTCAGACTAAATTTATAGTCGCGATATAGTCCCTCTCTCTCTCTCTCTCTCTCCCTCCCTCTAGTGTCAACGTATTTCTATAACAGAAAGAAATTCTGAAATACTGAACAGGCCTAAATTGTTCTGGGTTCGATAAATCCCAGACGATTCTAGTGTCCATTCCCTCGCTTAATCTCGCTCTCCCTTCCTCTAAAGTCAAAAAAACGGAAGATGATTGAAGAAATGTTTGAATTGGATTTTACTTGCGCAAACTGGCGTCCTGCCGAGTCAGAGCAAGAACGGTCACGTGTACAGAACCGGGCTTTTCTTTACTACACTATAATAATAAAGCACATTCGGCTGGCCCATGACACCGAGTAGGAGGCGGCGTGAAAAAGATGTAGGAGCCGACCACGCCCTCTCAGCCACGCCCTTTTCAGCCACACCCACTCAGTGCAGGGGCCACCTAGTCGAGAACGGCAATCGTAACCGCCGGGCTTTTAAAAAGAAAGGCAGACAGACTGAAATCAATTTCGACGCTGAGAATGTACATAAAAGAATACCATGAAGAAAAAAACAAAACAAAACATGGCGATGAAGAGATTTGAGACAGCGGAGGCTGCAATCGAAAGGCCAGACATTCTCACAAGGAACGCTTTCCAAAATACATGCATTATTCTGGACATAAAAACATGTCCGATATTTAGATATTAGACTACATTCAATCTTTAGACCGAAGGCACAAAAACAAAATATTTGTTTTTTTAATTATTTTTTTAATACAAATTTTTTATTTAGTTTTTTTTGTTTGTTTGTTTTTAATTATAATTTTTTTTTTTTTTTTATGAGTGTTAGACAGAAACCAGCCATGAATCAAATATGTTTGATTGGTCTTGATTAGAGGAGCAGAGAATAAACAGCCTGGTCCTGTATTGGCGAGAGCCTCTGGTGACGTCTGGCTCTTTCTTTGGAAAACAAGATCAGCTAGACCTATTTACAAAAAAGCAACGTTCAATCTCTGTAAGTGGGCCAACAGTTACTCGGCCTCGGAAGAACCGGGCTTAAAGGGGAATTCGGATTTTTTAAATAACTTTTGTATAATTCACTGGATGGGAAGTAAACAGTCGTGCAGCCGTGTTTAGATGAGAAATGAGGAGGTGTTTTGTTTGTTGTAGAAACCAGGAGTCTTTTGTATTCACAAGTGCGTTATGCGATCTACCAGAAACATCTGGATCTGTCTATGTAATAGCACTACAATTGTGATTCATTTATTGAGATGTTTTTTGGAACCAAATTTCCCTTCCAAACATCATACACTTATACATTCGTCTCCATTTGCGGCTGTAATGAATTGGTAGATGAGTGTGCATGCGTGACAAACTCAGAGAGAGAGAGAGAGAGAGAGAGAGAGACATCCCATAATAACCAGTCCGAAAGGCCACAGGAAATAAAATTGTGACCAGTTTATATAATCGCTGAGGTCATTTTTAGATTCTTCTGACTTGTTTCCCATCACGGTCATTATAAACACCTCTGACTCACAACGAAATGTTCTACAGAAACCTGCTGCATTTTCCATCCAGCCAATCAGAACGACTGTTTACGACTCAACAAGCCTCGACGGTAAAATTGTGGGGGAAAAACGAATCTCCTCGGACTCTCCCTTTAAAGTATTTTAAGCGTAGACGAGCAGCAGCCGTGTGCAGGAATGAGACCGAGAGAGAGCGAGGGAAGATACAGAAAATCAGACGTACAGAGCCTTTCAGGAAGCAAACGTCCGATCTCACACACACACAAACACACACACACACACACACACACACACTCTCTCTCTCTTCGGTGACTCTCTTGAATGTCACGTCGCGGTGCTGCTCTGCCATTAGTACATTCTAACAAAGTGCTTTTATGCATGAGACGTAATTGCTTCTGGAAAGAGTAGATTGGGGAAGGGTTGAGAGGAATGCTTTAAAAAAAAGAAAGCAAAACAAGAACACACACACACACACACACACACACACACACACATATGCGTTTGCTGAGGGGCTGAAAGAGCAACAGGTCGACCAGACAGTGACCGTTTCAGACAGCTGACAGCCACAAAAAAATACAATATATATATATATATATATATATATATTCTCTTCTTATGGACGCGTCACGTCCACCTGCATGGGGGATTGTCAAAGGAAATTCATCTTAGAAGAGATGGGGAAGGGTAGAATTAAGTGCTTTCTGTTTAAAAACTGGACAACCGGTGTGAAAACCATGAATGTCCTCTAATAGTATCCTCGATAAGTACATTTAAAATTACACTGCATCGTTAATGTAGTGGGTAAATATATCTGAAATTCAGAGTTCCAGTAACAAATGCTGAGATCCTCATAATTCCTAATTTTCACTTAATTTTGATCTTTGATTCACAGTATAATAAAAGCTCTTTTTTTTTTTTTCCTTTCCTTTTACCACTTTAAAAAAAAGTTACTTTCACATAAACCTATTGTACATGAAAATAAAATGTGTTTATATCATGTATATATAGTGTATGTACAATTGTAGTTATCTGTACAGTGGTTTGGACCACGCCGGCGCGCGACTCGTACAGAGAGCCCTTTCTGCCTTGCTGGCTAGAACACACGCCCGTATAAATCTCCCGGCGGATCTTTCTACCGGGGGGGGGGGGGTGGGGTGGGGGGGGGGCTTGAAAGGTGACTCACTTTCCGTTGAATAAACATTCGGCAGGGCAGGACGGGCGCCAGCGTCGGTACGGCTGCAGCTCTGAGAGTCCAGGGTTGTACATCAGCTGTCCGAGTTCATTAACCGGCTGTCCGTGTGTCAAGTTCCAGCGGTTTTACCAGGAGGTCGCCGGACAGCCGAGTGCTGGTAGGAAAAGCTTCTCTAGGTGGATCGGGGTAACAAGTGTGACATGTCCTGTCAGTCTACATCACGTCCCCCGCGAGCCGGGAGGCCCCGCGAAGTCGGTTTTTGGTAGCAGCCCTCTCTCCGGCAGATTCACTTCCACCGAGTTGTGTTGCATCAGTTCCCGCGATGCTGACGCTGACAGCTGGAGACGGAAGAGCTCAGCTGTGCAGACTTTTGACCTTAAAGGCGATTTTGACACGCGCACTCATTTTCTCTGATCGAAATGGCGCGCGATTTGTTCACAGCACCGCTTTTGTCGATATATACTGTATCAAGAGCTGGAACGGGTCGTCCTTCGCTACCTGATTAGCGTCACACTCCACGGCATTTGCCTTCTTCACACGTACTTTAACTTAAATACTGACAGACTGTATACTGGAAATACATTCCACGTCCATGTTCAAGTCCATGCTTACTATCAATCTCGGTCCTCATGCGTCATTCAGTCAAGACGAAACGATGCTCTCGTTCTGGAACACGACCACGAATTCAGTTGATCGAGAAAGCCTCGAAACATTTCTCTAGCTCTCGGTCATCATCTGAAAAAAGACACGAGCTCATTCCTGCGGTGAAGCCAGGTGATAAAGGAGCTCCTCAACAGATGACAGGAACACCGTCAGTGTTGAAAATCATACCAGTAGTGGGTTCGTAAGTGCCAGCCAGGTAGTAGAGGTCCTCACTGTCCTGGTACTTCTTTGTTTTAATCATCTGTTCATACTGCTCCAGGCTAACCACCAAGCACTTGTGAGAGATGGTCTGAACATCGTTCTCGTCAACGTGAGACGACTGATACAGAGCGCGCTGCACAGAGAAGCATATTTCACATTCTTACTTCTTACATTTATTTTGGAAGGGAGACGGTGTTGCGTTACTGAATAAATACTGAACTCACCTCCATGAAATCCTTTCTCTGGTTCGACGCCTGCAGAACAGCAGCGAGATTCCTTCCAGACATCTGATCCCAGTTCTGTCAAGACAAAGAAAAATATGTCTGTGGTTTCAAGTCCTGCAGGACATTTTTTTAAAGATAAGTACATTGCCCTAATGTAGAACAAATATCCTGACTTGGATTTTTAAAAAATGTAGGAAATGTAACCTTTTTGTCATGAAGTTTTTTTCCAGGGTTGGTTTCCTCAGGATGGTAGAACCATTTGACACGAACCACCATGTTGTTTCCCCACGACTCCCACATGCTCTGGATGTGACCAATAAATGGAAGGTTAGGCCGTCCAGCAGACAGGAAAACAGCGCAGTCTCCAATACGGATCATTTCTTTGCCTCGCATAATGGCCTTATAGAAGAGTTTCTTTGCTTTGCCCTTCATTCCCCGTCTCTGCAATAAAAAAAATAAAAAAATACACATCTTTTCATTCTGAGTTTATTAAAGAAGTTTGCAGACGAGCAAGAATAGGTCTTTCTTGAATAAAAGAATAAATCAAAAAATCCATTACATTAAATCAACGTTGTAGAAATGTCAAGACTGACCTGGGTTGGTTTCCCAAACCACTTCCACAGCTGTCTGGCTGGCAGGAAAGCCGAAATCTTGGGCCTGTTCTCCACCGAGGGCAGTCTCTGTCGCTTCGCCAGCTCTTTAGTTGTGGGCAGATGGATGCCCTCTCTCCTCTTCGGCCGGCCCACGCTCTTCTTCACCTTCTGCTGCTTCGCCTGCTGTTTGGGAGTCACCTGCTGTTTCTGGACCTTGGACGTGTCGGGTGGAGGCTCGGTCTTCACCTCCGCTTTCTCTTCTACGTCCTCTTCCTCGTTCTCTGTTGGAGGTTGCTCTTGAGGGGACAGGGGCTGGGAATCTGCAGGGGCCTCCTCATCCGAGCTACAGGAAGACTCCTCATCACTGGTGGTCGAGGACGAGGAGGAGGACGATGACGACGAATTAAATCCAGCAGTAGAAGAGGAGCTACTGCTGGAGGAACTGGAAGAGGTGGGGCTAGAGGCACGGGAGCTGGTGGAGCTGCTGTCCTGTTTTGCCTTGGTTTCCGACGAGGTCCTCGTTTCTTCCTCTGCGTCTGACTCCGAGCTGCTGCTGCTACTGCTGCTGCAGTTTTCCGATTGAGCTTCCTTCTCTCCCGAGTTCTTCGCACCAACACGGCTCTCCGTGCTGCTTCCCAGCTTACGGATACCGTAGGACGCCACGCTGTCCGGATTAATGTTCTCAGGCTCGGTTTTGGGCTTCAGTGTTTTGTCTGTAGGGGTAGTGGAGGTGACAGTAGTGTAGTTAACACCCATCACGGCTTTGTTGTCCCTCTTTGTGCGATTCTGACCCTCCATCATCATCAGGGCTTTGGTCTTCTTGGTCTTCGGGGACATCACGCCCTCATGGTCGAGCTTGATCAGGATCTCAGTCTGAGGCTGCTTGCGTTGTGTTTTCACCCCAAACCCTGCTCCTTCGTCTTCACTCTTCCGGACCCTTTTGACAGCCTTCGCTTTGCCGCTCTCATTGCCGGACATAAAGGAAGCTAACGAAGCAGATGGGTCGTTATAGAGATCCACCGAGAGAACTTTTCCATAAAGTGCTGATGAGTAGACAGGCTTGGGCTGTGAGTGTACTTTGGCTGGGGGTTTGGCTACAGCAGTTTTCTTCTGGCCTTCAGCAGGTATTGGGATAGAGGGGCTGGCAGGCTGACTCTTCCTGCTCAGCAGTGGGACACTTTTCTGGGTGGTAAGGGGTCTCTCCTGCACGGGTCCAGGGGCTGATTGGTCAGGTTTTTCATGCTCCTTTTGAGCTAGTTCAGGCTCTGGAAAGTGGGACAGAGAGGAGGAGGAGGAGGAGTTTAATATGCCTCAACAGATGACCTACATGGAATGCAGTGAAGCTAAAATTGCCCCTATTCTGCCAGGAAGCCTTTCTCTTCCCAACCACAAACAAATTACTTAATATCCATGAAACCACCCAAAATATCCCCCTCTCGAGCCACAGACATTTACTTCATTAATTCCAGGACTGCTGGCTCCTTTACTTAGAAACACATCAGCTGTCAGGAAATTTCATGATGTCTAAAGTAAGGGAGATACATTACCAGGTTTGGGCTTCGGTTTTCTCCCCCTCCCCTTGTTCTTGGGAGCAGCATCGTCTGTCGGTTTCGGACTCGTCTCTTTACTCTCGGGAACGTCCTTACTGCCCTTCCGTGCTCGTTTTTTTGTGCTCGCCACCAGAAGTGCAGGGGACGGCTCTGCACCTGCAAAAGCCAAACAAAAAAAAAGTTTATTTTTCTCACCGCAGATAATGATCTTAATATTTATTTAATGCAAGCTCTTGATGCTCTACATGAACGCACACACTGACTAGTCACAACCTTGGGGCTCTTCACATCTCAAGAGCTAAAGCAAACCCGAATCAGTGGCTGCAGAGTCTCCAAACTAAACAACATTTTCATACGGGCCGTTAGCATAAATCCAGGTTTGTCCCACTTCCCGAGAGGACACTCACACTGGATCTTGTAGTCCGGAGGGAGCAGTCTAATGTGGGACAGCGGGATGCGACCGGTGTCCCCGTCGTCAAACTCGACGGTTATTAAGTCGTCCGCCTCGTCCATGTCAGGGCTCCCTGCAGATACGGAAAAACGAGGAAGATTAATATGCAGCGGCAGCATACGTCTCCATACTGCTTCTTGAGGGGCCTTTTTATTCTCATCTGCTGACAGGAGCAGCAGTTACAACCCCCATTTAAGTTTTTTTGGACAAGCCCCCAGTTCTCTCTTGACTTAGTGGGAGGGAAAATAAATAATAATTGAAGCGAGAGGGCCGCACGAAGCTAACCACACCATCATTCATTCGCGGCCTCTGGACTCTCCCACCTTCTCTGGCATGCCTGTAAGCCTTGGCGGGAAAAAAAAAAAAACTTGAGATTAAACGAAATTAAACAGGATTCCGCTCCGAAAGGTTATGTGCACAGGAGACAGAAAATACTTATGCTTTTTTTTTTTTCGGAGCTGCAGAAGTTAGACAGCATGTCTTTATAAAGCACGGTGGTCAATGTGCCATTTTAGTTAGCGTAAAGCACTTTATTGATCTTACCTCTGACCACGGTGCCAGGGTAGAGGCAGCGGTACTGCTGGCTCCAGTAGGCTGCGATTCTTGTTCCCTGCGGCAGGTACCTCACAGAGGGGGGCTTAACATCAATAATCTGTTCAATGTGGGCAGCAGTGGTAAAGAAAAAAGAAAAAAAAAAAAGAAAAGTAAAACAATCTATTGTTGCATTTCAACAAGGAAGTCAGCATTTTAACCTGTATGAAGAAGTGCACGGGCGCTGCTGTCTACACTACATGCAGAATGAGTGATGCGTCATTTCCTGGCAACGCTTCATTTCTCATGGATACGATCAATCTCGGAGAGCCTCTCCGCGCCTCCACTCAGTTTTGGCCGAGCTTCTGCGTACGTCGCTCAATTAAAAGGGAACGGTGGTAGTGGAGAGCCTCACTGCCTAAACCAACACTCGGTGTATCAGTGAAGCAAAACATGTGTGTATCAGGACACGCGGTCCTACGTTCCTGGGTGTGTTCGAGAGAGAGTGTGTGCGCGCGCGCGCGCGCCCCTGGGCATGCGGTGTACTAGGACCCGTGTGAGGCTCATTAGTGACTGGAAAGGACAGTGTGCTGTACTGACCGCCTCCTGCAGCAGCTGCTCCAGGCAGTAGATATGAGGCCTGTTTCCCCGTTCACCCTCCACCACCACACTGTATCTGTAACACACAAGCCATAGTCATTAACACACAACAGCTTGACAGCTGAGACACCACTGAGTGACCCTCTCCAGTTAAAAAAAAGAAAAAAGAAAAGAAAGATGAAGATAAAACGGTGTCCATCCTACTCACATACACACAGACGCAGGAATCATTTAAAACGGGCCGAACACAAGCCGGTAAAAATATTAACACCAGGACAGAAAAAATAAACCCGTTGACAGACACTAGATGTGTTTTGGTGCATAAAACAGTCCACTTAATGGAGACGGAAAAGCCCAGGTGGGTTGTAATGGAAAGACAGACATGACCTAATCACGAGCGGACGAACAAAGCTGAAGCTGAGACCAAAAAAAAAAAAAAAAAAAGAGAATGACGAAAAGCAGAGCTCCCTGGAGGACTAACACAGATATGTTGCAGATCTTTGTTGCCAATAATCAATGGATCCCAGTCCACCCTCCCCCCCCCCCCTCGTACCTGCCGTCTTACAGTCAGCAGCAGGATGAACTCATTTAATCTCTTCTGCTGTTAAGGAGTCGGAGTGCTTGGAATGAGCGAGGCAGAGAATTCTCTTTTCATATCATCTGATGGAAACAAAATGGAAGCTTACAAAAAGAAAAAATAATAAAAAGAAGACCCTTTATTTTACCCGTTCAAGAAAAGCAGAAAGCAGTGCCAGGCTGAGTCACTGTGTGGGAAGTGATGGATCTAAAGTCAGAGAACTGTGTGGAGACTTCTGGGATATTATTACTGCAGCCAAACAAATGCCTTTAACCCTTGGGGGGGGAAAAAAAAAAAAAAAAAAAAAAAAAAGAAGTGTTTTGGTTTTAAAACCAAAAATAGGCCTTATTTTGCAAGAATTAATGTTCCAGAACAGTTCTGCAGATATTATTCTGGTTTTATTGACAAAACATGAAAGCTCTTGTGATATATAAATATATACATACATATATATATACACACTGTACACACACATCTACGGCTTGTTACTGGACACTAATGACTGATCTGTTCCTCTGATTCCCTCACTGCTGTGTGCACGACCTCAATGCATTGGCATGTGATTTATTACTTTGTTTTAGTTGCTAAACCTTTAAGGTGTATTCAACTATGATCTAATAAATAATTCGGCCTCAATAAAAGAAAAGAAAAAAAAAAAAAAAAGAGAAACATTCCCGATCCGTGTACACGTCTCCGTTCGGAGGGATGAGATTAGAAACAGTCCGTGCTGTTTAAAAATCCTGACCGTCAAATCAGGACCTGCTCTCATCTGGATGCATAAAGGTACTCGCAGTTCCAGCATGACCCAGAGCCAGCTGTCAGACCTGCCTGTCAGTGAGTGGCAGTCCTATTACTGAGACACGGGCCTGTGTGGATATGTAACCCCCCCTCCCCCTCCCCCTCCCCAGAGCCAGCTCGAGGGGGTCGGTGTGCTGCTAGGAACAACTGATTGCTCGTGTCGGAGGCTCAGGGTAAATTCACACCAGCTGCTCCCTGACGAGAGAAGGTGCATGATTGGGCTCGGTCCCCTACGAGCGGAGTTAAATACAGACCGCTTTATGCTCTAGAGCGGAGCGGGGCGGAGTGGGGTAACCCGGGCGGGATTTACAGGAGGATCCGTCTATAGAAGATTTAATGATTTCAGATGCAAAAATCAACGCGGAAAACCTACTCAAAGTTTGCTGAAATGCTTCAACGGTTTCCGGTCGCTCGCATTCCTCCATCTTTTGCTGAATATGGCGCAGCAGTCGGTGAGAAAAATAATGATAATACATTAAAATATTCAGCTGAATATGAATGAAAAGAAAGTGCCTTTGAGAGAAAGTACAGTACTGATATGCATTGGTAATCTGCACAGCCTGATTATACACTGGAAGCCATTTTCTTGAAGATAATTTTTATTTTCACACATCAGCCTTGGAGCACTGCTCTCATCTGGATGCATGAAGAGAGAGAGAGAGAGAGAGAGAGAGAGAGAGAGAGAGAAAAAAGAAGTATAAATGGAAAGTCACTGAAGGATGGACAGAAAGCGTCAAATTAGTTTCCCATTACGCGTAAATAACGGGCCGCAGCCATTAGTACGGCCGTCACATCACACGCATGACAATGGACCTGTCAGCGGGCTTTTCTGTGCTTAACACGCAGAGGAGACACGGCTACTTTTCTTCCTTCCCCCTTGGAGTCCAGTCCTAATTCAACGTCGACCACATTAATTACTGACTCGGCAATTAAACAGCATGTGGTTACGGATATGGCCGTGCGCACACGTCGCCTCTAAACTCCATCTAAAGAGAGTGAAGCCGGGATGTGAAGGTCAGATTATTCGCACCTCGACGCTGAATAGAGTTAACGAATGCGGGCGTGGGAATAGAAATAGAAACACACACACACACACACACACACACACGTCCAGGACTCGTCCAGAATGACAATTCTGCACGCATTTATGTTGTGGTGTAGCACATGGCAGTCTCTTATTCGCACCAAGCACTCTCTCTCTCTCTCTCTCTCTCTCTCTCGCAACAGATATTAAATCTTCCACAAGAAGTTCTCATGGTAGTACAAACCATATTCTTTGAAGAGTGCAGCTAAAAGCCTGAAAATCAAACACAGCCTTGCACAAAAGCTCTTTTCCCTCCAACACAGAGGAGAATCATTTTAGCACCATACGAAAACTGTGACAGCCAGAGAGAGAGAGAGAGAGAGAGTGTGTGACACAGATGCACAAGTACACACACACAAGGCAGAACTGAGTAACCCATTCCCAAACATATGTTCACAAACTGGCTCCTCTGACACACATGACTGGAAACCCAACATCCCGTTCCTGCCTCATTCCCATCACTCCACATCTTTAAGAGCTGCTTTTATCACTAAAACACTGCTGTGAAGAAATCACTTCTATATAAACATGTTTATGTTTCTAAAGCAAACGTCGTCATCTTCGCAGAGCGAGCGTTTACATAAATGTGGACGAAACATAGCCAAAAGTATGCGCACATACACCCATCGCGCTCCTGTGAGGTTCTTCACCAGACTATCGCGTTCCTTCGTTTGCTTTAGCGTTAGAATTTCCGTGCACTGGAACTTAAAGAGGTTCCAGCATGAACATGAGCTCCATGGAGATATGGTTCCACGATCCTCCAGCACTGCTCGACTGCTCCCAGCATCTCTCAGGGATCGAGGACGACGTGCATCTAAGGCTGTTTTCTGTTCCGGCTCCTAGATGGTCGAATGAACAACTTCTACAGTTGAGTCACTGGCAGTCTTTAAGCCCATGACTAAAGACCTATTTATTTCTTAGGTATTTGGGTTCCATCCCGTCCCACCAATTAAATAAATGAATGAATAAATGAATAAATCAATTCATAAATGCAATTCTTCCCAAACAGATGGCACTTCTAGTTAGTACCTCGTAACCCAGTGTAAGAATCTATTTAATGATGGAAACTTTAAAGTATTTAAGACCATCTGCCTTAAGTTAAAAAATTACTCTCACTCTCTACACCGATCATATCCTGTACAGGGTTGTGGGAGGCGTAGAGCCCGTCCCAGGGAACAGGGGGGCACTAGGCGGGTTACGCCCTGATGGGGTGCCAATCCATTGCTGGGCGCACACACACACACACTAAACAATTGTTCACACCTATCCTGCATGTGTTTGAAACCCGAGTACCCGGTGGAAACCCACCAAGCACAGAGAGAACCTGCAGACTCAATGCACACAGACCCGAGGCGGGAATCGAACCCTGACCCCAGCGGAATCGAACCCTGACCCCAGCGGAGCGAGGCTAAATAAAACATAAAATGTGCGAAAATTGATTCTGAAGTCAGTGAGACGATACAGGAATCGCCACACATGAATTCTTTAATGTTCTGGAACGTCTGCAAGACAAGCTATTTTTCTGGTCACACTTATAGATCTGTTGTTGAATAAGAAAAGAGAAAAAAAAATTAAGGAAAACCCAAAACTTCAAACGTCTCTAAAGTTCCTAAAGGCTTCGTTTTGGCTGTTGGAAAGAAACGGCTTGTTACATGAACATCACCATACTGGACACTTTCTTAATGTCCATTATTAGCCTTCTGAAAAGCTTCTCTCATTCAAGAATCTGTGAACCATCTACCGTTACTATAGCAACAACGACGTAAGAATGAGATTCAGGAATTCGCCAGCGCTCAGGTGCTCGTTCAGTCCCTTCTCCCCATTTCGAGACTGAAACTACTTCAACTCTCTCCTGGAAGGTCTGTGTGAAGGTCGCGCCACCCGGGCCCGGCGGCTGATCCCGAATGCAGCGGCATGGCAGGTTCTCAAACTGTACAAGTTCCCCCTGTGCGTCGTCACTGCGGTCCCTCTTTTGGGCTTCTATTTAAAGCCCTGACGCGACACAAAAACGGACCTGATCCTAAATCGCACCCTGCGCTGTCCTGCACTCCCTCTGAGCTTTAACCTAAAATACAACCAACAACGTCTTCACTTACAAGAAGGAAAACAATGAAGACACATTAGTTGCTTTTGGCTTATTGATTAAAAGAATAATTGATTATCAGTTAAATGAGACGTAACCTGGACTTTACGGCTGATGTACTTATTTGTCTGGCGCATTATCACAGCTTGTGCTTTAATCCAACTCAAACACACTGACAGAAGGGAAATGCACAGAGCATCTCTCATTAAAGCTCCTTCAACAAGACTTTTAAATCTCTCTCCGTCGCGTTTGTCTCTATAAATGATTGGCTCTAAACAGAGGACTTCGAGACGCCGCCGCGCTGCTCAGTACGCCGCACCTTATTTACGGATTTGCACAAAAGGCTGCGGAACAAAAGGGAGCGACACAGAAGGACGAGCCCTTGAAGGGAAAGTTTTTATACCACTGTGCGCTACTTACATATTTTTGGTTTTTTTTGTTCACTCAGCCTTATTTCACCGGCAGGAAACTGGTTCGGTAAGCATTTTACACCAGAGCTAATTCATCAGTAACCCAACACTTGTAGGACAGAACCACAGAGTAAAGAGGCTAAATGGGACAAAGTCAGGAAAAAAAAAAAAAGTAAAGCAAGAAAAAAAAAAAAAAAGGAAGGGTTTGAGCTCTTACATGTCGGGCGAGTGGACGGTGTTGACGTGGCCGGCGTACAGCAGCTTGTCATCCATAGGGATCAGGACACGCAATCCATCCTGAAGCTCATCCTTATTAAGCACACAGTTTCGAGGGGCTGCAAACACAACGGCAAAAAGTAAGCAAAGACGTGTCTCTGTACAAAGCATCAATCATTCAACCAGAGCAAACGGTCTCATCCGACCCGAGCGCCGGCCCGTCCTCCAGGTAAAGTCCATTTCCGATAACATTCAATCATGCACATTACACCATGACCGCTACGGCCCCCAAATGCAATTTGTGCCGATTTTAATGCTGGATTAAAACAAGTGAGGGCGTGAAATGACTCCGGCCTCCCTGTCACTCAAAGACGTTATTTTTTTTTGATGATTAGGAAGAGGAACAGAGATTTAGTCGTGAAAGGCGATTAAACAGAAGCGTGTCGATATAAAGCACGCAAGGAAGGGCAAAGAGTTTAGTCTAGACTTCGCATGTACGGCCATCTTGGGTGGACAACATAAACCGACGGCTGTTCAGAACTGATTATTCGAAATTTGTGCACACCGGATAGTTATTAAAAGTATTAAGTGTTAAAATCAAGCTGGACGTCATTTCCTAATTAAATAATTGTGAGCTCAGAGTGGTTGGTGAAAAAATTCCTTAGATTCATTCGTGGTTCCTCTAATGAGATCTCAAATGAAAATAAAAAGTAAAACAAAAAGTGGTGTAAGGATTTGCATTGCAAAACTCGATGAACAGCTGCTTCTCAGAAACGCACCCGAGTGCTCACACACAGTACATGAGGAAATATCGAATATACAACACATTTTTGACTATATACACACTCACACAGACTGATAACGTCGCGGAGTCTCGACCTGATCAACCCCAGATCATAACACCGTCTCCAGACGCTTGTACAGTGGACACTATACATGATGGAGCATCGCTTCATGTCCTTCACTTCTTACCCTGACACGCCCATCACTCTGGAATAGGATCAGTCTGGACTCATCAGGTCACATGACCTTTTCCCATCGCTCCAGAGTCCAGTCTTTATGATCCCTAACAAACTGAAGACTTTTCTCTGATGAGTCTCACTAACAAGTGGACTTATTATGGACACACAGCTGTTTAGTCCCAATCCCGTGAGTTCTCATCACCATTACATCGTGTGCGTATGAAAATCAGGTGAATGTTAAAGACGCATTTCGGAGAAGCAGCTGTTCATCCAGTTCATCGCGCATGAATGAGGACCGCCGTCGCACTATTGCACTTTAAAGTTGGACGATACCACTGCTGCTCATCATGTCATATCTCACACGACATGACAACCCCAAACTGCTGCTGTTCGCACATCACACATACAGTTCACACTTTTTACATTTTTACTTTATTTTATTGTAGCAGATTACTCTATACGTACAGTGTTGTAGATTTTATATTTGACACTCTTTTCTATCGTCACTGTCTTATTAGGTCACAAACAGGCAGGCAAGAGTTTCACTGCACATCATACTGTGTAAAGGTGAATAAAAAATTTAATTTGAAGCTATTAAACTATGGTTTTTACTGTTGCCCTTTTTTTTTTTTTTTTACGATGCAACTTCAAGTGCTTAAGTCATCTCCATTCATTCATTTACTTTCACAGAGTTGATGGTCCAGCACCAGGTTTCGATAACATGTTGAAGAGTCCCAGTAACTTCAAATCTCCTTAGTTGCTTTCTTTGCTGGACGCAGCCCAATACAAGACCGTGTGCTGGTAGAACGGGTCCATATGACTGGCTCATCCGCTCGCTTTTCAACCGTTTGCGCTCGACCGATTTTACACGACAAACACCATCCGAATGTACAATAACTATTCTGCGCGTGTACTGCGCATTTCAATCTACCACTTCCAAACCCTATACATTATTTAAAGCCTAACATCAAAAGCATTATTGCAAAATCATTAGTAGCACTCAAAAGTAACATCAGGCCATATTTCTTAATGAAGCCGTATTGGAAAAGTAATGGCCTTAAATATCTCCAATTATCATTATTATTATTATTATTATTATTATTATTATAATAATGTACGTATATTACCATGAATAAAGAATAGCTGTGATGAGCAGAGTGTTTATTGAAGACGTTACGAAGCAGCACAGATGGAAGAGGAGAGATCTCAAGAGGCTGGCAGTGCATGATAAAAATACAGGTTTAACCAACATAATGTATGCAAAACACCCAAAGAAAAATGAACCCGTTATATGCTTTATAACGGTGTGTCTGGATAGTAGCGTGCTTCTGCATAAAAACCATGAATGGGACGACGCCGACTTTTAATGAATGTCAGGAACGCACTGCTATTCACGCTACAAACGTAATGATGCTCCAGGCTTTACAGATCGCCTCCGAATGTACAGCAGCTTGAATTATTATTTTTTCCCACTTAAAGGGATAGTTTGGATTTTTTTTTTTTAAAGTCTGTTTTAAATCAAAGTACATAAAAATGTACTGATTGGACTCTGATCTGAAGCAGACATTCACTTACGGGCACGAGACCTCAGGGTACTGTCCAAGGAAGAATTACAGTATTATAAAAAAAAAAAAGAAATTTTTTCATAAATTAAAAAAATTCTAATTCAGGTCAATCTACTAAATACACCGTAACCATAATAAAATAAATGTGAACTCTCCCTTTAAAGAGCTGTAGACCACTGGTGACCCAAGAAGGTTGTTAATGTGTTAAACGTGAAAAGGGACTCTGAGAACCCACGCGCGTGCATGTGTGGTGTGGTGTGTGTGTGTGTGCGCGCGTGCGCTCACCAGGGGTGCAGGGTCTTTCAGTGCTCAGACGGGGGTTCTCGTCCTCAGAGAAGCTGCTGTCCTGGTTGGGTTCGAAGTCCTCATCAGCAGCCATGCTCTCCATCAGCTTGCTAACAGCGCCGCCTTTGCCTCTAACCTGCTCGCAAACACACAGAGCCCAGTTATTAAGACAATTCAGATTACTTAACTCATAACCACAGTACGTTTCATTCCAGTAATGTAGGCCGTGAGCCTGATCATAAGGAACCCAAGCAGATGATGACTTGATGCCTTTTTTTTTTTTTTTTTTTTTTTAAATGCCAGAACATCCAGCGATGGACCATCATCCTTGTACACCTCCTTAAAAGTTAAATTATGCATGAAACAAAAAACTGATCAATCAAATATGGAAATTTTTTTTATAGAAATAAAGAGATCGACATTCTGCTTGTGAGTGAGCAGTCTAATTAGGCTGCTTGTCTTCTCTGTCATTTTGCTCACAGTGGAAACTCGGAGCAGCCGTGTACAGCAGGTCACGCCTGGCCAGGCTCATTCAAATACAAGCCATTTCCCAGCAGGCCACAGAAGGAGCCTGCAGTCTGCCAGGTGAAATTGTTCAAATCCCTGTCTCCGAGGTCCCACCCTCCCCCCTCTCGCTCTCTAAACCCACCGCGTCAACAACAAGTGCATCACAAAATGCCTCTTCCTTTCAAATATTTATCATCTGCCAATCTTGTCTGTGCACTTAAAAAAAAAAAATAAATAAATAAAAAGGAAACACGTCCTAATGCTACATGAGATGAGCTACAACACATCAAGGCTGGTACTGGGATGAGTTTAATGATGGTGGTGGTGGTGGTGGTAGGGGACCACTTGGAAGGGAAAGGGTGGTGCGTTTATCATCATTACCATCTTATTAGTAATGCAGTCAGATGGTTCTTACCTCTCTGGCTTTGGGCTTAATCTTGCTCTTGCGTCCAGAGCTGACGGCGAGCGATGCGCCGCTCTCTGATGGAGTGCTGGACAGCGGCGGCAGACGCAAGGGAAGCTCTTTCAACATCTTCTTCTGCAACACACATGATGTCAGGAGCTTTGAGAAAGCATGTCCAGAAGAAAGGAGTCACACACATGCAACCACATGACAGGACATACAGAGGTATCTCATCCTACTGCAGAGCATCAAAGTGAGAAATCAGTGTTAATGGGTTACTCCGCTCAGTGCGCTATTAAAAGGGTGAGGGAGGGACGATGATGGCTGGTAATTGTAGGGTTAGGGTTAGTTTCGGTCGTCTTTTCGTGCCCAATAACGAGACATTCACAGCACTGCTGCCCTGCGGTACACTTAGCGTGTAACAATAAACCAGCACCCACCTTTCCCAGTGTTTTCACCTCCTTGGGTTTAGGGATGTCCTTGGAGCCATGCAGAGGCGTCTTGGGCCCACGAACCGGTTTGGGCAACGCGGTTTTAGAAGGGGAGCTGGGTTTAGCCTGGGCGGCATCATGGAGGAAAATGCGCTCGCTCCTGCGACGGATCCAGCGTTCTTCGTCACTGCCTTCGGCCGAGAAGCTCAAGCTGAGCTTGGTTTGGGATTTGGGCTTACGGCCACGTTTGCCGGGGCTGGAGTCCTCGCGCATGACGCTGGCTGGGGGAAGCAGAGGGAGCTCGGGCGCAGATCTCTTACCGTGCAGCAGAGACGGAAACTTCCGGATCTTAATGTCACTCTCCGAGTCGGTGAATTCAAACTCTGTACCTGGGTGAGAAAATTCTGAATTACCATCCAATCATCAGTCTCAAAAATGACATGCAACGAAAATGTGACTGCAATTCATATGTAGTATAAACCTGGCTGAATATCTGCCCACTTTACGTTTAATCAGAAGGAAATTAAACACACAGCGACGGTCAAAAGTATTAAAACAACAATATACCATGCATTATAATTTCCCCCTGTGCTAAATGCAGGGTGATTTCACTAATAAGTTCCAGCCTACTGTATGTGTGGCAATTTTAAATGAAAAACTGGCTAAGTGAGAATGGTATTGGAGCTTCTGGATCCGTGGCCTGGGTCATCTCCAGGCCTAAACCCGATAAAAACTGTTGGACGATGATGAAGGAGGCAGGAGCAGTAAAAAAAAAAAAAAAAAAACCTCTCCTCTACGTGATCTCCAGGAAGTGATCAAGCAGGTGTGGATTGAGCGACTGACACTAGATTATTGTAGGCGTCGTTTTGATTTATTATGCCGAGTTGGATAAAACACGTTAGGAAGAATATAGGACTTCATACTAAATACAGTGGAACCTCGGATTACGAGTAACGCGGTTACGAGTGTTCCGCAAGACGAGCAAAGATTTTTAATAAATTTTGACTTGAAAAACGAGCATCGTCTTGGTTTACGAGCACAGAGTATCATGTATCACGCATGCGCTTCTTGATTTGATGCCGAGCGACACGTGATCACAACTGAGCCAACGGTTTTTCTGTCTCTTGCACTGCGGAATTGTGGGTAATCGTCTCCCCTGCTGGGTCTTAGTGCTCGTCTCTTACTGGTATAATCACTCCGTGTGTGTGTAAAACATATTTAATGTTGTGTTTGCGAGCGTGTTTGTACAGAGTGCGTATAAAGCAAAAGCAAGTCTCAGAGGGTAAAGATCCATTTTTCCTCTCCCTCTCTGTATCAGCCTGTCGTGTTTCGCGACAGAGCGGAATTTGTGTGTAAGGCAGAGAGTGTATGTGTCTAAGTGTGTGTGAAGCCGAAAGGAGTTGGGGGTGGGTGGGGGCTGTAAAGGCGTGTGTGTGTGTGTGTGTGTGTGTGTGTGCAAAAATAAAATTTAGTTTACGAGTGTTTTGGAATACGAGCCCGCTTCCGGAACAAATTATGCTCGTAATCCGAGGTTCCACTGTATTGATTGCCGTACAGCCATCTAATTGCTTAAAATAACAATATTATCATTAAAATTCATTAAAACACTGAATTTCACTTTTGTCCCAATACTTTTGGTCACCACTGCAGATATGAAATGCAGCATTTTGTGTCGGTATTACTGTAACATTATGAATCTGTTACGTTTTCAGCATCATAGCGTTGTTAAATCTAATCAAATTATATAAATATATTAGCAGATTCTGAATAAACAGATATAAGTTTAAGCCTCGTCAGCCTTCTTTGGCTTCAATGTCTCTCTGGTATAAACACACTGAGTTTCTCTGAGAGATGAATATGCGGCCGGATGTCGTAGTGTAGGCCGCCGCCGCCGCTGCTTAGCATCATTTAGCCACTGACAGGACGCCAAGCCATAAAGACCTTCTACAGTTACACCGACTGAAAGTGTTATTTTAGCCGAATAGCACTCTCGGTCTTAAAGCGTTAATCCATAACAATAAATGGAGAACATTTCCACTAATATCAATCTGATTCCTAGATAAAATCCCTGATAGATTATAACCAATTATATCGTATTATCAGGTTGATACTCTATTTGGGGGCTTTTTTTTTTTTGCATCATTTTTGGTTTACAAACAGCCTACAAGGAATATTATAATGATCTCATATCAGTTTTGATCATTAGAATTAAAATGGTTAATGGAAAAAGAGACAAAACAAAAAACTTGGAGCCGTGTGTAAAATGTAATAGGGTGACATATGCTCACCTAGCAGACTCTGCCTCTCCTCTTTCTTCTTGGCTTTCTGCTTGGCCTCCAGCTGAACAAGGGACAAAGGGCCGGAGGTAATGGGGCTAGGGATGGCGCTAGCGGCGAAGCGAGCAAGGAGACCCAACCCGCTTTCCTCTAGCGAGGAAGAGCACAGGCCATTAATCTCATCCAGGTCATGGTCATAGTCCTCTTCATCGTCGTCCTCGTCATCGTAATCATCCCTTTCAGTAAAGTACTCTGTTTACAATGAAAGGAGAAGCGTTAAACACATCTGTAATTTTTTGTAATTATACCAAACTAGAAAGATTACAGTAGCCTGCACGGAAAACATCAGTTACGGTGTACCATGCAATCAAGTAGCCTTATTTAATCTGAAATTTTAAAGGATGGCTTTCAAACCACAGATTTTTTTTTGGCTGGCTGTAAAACCATCGGGAAGACGTGCATTCCTGCGAACGTCAAACCCACGGCCATTCATTTATGATCTCGCCCATCACCGTGATTTATCAATGTGGATACCGCGTTTCTCATCAGCCGCGCTAAACGCCACGGATGACCTCGCTTTGATGCGTTTTTCGTGAAAACATAGAAACGCCCACTCACTCACTCTCTCACTACTGTAAGATTTTACTGGTGAATGACGAAGCGCGGCTTTATGGAGTACCAGGCTGGGAGAGAGCAGCATCACGTGAACAGCTTTCACACCGCGTAACAGGATTAACTTCACACTAGCTTTCTTCAAACTAACAAAAATGTGGAAATAACGTGAAAAAAATGTAAATAAATAAAGTCGAGAAACGGTATCCTGTCGAAAACTAAAAGTAACGCTAAAAGCTAGATGTGGGTTAGGGGCAGATAGGCCGATGAAGAACGTCATCAATCGTGCATGACCCGTTCAGCGGTTAGAGAAAGATCTCTTTAAAAGGACTGACTACAAGACAGCAGGTACCCAGTTTAGCTGACCCCGCCCCCACTCGGGAGACGCGTTAGGAGACGTATACGGACACAGGACGAAACACGATGCTTCGGAGCGGTTAGGCTGACTGACGGCAGGCGTGAGCTTATTAACATGATGGAAAGCATATGAGTTTTAGAGCAGACAAACAAGGACCTTTTGGCTTGTTACAATGTGGACATAAAACAGGGTTAGAAAGACACAAGTACATGCCTGAAGACAGCAGCAAGAGCTGAAACACGTAACACAGCAAAGGCAAGCAGACGATGTGCACGGGCAGAAGCAGGCTGGGCAGAGAAAGCAGGCTCTGTGAGGACAGACCTCCATGGCTCCTGGGGCTTTTGTAGTCGCTCTGAGCCTCACTTGTTCGGGGACAGAGAGGAGCCTGGGCCGTTACCCGCCTAAGCCATGGTTATATCCCCCCTTTTTCACTCCCTCCTAACCCTGAGATCTACACTACACCATAATAAACAGAAATAAAGATGTTCGGTGAGAAATATTACGCTGCCGTAACCTGGCCTCCGCAGCCTCACACACACACACACACACACACACGGGGGTGGGATAAATTTTGTGCTGGTTGAGGTTTCGTGGAGTTAAAGTTAAGTGTTGTCTAGAGTCCATTACCATAAAGTGGACCTATAGCACACATGCCGTGCTCCAAAACTCCAATCGCGTGGTGCATTAACACACTTTTTAAGCAATCAATCAATTGTAGAGTGCAGCAGTAGAGACATCGAATAAAAGAAATGAAACGAGCACTAAATTAACACACCGCTAAGCAACCAGGACTTGGTTCGGTTTAAAGGAACATAACCATGGCTTCTGGGCACACGATCAAAAGTAAACTGGTGAGAATGTGTTAAACGTTGAATTTTTTTTTCCTCTCCATTTTAGTTTCCTGACCTTGTTAAAAAGTAAAAAAGAGCAAATCTTTGATAATGCAACATAAGCAAGCACAAATTAGTTAGAAACTATTAATCGAGAAGTCACGGCAGTTAAAAGAAAAAAGAAAAAAGAAAAAAAAAGAGGGTTGCGTCCTACTTACAGAACATTGCCCATGGCTCAGGTGTCATGGATAGTGACCTCACGTTGCACAGCTGGCTGCCCTAGTCCAAGACAAGTGCTTGGCTTCTCTCTCTTTTTTTTTTTTTTTTTTGGTGTGTGTTGCAGCAGGACAAGCAAACGCACAGACCGAAAGACATTCAAAAGCATCATGGGGAGGAGAAGGGGGTCAGAGGTGGAGGGGTGGCCAAGCAGCTGCAGGGAGAGAGCCGGCAGTCTAGACGGGCTAGGTTATTAATTTTTTAGTAAAACAGAGAGCACCCCGTTATCCAAATATCCCCATCGTAAACATGCAGACACAGGGGACAACTAGTGGGTTTGTCTGTAAATGGGTAGAACCTTTCAATCAGTCAAGAGAAATAGAGCAAAAAACAAAACAAAACAATAAAGCAATTAAGACTACAAAGCAAATTCCCCCCCCAGCATTTCATCAAGATTTGTTTGGGATTTTTTTTTTTTTTTTTGAATGAAACCCCCTGCACACTCTTCTTGGTGCAAGATTTAATCTGCTTCCTTCAGACATTTTTCCCCGCCAGGTTTGAGCCGTTACTGTGAAAAGGGATATTTGAAGAACAGGAACTTAGGAATGAATAGCAAATTGCAGTCTACTGGTTCTAGATGTAGCGAGAGACAGACATTGAGTAAAAATTAAAAACCAACATGTTTAATAAAGCTTGGGTACCAAACTGCAAAATACAATTATGAGACATTTTCCACACAGCCACACAAGTTTTAATGCACAATGCTACAGATGCCTCAAACGGCAAGACAGAGTCATAAAAGGCAACCATGTTGTAAAAAAGAAAGAAAAAAAGACTCCAAAAAGAGTCGACAAATATTATATACACAAGCATACAGGGCAGGAGATGAGGTAGCAGAACTCTTTTATAACTACTGTATTTATGGCTTCTTTACACTGATAGGCGTGGCACGAACAAGCAGCTCACGAGGCATGAAGGCAATTGTGTGCATAGCGAAGGCTTTTTTTTTTTTTCAGTAACCTTGGTCAAATGAGTCCTCAGAAGAGCTGACTCCTGCTTCCTGGAGTAATAAAGCAAAGTGCTTCTGTTTTCTTTCTTTCACCCCCTGTTTGGACTTGAGACAGGACGACGAGGATGATGATGATGCAGAGGTTCTCTTGGATGACGGCCGCTTCTTCTTGGAAGGAGTGCTGTAATGGCCTGGGATCTGTGCACGGGGTCCCGATTTACCCATCATGCCATGGGGCCGCCAGCCATCCCTCATAGAGTCCTCGTCTGAATCTGTGTCTGTGTTACAAGCATATCACAGTGCTTAGGACTCAGTTAGCTCAATTCAGCGCAAATATTACCAACCGCAATAAAGAACGGAATAAAACAAATCAAAACACATACAAAAAAAAAAAAAAAAAAAAAAAACCATTCCATGACTACAAATGAAGGTG
>JAQQZT010000023.1:18658826-18675347 GCA_030068275.1 Clarias platycephalus
TGGGATTTATTATATTTATTTATAGTGGGGAAAATGTGCCTCCTTTAGCTGTGGATCAGGGACATTCTTCCTGGCAGGATGGCTTTAGTTCTGTCATATTCTTTGGACGTCCTATGTGTCTGACTCTCTTAAAGTCATTCCAGAGCGTCTCCATGGGGTTGAGATCTGGGCTCTGACTCGGTCACTCCATGAGGAGGATTTTGTTTTTATGAATTAGTTCTGATGTGGATTTGCTCCTGTCTTTTGGATCATTGTCCTGTTGCATCACCCAACTTCTACAGAGTTTCAGCTGATGCACAGACATTCTCACATTATCCTGAAGAACTTTTTGATTTGATTGTGAATTCATCTCAATCTCAATGACTGCAAGCTGGCCACGCCATGATGCACAAAAAAAAAAAAAAAAAAAAAAAAAGCATTCCATGACTACATATGAAGGTGAGTCAAAAATTATCCGCACTGCAGTTATATTAAAGCGTCTGCTGGCCTGCAATGTCTTATCGGCGCTTCCCGTCTCCCCGAGTCACCGCTGTGCATCGGTTCTTTAGTAAAAAATGGACGTCCCACATGTAATTTGCATAAATGACGAGCAGTGATTAGTTTTGTCGAAGAGCATAAACAGAAGTGTTTGTATATCTGCAAACTAAATGTGGAGCGATACTCTACAGAAGGTGAAAGTTACCTAAAGAGAATCATTACTGGAGACGAGACACGGATTCATCACTACGAGTCTGAGAGTAAACGGCAGAGTCTGGAACAGAAACATCCTCAATCATAGACCGAGAAAAAGTTCCAAAGTCGACCATCAGCTGGAAAATTCGTCAGCGCTTACAGTTTTCTGGGATTCTCAAGGGCCAGAAGTATTGGAACAACATCAGGGGGAAAAGGTTCGACAATCGACAGCGAGCTCGTTACAGTGAGACGCTTATTGAAGAGCTGAAGACTAGACTAATGAAAAGCAAGGAGATGAAAAATGGTGTCTTTTTCCCTAAATGTTTATTAAAATTAATTCTACAGCCAAAGTGCAGATAATTTTTGACTCACTCTTGTGTGTGTGTGTGTGTGTGTGTATATCCATCTATCCATCCATTTATCTTTTTTAATCATAAAAATATACAATTAAAACACACCTCTTAAGATGAATTATATTCATTATAAAGAAAGTGAATAAACTTGCAGGGACGTCACTCACTGTTGGAGTAGCTGCTGATCTCTGACCTCACCGGAGAGTTAGAAGCTTTCCTCTGGCCTTTTCCCTTAAGGCATGAGTCTGAAGGCTTTAATTTGTTCGACATTTTGCTTTTACCTCCTTTGGAGGATTTGTGAAAGAAACCAAGCTCTTTGGACAGCTTAGATTTTGCCATCTTGTTTCTCACACTCATGTCTGGGAGCAGAGACAGCCGGCTCCCAGAGGGAGTTCTGGACTTTGCTGAAGAACCGTCCACAAACTTACATGAGGTCTTGTTCGATTTACCGAGCTTAGTGAGAGACAAGGCCTTGTCGAGCTTTGAAGCCAACTGCTCTTGCTCACTTACTTGGACCCTCTTACTGCCTGCTTTAGGCACCTGTTAGAAAGCACAATCATTAATTAGCTCAGTAGACGATTCGACAAATAACCGCGTATTAAAAAGATGCTGCGTCTCTGCAGCATCGCCGCGCGGGCCACGCACCTCGTGAGAGTAACTGGAGGAAGCTTCTTGATCGTTCCAGTTCTTGCTTCTCTTCTTTGCCTTTAAAATACAGACGTCCATGTCCTCGTCCTCGTCCTCGTCCTCCTCGCGTGTGGAGCTGCGGAAGCGCTTCCTCAACACCTCCCCACTCTCAGAGTCTTCCGAATACTGTAAGCTCTGGGCCAGTCTGGAAAACAGCACAGCGTTTAACTGCAGGCGCGACGGCTCGGCGCTGCATCCTGACTGCAGGTCCCGCGCTCGGGTTCATGCGCACGTACCTTCCACACTTGGCGTCCAGCTTGCCTGAAGGCGGAGACAGAGCACACAGGCCATGCTTGCGCTTCCGGGGCCGACCGGGGCCCCTCCTGGCCAGGTTCCTGTTTCTTTCCTCCTGCTGCTGCTGAAGCTGTTGCTGCTGCATCTGCTGCTTCTCTCTGAAATAAAGTCAACATGACCATATGATCACACTTCATATCCCAACACCAATAACCAACGAATTATTGCTTATGGAGTAGCGCGACCGAGCTAAAACACTCTAACCAAGGCTGATACATAAGCGTAGACTACGCTAATCATAACGGGGCTTAACTGGGAGACTTACACTTTGTCTCTCCGTCTCTGCAGCCTGATCAGCTCTCTCTGCTTGTCTTTATAACACCGCTGCAGCTCAGCCAGTCTCACACGGTAGTCCACCTCCATCGCATCAATACCATCCAGAGAGGATTTAGAGAACATCTAAAAGAAAAAGAAGAAAAAAAATAGCCAAGCTATGATTCTAACCAGGGCTTAACTTTCTCCCACTAACCCGATTCTACCCGCTGAGTATCCCTGGCAAGAGATCAGTAACGCACAAATAACATTAGACGCAATGACATTATTTTAGCATGCACAACAACATGGTGTATCGTTTTTATAAAACCACTCAAGTGTGCATCAAATGCTTGGAAGCAAAAATCATCATGCCAACACACTTTAAAAACTCAAACACAAACACACAGGATATTTTTATGAAAAAGGATGTCTGAGAAAAAACAGCGAGGCCAAGGCCCTAAACACGGATAAAAGCAAGGCTGATGAGCCTGAAGGAAGAACGAGAGAATGGAATGCATACAGGTTCGTCTTTCTTCTGTCTCCAGCTGTATTTCTTGTTCGGGTTGAGCTCTCTGGGGAGACAGATGCTGACCTGCGGCTGGCGTTCGATGGCTTCCAGGAGGACTTGCCTCCCAGCCTCGAGGAGACTCTCTAATCCACAGTGCATTACGCCTGCATGTAGAAAAACAAATCAATACAAACATTTATTACTTGAAATCTACAACAGAGAAGATACTCTTCAGGTCTCGAACAAGAGCGTCAGGTGTGAAGACGCCTCAATAAATACGGGGTGTTGTGGAGGGGCATGACTAACTCGATCTAAGATGCGTTCACAGGCGACGAACGTTCTCTTCTCAACTGTAAAATGGTCTTTAGAAATGATTTTGCCGACTTGAAAACATCGTTACTGTAATTGAGTTTATTTTCTTTATTCCGGATAAATGACGAATTATTACGAAGAAAGATTTAAATCTCATCTTTGTGCATTGTTAATTAATTCCGTCACAATAAATATTATCGATGGGAATCACCAGGTTCCAGTCGATACGATATGACATTTGATCTTCATCATCTCTGAAGAAAATATATTAATCAAACACAAGATCTAATCCGACTAACGCTCTTTCCCCTCACCAATGAGATGTCTTTGTGAAGCTGCGTCAGCTGACACGGTTGTACAAGCATACTTTGACCAATTCAATGCTACGACAGATAAGATTTTTAACATTCGGGCCGATTCCCGACCTGTGGTGGGTTTCTACGACCTTCTGTGGTCGTCTGCGTGGGCTGCAAGCTGTGAAAGGTTGCCAAGTTCTGCTCTAGTGAGTGCATTGCTCATTCATTAGAGCAGAAAGCCGTCCTGCTGTGTCCCACACAGTGCATTTTCAACTTCAATGTGAACAAATATGTGCTCCCCCCCCCCACCCCTTTCCTTCACTTCCCTTCAAACCGATCAGCGCGAGTTGAAATGCTACCAATATTTTGCATTTTGACCGTTTCAAGCCTTACCCTGCATGGAGTCTCTCTGGTGCCTCTGCATCTCTAGCTCGGCCATTTGGCTAAGCAGGGCCATGCCCTCAGCTGCAGTGGACTCCAAAAGACTGATCCCTGGGCACTGCACCATCCCGGGAGGGGGCATCGCAGCCATGGTGGTAAGGGCACCAGATTGGGGAAGCTCACTAGCTGTTAGCAGTGCCAGCATGCCTGCCATGGGGTCCTCCGATTGGATGGCGACTGGCACAGGGGCAGGCGGGAGCACAGGTGGAGTGGCGCATGGGTGCGGTATATCCCTGGGTGTTGATTCCAGGTTTGGAGTGTGAAGCAGGGGTTCCTTGAGGTTGGATGCAGGAATTATCCTCTCTGTGTGAACTAAAGGTGAGTCTGAGGAATGACGAATGCTGCAGTCTATGGGTTGCATGTCAGTGTAATCTGAGGAGGATGTGTACGCCGCCTCTGGCAAGTTGAGAGAGCTCTTCGAAACGTCCGCTGCAGGGCTCCTATCCAGGTCTGATCCTGATCTTTGGTACAATTCTCGTTGAGCAGAGGAGAATAGATCTTCCTTGTCATCTTGTTCTACTTCGTCCTCCTCGGGCATCGGTGAGACCGCAGCTCCAGAGCAGGCCACTGCTTCAACAGGAGTGCACGAGCCCCGGTTGGAAATCGAGCCAGTAGAGTGAATAGACTGTGCAATACCATCCTGACCCAAAACTTCCTTGCTGTTTTCCAGACCTGGTTCCTCTTTGAATGGTACAACACTCTCCTCTACGTGCTTGGACTCCCTGGATCCCTGCAGAGCTTCTGCCACCACCGGAGAGCACATGTGGCTGGGTTTTACACTGGCCGGGCCACCTAAGCGCTTCGAGCCTTTGGCCTGCAGCGGCACAGCTGGAGCCAGGCCTTCTGCATCAGCAGCTGTGGCCGGCTGAAGAAGGTAGGGGTAGTGGCTGCTGAATGATGCCGTTATTGATTGGTAGGGGTAGCCTGGAGGAATTTCTGCCAAAACAAAAACAAAAAGGAGAGAGCAGTCTGAGAGACTCGAAGTGCTTATATGCAAGGAGCAGAGGGCCTCGGTTCTCCACGACACAGTGACAAAATGATTAATCATCGCACACGCTCTTTCTGCTTTATGAAACTTTCATGAGCCAAATGGTCCCAGTACAAGCATTCCAAAGGCCCTTATGTATACACACCCCCCCCACCCCCCACCTCCGCCCCCGAGGTCTAATACATGCATGCATGCTCATACGTTCACACTGCAGAGATTGCATAAATATATTCGCTCCATGTACAAAGCATTTTAAAGAGGAAACACCGGGGGAAACAGACACAAAAGTGCTGCTCTCGCAAGAAGTCTCCATCTGAGTGGAGTGGCAGCTGGTAATCCCATATGTAGGGATATCTGCAGCCTACTCATTAAGACCCCTCTAGGCTGCACATACTGACATGAAGAATGGCACTCTGCCTTTGATTGCCATCCAGTGTGGGTTTTCAGCCCAGTCCCTGTCCAAATCCAAACGCGAAACCCCCCCCCCCCTTTCCACCCAAACACCCCCCCCCTCTCTAAAGGGGAAAAAAAAAAATTGAAGAGAAGAGAGAGAGCCTAGCAGAACTGCCCTCAGCTCTCACGTTTCATAAGGCGAATTCTTATCATCAGGATATTAAATCCTAGTAAAAATAATTCCATTAAACCAGCATGCGTAGGTAACCGCAAAAAACTGACAAAGTTGATTAATTACCCACTTAAGCAAGACGCTGCACATTGAAAACACAATGTACGTACCAGGATATATAGATGGGAACGGAGCAGATACTTGTTTATGCACATCAAGCTCCTCTTTGTCAGACACCTCCACAGACTCCTGTTTGGGGTGGATAGGGGAAGGGGGAGGCGACAGGGCGGAGGCAGGACTGAGCGGCTGTGGGGCTGGGGTAGACGGGTGTGAGTAAGTCTGCTGAGGAAGCGTGCTCTCCACTTTGGGTCTATCTTCGGACTTAAGGGAAGTGATTGGAGAGGGCAGCGGTGTGACCGCGAGAGGCGTCACCGCCTTCTTATGGGAGGTAGAAGGGGTTGGTGAAGGAGGACGAGGAGGAGGCTTGCGCGAGTGCAGGACAGAGGCAGGTACACTTGAGAGACTGGTTTTAGCGCCCTCTCCGACTCTCTTCTCCACTTTGTCCTCCATGTCAGCCCGCTGTTCTTTTAGTCTCTCCTGCACAAGCAGAACATAGTCAGGATACTCGCCAAAACACTTCCATAACAAAAACAACAAAAAGAAAAGATGACAAATAATGATCAGAATCTCCTTGGCGCTGTACTGTATGTCACACACCTCGGGCACATGGTTGGAAGGTTCAGCAAGAGAGATTTATTTCCTACCACAAACTGCGCGTTCCTCTGTAGCTCCATGACCTGGGCAGCCTGCTGCTGAATCATGTAGAGCTCCTGTTGGCGAACGAGCTGCTGGTGCGAGAGGAGCTGCAGCTGGTGGGCGTGCTGCAGAGAGCTGCCTGCTGGCGGGTACACGGCTGGCCACAGCGGGGGGCCACGCTCCAACATCTCTGCCGCTGCAGGAAAAAAAAGGAGACATTAGCAGTGCACACGCTATGCTAGGCATCCAGTGAATAAATATCCTAATAAGGATGTACATCTTCCTGCAGTTCATCCAGATTCTGGTCTCGATTTGATCAGTCCTGGTCTGTTCTGTGCATTTAAACTGTGCCGCACTTAACTGTGAAGGCCAACGGTTTGTGAACCCCTGACCCTCACACACTCGGATGCCGCCGTACACAAAGCGAGGTTCATGATTTTCATAACGTGGTTCACCAAGGTGAGAGCGGAAGGACGTGCGTGTCCTTTACAGAGTCCAACACCTTTGGGATGAGCTGGAAAACTGACTGCATACTTCAAACTTTTCAGAACAATGCAAAAAGCATGACATTTCACCGAACTCTATGAGAGTAAACACATACAGTAGAAAGACAATTTGACCAAAGTCATAGCAGGAAGGCGAAGAACCTACTGTAGTGTGAAAGGTGTTCGGTGGGAATGACGACAAGTTGTCCAGTCTGTGGGTCCCGGGCAAACTGGTAGGCTTGGGGGATGGAGCCGGGTAAGGTGGGGGGGTAACCCGGAGGCAGCGGCTGGTGAAGAGAGGGCGCACCTAGTCCTGAAGCACAGAAGAAATAGGATTCGGGATTATGGAGGCTTACTACATGCAAGATAAGGTTGAAGGTTATTTTGCTCTGGCTCACTGGAGGGATGGATCTTGAATGCACTAGCCACCTGAGAGCCACCATTCTCACAATAACATCACCTTAGACTTTTCAGCACAGACTGTTATCCAACTGCTGCCACTCGCTTTAAGAACACTGGCACCTTTCCATTCAAGTCTAGACAGAAATGTGACTTGCACCGAGCTTCACCGAGACTGTGGTGGTGGTGGTTGTTATTTTTGGGAAAAGCGCTGGTAGGATTTGGCCACGTTTCTGAGAATGTTTTCTCTTGGCCCAGACAAAAAGGCCTGAGCTGCCTGGCAGGCCAGCAGAAACTGAGAGATCAACCAAATCAACATGAGGGGAAAAATGCCAACATCACAGTTTTACAGTGTTCACAACACATTTAATCCATTTTAAGGAAAAGAAAAAAATAGATGCGCACAATAGGTTCTCAACCTCGAGCTAGCAACCCCCGATGTGCACTCGGGCATCGCCGAATAAAAATGATCAGGATCATATTCAGCGGCTACATGTGTATAAGATTTAGGGTTATTTTTAGGGAGATAAATTTACTACACCAGTCCAGGAAATTATACAGCTTGTGAGAACCTCCAGCTTTGATTCTTTAAAATGGGGTCACTCGGTTGAGAACCTAACTGTACACGAAGAACATCTACACATTGATTTTACACACTGCATAGTCGATGTGTCGTGTGAGCCGAACACGTACCATATGGAGAACCGGGCAGCCACATGGACGAGGGTCCGGGGCGAGGCAGCCAGGGATGGGAAGTCAGATGCGAGGTGGGGTCGGCAGGCCAGCGCCCCGCCCCCGCCAGGGGGGAACCGCCGGTCACCATCAGGTTAGGGTTCAGGCTACTCACGGATACCAGGGGTGGGTGCAGCTGAGAGTAATCCGCCAAATCTTTACTCTCTCTGGAAATGATGAAAACATAAGACATGCACTAGGTGGAAGAACACTACTACAACTACAAGATGTTTTTACGATCCGTTTCTCAGGTGATCTCGACGGCAAAATATCCATCAAAAACGTTAACCTACTAAGGGCAGCCGGTGCTGAGTCAGAACCATGCTTCTTCTTGCTATGACTAAGACTCCACCTCATTGTTGTGACTGTTCCTATAATACTTGTAGAGAACAAAATCATGCGAGGGATTTTTTTTTTTAAATAAGCCCCACATTTCCACAGTGGGGGAGGCTGATATTTTCTGCCTCTGGAAATGGCTGCGACACTCAACAAAAACTGCTCACAAGGTGGAACCCAGGGTTTCGGGTTATACCCATAACATTTATTTATACTTAAAAAAATTATCCTAGGGAGGGAGAACAAAAAAAGCAGAACTGAATAGATGATATAGACGTGTGTCTACGTAATTAACTTCATTTCAGGCGACTTTTGTAGCACTCAGGAACGACTCGGTGTCTTTTTCAGAACGAAAATATACTTTTTGGTAATTCCATCTCATGCATTTGGAACGCCTGCAGTCTACAATGTTGTGACAGCGTTCTCGATCTGTCCATCGCTCTAAACTCCAAAAGTCTTGACTTAGTCAATGCTACACGGCTACGTTCACTTTCCCAGCCTGAAGTGTCTCGATTCTGATGTATTATTTTTTAAAACCAAATGTGAGACAAATATGATTCGTTTAAACCTGTTTAAAAACAGATTAAGGCGAGGATGTCTTACTTTCTTCCTTTATCTGGACCTCAACAAATAGAGGCGACCAACTGTTCCTCCGTCCTCCAGACTAAATCCCAAGGGTACTTTGGCTAAAAATTGCTTCCATTGTTTTAAAAAAAAAAAAAAAAAAAAGAGTGGTCACAAATATAGCGCGTTTTAACCCAGAAAACTTCAGCAACGATCCATCGATGTGCATCAGAGTCAGATAAAAGTCACTGGTAATTATGAATGTGTAACGTCATGACATTATACATCATGACCAAAAGGAAAATACGAAACTGAACTACGGCTCATCTGTAATGCGACCTGAGCCGATGTTGGGGGGTCAGTTTCCTAACACCTCTGGAAATGTCTTTCTAGTACTATTGTAAAAAAACTAGTAACACCAGTTGACCTTGTTGATCCGGTCACATTCAGCCAGCATTGTTTTATAATATGGGAAATTTCTGATGATCACATCACTTCAGTGGAACTGCATGACTGAGAGTAACGTCAGCTTTGATAAATCCCCTTCTAAAAAAAAAATAAAAAAAATAGCAAAATACCCTCTGATCAGCGATTAGTCCACCTAGTCATCACGATAACAGAATTATATTTGTGTGAAAACTTTCTACTTTTTCATTTGCCCTCTCATTGGGTGGAAAAAGCTAAACTAAGGAGGTCAATGTGTTTCTCACTCAGCGTCAAAAAGCCCAGATAAAAACGTCCGAGTCACAAACTTAAAAGGACAGAACCAGAGAGTATAAACAGAATAATAGTAATAAAATAACAAATGCTACAAAAGATCCCTACTTTGCACAAACCCCCCCCCCCCGCCCTCAACCTCAACCTAATACATCTTACCTACTAACTACTACACTCACCTCTGCACCGCGCATCTCCTTCAACAACAACAACAACAACACCACCCCAAGCGCAGGAACGTAAATGTCACCAGAATATTACATTTATTGTCTGTAAAACATGAACCCAAGTGTTCAAAGCAGGTTGTATAAAATCGATAAGAATTAAAACCTCCAGAACTTCAATATAAAATCCATGCCGAAGGTCAAACCCACATCTTCTTCTTCTACACTACAATAAGCTCCACCGACCTCCAGACACGACGTCTTCATGTTAGAAAAACCTGCACCGCTTCATACATTACCTCAACGCCTTCTCTTGCTCGTGTTCCAGACGTCCAGACAGAAGCCGGCCGTCGTGATGACGTGTTCGCTCTTGTCCTTGTTCCTCTTCCTCTTGGCCTGGGCCTGCAGAGTAGAGTCAGTAACTTTAAAATAACATGCAGCACTGATGAGCTCATACTCGTCCGTCTCTTCACTTATTTACGCATCGTCTATGTTTTAAAAAGAAATCATCTACTTTGCTTATTTGATGCGTCTTGCAGATCAGTTTCCCCACACTGCGCGTACTGCAGATTTGTTTTTGATCTCCGTAAAACAAACATTCTGATCCGACTAAATTACTTTAAAAGATCCCTGATCTGAAAATCATATCGGCCTCCAGCGCTGCTACAGTACAGGTGAAACTCCAAATATTTCCAAATCACAGAATGAAATCACGGCTCTCTGGCGAGAGTTAAAACATGCAGACGTCAAAACCGACTCTGGAGCGCGTTTTAAGCACCTAATAAAGGAGACGTTCTGGACGTTCTCTCCAACATTCTGCGCACAAGTCAAGCTTATAGCCAACAAGAGTGGATCAACGTCTCACCACGTCACTGACATGCAGCGTAGAATTATGGGGTGTGATAAAAATGTATGATATTACTGCACAGGGTATGAACGGTGAACGTGATGTGTAACGTGCTCACGGTTTGTTTTTTTTTTTTTTAACTGGAATGGGAAATGGTTTTCCAGCTCCATCCGGTTGTGTTCTCTCACTGGTTTATGTTACCCCCCCCCCCCCCCCAAACACACACCCCCTTTTCTCTGCTTTTTCCATCTCACCTCTGACTGACCCCTGCCTTCGGGTCACCGCCAAATTAGAAACAAGAAGTGCTGATTTCTCGGAAGGGATTAATAAATAAAAACGTTTGCGAGATCCACTTGGGCTCTGGTCAATATACTTGGGCAGACAGCCAACGTATCGCCTACGTGTGGGGAAGCGCCGAGGGTTGCGCTTGGTGTTTCTCCGAAGAGGTGCACCATGACTGGGCATTCCATGCCAAGTTCAAATTACTTTTCATTATTAGCGGTTGTCATGGACAAGACGTACAACACTTTCCAATCTATACTAAACCACAAGAGGCTTTTATGCGGGCGGATCGACACGGAGATCCTTGTTTACTTGAGCATGAATGCAGCCATGACGTCCCTGAAAACGCTTCGGAGTGGGCGCATGGGATCTTTGTGATGAGTGACACTAGCTGGAAGGAGACCACATTCCTCAGCCTAAGATGTGAGAGCCCATGGCTCTCCATCGCGCTCCAGGGAAAAGGCTTCAGCCTGTTTCCAAGGTTACCGAAAGCCTGTCGGACATACTATCTGTTTGCATCAAATTCGCTGCAGATTAATCGAGTAATGCTCTTTTACCCCTTGTGTAAATTCAAACATCTCCTCTGCGAAAGATGGCTAATGTTATTACTACACTCCCTTTGCACACACAAGACATAAATTAATGCCTCTCTCCCCATGTCATACTCTCTCAGTCACTCTGTCTGCCTCACACACACACACACACACACACACACACACACTCCCTCTCTCTCTATGGGCTGATTCTATTGCTTAGCAACAAACCTTAGTCTTATTAGAATTCAGTGCCTGTTTACAGCTTTTAGTTCAGCCCTGTAAATGACATTTCTAATACAAGCAGGCAGGTGGTGTCTTAGTGAAAGGTTTAACACACTCCATGTGTTAGCAGGAAGCACTCTGTGCCAAAGCGATAGCGCAGCTCATGGCCGGTGCCTGCGCAATATCTTTGGCATGGGCTCTGTGCTGAGTGGCTTCAGGACTGAAAGCCCATCAGCTCCACCCCTCGTGCATGTTTTGCTTCCACGCTGAGAGCGAAATGACCTTGCTGGCATGGCCAAACAAACAGGACAGCAGATGAAAACAGACATCACCAAATGCTGCTCTTGATTTGAGCAAATCAGATATTTCAGATACGCGTTTTTTGCACGAGCACCATGATTTTACTTAAAATACCGTGCAGATATAAAATCATGAAGGCGGTGTACCTTTAATGCCTCCTGCCAGAATCGGTCTGTCCCGGTCCGACACAGCGCCGAGCTTGCTGCCGTTGTCTCTCTGCCTGGCCACCGCTACCGCGATGCCCACCGGAGGGTGTCGAACCTCGGCCTCTCCCTGAGAGGAGCTCCCGTCCCGGTTGAACGATTTGGCGCTTTCGGGTCTCTCCGGCTCCCTCTTCAGCTGCTTCCCAGACAGGTGCTGGGCTTTCGAGCCCGCATGCTGTGAAGCCTCCATCTTCAAGTTGCCCAGTCCGCCGAACGGGGTGCGGCTATCCGCGCCATGCTTAGACATCACCTCGCCGGAGAAATTCCCACTGTACTTGATAAGGCTCTGCATAGCAGATACCTCGTTGTGCTCCTCGCCCCGGAGGCTCCCCGGGCTGCCTCTGCGCTCCAGGTACATGCGCTTGCCGTCCTCCTCTCCTCTGGGGCCGTGCGTATGCTGAGCTGCCAGAGCGGCCATGTGGCTCGTGGCGTAGTTGCCCATCTCGAAAGGCTTCCATTTGGTCTCAGCGGAGTGGAGCGCGGTGGATTCCAAACTAGAAAACGGAGGTCCAGACCTTTGAAGAATTTCGCGCTCTTGGATGCGGCTTTCCGTCTCCTGCCCCATTTTGATTGTGTGCTTGGCGCTCGGTAAGTCCTTGGTATTCGGGCTGTGGTTGGATTTGATTGTGCCCAAATCTAAAACGGGAGGCTTTTTTACAACCAAGTTGTTGGCCCTGATGACGGATCCCTCTTCCCGTACAAAGTCTCTCTTGAACTCATAGGGACAAGGTGACTCACTCCGGACAGAGGCTGCATGTGTCCTCTCACTCCCGAACTGCGAGGGTGCTCTGTTCATGTCTCGGTCCCTGCTCTTGTCGGTTTTAGTATTGTCTCGAGCTTGCGAGGCGATCTGGATGGGTCCTTTCCGCTCATCGTAAACCTCGACAGAAGGCACATAAGTAGGAGCGGTCACTCTGTGTTCCTTGGCTTGCTCTTTGGTGGCAGAGCAGTGTGGGTACAAGCTTGGGGGCAAGTGGTGTGGGGGAGGATAGGCACCAGAGGACACCAACCTGGGCGGGAGGGGTGCTGGACTGCTCTGAAGGGAAGAGGGGCTGGCATAAGAAACGTGCAAAGTGCCTAGAGATGAAGCCACAGAGTCGAGCCGTTTCGGCCTGTCGGTAGAGGAGGGGCCGATGGCTTGGTAATGTTCGTCCACCCGCTCCCTTCTTTCCGGTTCTGAACTCTGGTACCTGGATGTCGGGCCGCTGCTGGTCCTGCCGCTGCTGTGTGAGGGCTGCAGCGAGTATTTGGGTTTAACATCGGCAGCAGGTGAATGCTGCTGTAAGACTCGCCGCTCGTCTTCAGGCTTAGTGTCCTGGGTAAGGTCAACCACACTGTGAGGCCGCGTCTCCTCCCGAAACCGCTCCCTGCGCTGAACCAAGTGGCCTGCTTCGCTTTTGCAAGGCTTGTCTTTCCCCAGCTCCCGGCACGAGTCTTTGGAGCCCTTTTGGAGCTCCTGCGTCTTCTCTCTGTTCAAAGCGCTGGGCAAATGGCCCACAAGGCTCCGGGCCATGACTGACTGGGAGTGTACCGAGCCCGGAAGGTAAAACCCCTCTGGAAAGAAATAGAGAAGAACATCAGTGAGACAGTCTGTGAAAACGCAGACAGATATTAGCATTGTTTCTGAAGGTAGCAAGAACATGAAAAGATGAGCTACATCACCAACATCTCATCATGGAGATATAATTGCACTCAGATGTTTTTTTTTTTTCTTTCCAGAAATCAGAAACTCAGCCATGTGTCATCAGAAATTGTAGAACGTTGTTGGAATAAAGTTTTTAAATCTGATATGGTGATGTGAAATTCAGATTGCTTAACTTAATTTGTAAAAAAAAAAAAAAAAAAAAAAAATTAGCACGTCAGCTGATAAGACTCGTAACAAAACGCTCCTTCTTACTCCGCAATTCTTTCAAAGCTAAAACGAACAATTACGAGACCTTTACCCGGCCGCACCAGTCATTTCAGCACAGACTACTACCGAGTTGAGACACACGGCTTTCCATTTGATTCAGACAAACCTTTTTGTGAGTCAAAAAGTGAATGCTGGCCCAGTTGAGGATGTTCGAGATGACCCAGGGGAAGGTACGAGGCAGGATACAGACCACCGGGGAGGTGGGCGAAGCCTATGAGGAGAGAGTAAGAGTGAAAGAGACATTATATACAGAGGCACTTTGAAAGCATGGTTGAGGAATTACTTTTCAGTTTCGGTGACATTTCATGAATGGTGTTGACTTTTTCATAACTCACTGGGAGGCAACAGATCTAAAAAGAAAAGAAAAGTGACGGACTAAGTTATTCTTTCCACACTGTTTGCTTTGCGTTAGCCTTCCAGAAAACCGACTAAACTAAATAAATGCAATAAAAGGAATTATGGACAAGAACATCTGGAGGAAAGTGTTGGACAGCTGATAACAAGTAGAGACGCTTAGACTTTTATAGACATGAACATTTCTGAAATTTCCTGATTGGACAGGATCGATCTGGACTCGTCAGGTCACATGACCTTTTTCCATCGCTCCAAAGTGCAGTCTATATCCTCCCTAAAAAAAATTGAGCCTTTTTTCTTACGAGTCTCACTAACACTTCTTCCTAAACAGCCATTTAGATGACATACACTGGAACAAATAAAGGCGAAAAGGGATCTAAAAGATAAAAATAATTGACATTCCTTAGAGGAAGAGGGAACAGCATCATGCCTGAGTCAATCCTGTGTCAGATGTGGCACAACCTGAGAGGCTGCATCGTCTCTTTGGTTGAAATTCTAAAGGGAATTGCTGGTTGACGGATCTCGGCTCTGAAATGCCAGGCCACAGTCTGAATGCGATGGCGGCGCGGGTGACGTGGGCGTATACCGATGGGAAGAATGGCCTGAGGCAGAGGAGAACCACCCTGACCTGCTGCGATGTTTATAAAGGAACTCGGCAATGTGGAGGAGGCATTGAACACCCTGGCCTTGGGCGCACACCAAACCCATGATGACTCCGCGCACTTGGAGTCATGCACTCGCTAAATAAATGAAACGTCCGCGCACTCCTGAACAAATGCTTTCAAAGAGGAGAATCGGTCTAAGCCACATGCTGTTGGGAAGAAGAAAAAATAAATCAATCACACACAGACGCGCACACACAATAACGTACTACATCTACATATTGGAATAGCGTGCCTTCATTTAGACGATATACACGTCCTGTATAAACAGACATAAAACACACAATAGAGGGTTTCCTATGGCCGAGGTCGGGTGTCAGCCGATCAGCGTATCCATGAAGCCAAGATAGCGTTAATTAGGGGGCAAACAGCAGAAGGAAGGAAACCTGGAGCCGTTCCGTAGCTTTTGGACCGAAAGCTTCGGGCAGCCTGAGACCTTTAATCTAATGAAAGGATCGGCGTGGCTCTAAACGAGTCCCGAGTCAGGTAAACTCTGGAAGGCCTTTATATCAATCAGCGACTTCCCGAACCCACTGAGAGAACCGCTCATCAAATATATCTGCTGAGGATTGATGTGACTGGGTGTCTGTCCCGAGGCGAACGCATTCCTACTCCTGACTGTGTCCTGATAAATCAGAGGCGTTCAGAGGAGGCCTGATAAATAAGTGGTGTTTCCAGGAAGAACATCCCAACTGTTCCAACATCATTATCGCATTTCATAAGAGATAAAAACAGAGCGAGTAGAGATAAATGACCTAAATTACTCGGAAAATCTTTTCATTTCAGACAACAAATGAGTGCGAGAGCCGTTTTGAAACAGGGCAGTCCAGCCGTAGCCTTCGACTCGGAGGTTCAAAGACTTCCTCTCTTTTTATAGCTCGTTTCAGGTGACATGATAGTGTTATGCTGTTGATGGTATTCTGACACCGTTCCAAGGGAGGATTAAAGATAGCCTACCCTTAGCAACAGAGCCAGAGTGTAAAGCATCCTGTTTATTTCGGTGTTCCGTCTGTATACCCGCCTAGGGGAGGGAGACGTGCGAGCAGGCGAGGGACGGCTCTTCCAATTTCGGGCTCAACTACTCTCCATTTCTCTCGTGTAAAAGAAAGGGAATCTCAGGCCTGACGTTACATACTGTATGTGCGGGATAATCCGCTTGGGCTGCTCAGGTCTTTTCCTGAGGTTGGGGTTTGCGTGGACGTGGGGGAAATGTGCCCCGAGTGGCCGGTAATCCCACTTCAACACGAGGGAACAGAGCGTAATCTAGACAACATTACAGATGGTGCGCGCCGGAAACGGAAGGAATAAAATAATCTAAGCCCAGTTTCAGGACAGGAATGTGGTCAGAGTTGAGTCGCACATGAAGTGAGGAATCTAGAAAAAAATTTTAAATAGAAAAAAAATAGGTCACTATAGAACAAAAGGAGCATTTTCATACTAATGTCGTGAGATTAAATCCCAAACAATCAAAGCTTGTTCCAGGGCAGACCTGCAGACCGCGTAGCCATGATGATGATGATGACGAGGCACGTCCTCCCGGGTGCTGCGCGAATGTCTCGACATGTATATACACATTCAGGTTTATCAAGCGCTAGTTCTATATCATTCATTCATTCATTTTCTGTACCGCTTTATCCTTATATACAGGGTCGCGGGGGCCTGGAGCCTATCCCAGGAAA
>JAQQZT010000023.1:18681409-18707412 GCA_030068275.1 Clarias platycephalus
CCCACCCCCCCCCCCCCCCCCCCCCCCCAAAAAAAAACCTCCAATCCACCCCCCACGAACGCCCATTCCCCCCCCACACAGTAATTAAAGCCAGACACTTAAAGACAATTGCAAGAAAACTGTTGTAAATTAGACAAAGGAGAGACTCTAATTAAAATTCAAAACCTTAGACCAAAGCATGCGCGGAAAAGGAGAAGGAAAAAAAAGAAAGAAAAAAAACAACGGTGCACTTCACAAGCCCGCTCTTAACTGCTCAAAAAAATAAAAAGTGCTACGTTAGAGGAAAGGACATCATTATAGAGATAATAGTGTACAAAGAAAAACATGAAGTAAAAGAGAAGTGAAAGGACGGTGTCACCGCATGGTTAAATACAATCTCCTGAATTCCTGCGAGATCCATCATAAGACGCATTCTCGCAAACCACCTTATTTATTTCAGAAATTAATTCATTAAGAAGTACACAGCAGAAGCATGTAGTCTGTTCCGTGTCGACACGCTGATAGAAGATGCAGAAAACAGTCAGGTGTAGACGGGTCGGACCTCAGGCTCAGACTCTGGACGTCGTTTATTCATTAAAATCACAAAACATACCAAAAGAAAGTGCAAATTATGCTTCTATTAAACCATTTTTATGGTGTGCGATTTGTTTTATGGATGGTGCTATTACATTTTCTACACAACGTTCTTTCTTGACGGAGCGAATGTCTGCCGTGTCTCCAGTTAAATAAAATGTCAATTACTAAATTTTTACAGTTGATCTCGGTTTACAGACTGACGTCAAAATCAACAGGACTGCTGACAGCTTAAACGTACATAAACAAAATTACAAAAACTTTTATAAAAAACTTTAAATGTGTTACAATATGCAACAAAGTGCAAAAGTCTTGACCCCCCCCTGAATTCCTCATATTGTGCTTCCAAAGCTCCAGACTTTCTTGTATGTTTAAGGTACTCCTGAGGAACAGCCCTCCTGAAGGACTTCGTTCACTCCAGTCCCTGTACCTGAGCAGTCTGAGAGGAGTGTGTGTTGTGTGTTAAGCCACATAGTGACCATTCAAGCATAAAAAAATGTCTAATTTAAGTCCTGACCCAGTGAGGTGTTTTTTTTAATGTGCCAATTCGCATATCATCACACTGACTCTAATATCAACGTAAAAAAATGTAATGCAAAATTATTTTATATCTATTTGCATTCACAGTCGTAAAATGTTGCTGTACCTCTATTGGCCTGAAGGGGGCATGTGCTAAGCTATTCACACAGCACAGCATCCTTTGTGGTGAGAAAATCTTTCGCTAGCTTTGTTTAGAATTGTAACAAAATCTGAAAACAAACCTAGATATTTATACAATCGCAATACAAAAACAAATCAACACGTGGTGAGTCTTATCCCTAACCTGTACACGGGTATTAGATTTAGATTAACATACAAACATATTCCTTTGTTAAACTAAAACTACACATTTGGGTGTCGGCTGCCTTAGCGGGTAACACAAAAATGGAAGCGTTAATTTTCTCCTTTGTCTGTCGAACGCGCGAGGTCAACAAAAACGGCGTCATTCTGACAGGCTAATTAGCGCCTCGGATGTAACGCAGCAATACGTTTTACATAAACTTGTTTATCTGACTTTTTCGATCCTGTACTAATTAATTGATTTAGAAGCCAAGTGCACGGACTCGCGCGGGGGAAATTCAGCTAAATTCCAGTGCAGAGCTACAGACCCCTTATAATGATTTCTCTGCTGAGACCAAAAGTGGTACAAATCAAACCAAACCCATGAACTACACCATCGTACCTCAGTCACGAACACTCTCGATGACTTTTTCCGACGGCCAGAGTAAAGACGAGAATTTATATTGAATTATTTCTTCTTTTCCAACATCAAGTTCTCATGAAATGCATTTCTCGGCGTACGAGACCAGCAGGAAATAACTATAAGGCGATATGGCGGTATGGGGCGCTATCAGGTCCTAATTGCAGTATTATGGCTAATTCTGACTAGTCAACATGTTTCACAATCAAAAACGATATTTCTGCACAGTTTCGATACAGCTGTAGTCGTTCCAGAGGTCGCTGCGGTGTTCATTTTCTTTTCGAAACCTAGCTCGAAGGCCAGCTATTTTTGAAACAACTAAAACTGCAGGGAGCAGATCTCTACATCGCTGCTTTTGCTCGTGTGTTACCACCCACCGTAAACAACAACGACAACAACAAAGGCAGAAACAAAACAACCACCAAACCATTTGGGCTTCTTTCTCTGTATCACTGCAACACCTGTGAGAGCAGATAAAAACATACCACATGTACCCGTTCCAACATGTCGACCTGGACCTCGTACAGTCAGTCACATTCCTGCACTATTCAGGGCCTCGAGCTGAAACTTTTATTCCACTTCACTGGCAAACAGGAGGGAGTGACAAAATAATTGCAGCGTACAGCAGTAGATCCTGTACAGCCAAGTAAGCTCGGACTAACCGAAGCGCACGAGACACCCGATAGGAGACACCACGACACGGCCTACGGTTCAATACTTTCAGGTTTAAACTGCAACAACCGTACGCTGGCATGTTATTTAATTAAAGCCAGACCCTTAAAGACTATTCACAAACAACGGTGGTAAATCAGACAAAGCAGATACGCTAATTACAATGTAAGGTCTTAAACCAAAGCACAGGGGAGGGGAAAAAAAGACGACAAGACATTACCATTCTCAGACACCGTTAATTACTCCGAAAACAGCACAAAGCACAACTGCAAACACTACAGTAACTTACAGTTCACATGAAGTAAGAGCCAGTTTTCACTTCTTGTTCAGGTTTCACGAGTATCAGAATTATATCTAGATGGAAATCCTCAACATAAAAACAAAAGTAAAACAGCAGCCAAGATGCAAAACATGTCAGCAGGTGATCCGAGATGCATTTTGGATGAAACACATTCCGTCCCTACAAACCACATTTGCTACTAAAAACCAGAGTAAAGCTTGATAACAATGTTAATTAATAATAACATTATTTAAAAAAAACTCTTCATGCAGTGCTCCAATACTAATTAACGCCGTCATGGATAAATTGTTGGTGTTTTTTTCTTTCCATTTGTTTACATTTTATAGCAGCTAACTGTCCGATTTATTTCAAGTAGCTATATTTCACGCAATTTTTAAAGGTATTAAAAACAATTTCAAAAGTCTTTAATAAACATTGAAATCCTGTGTAATTGCGCAGTTGCTTGTTTAAAATGTCACGTCTTTATTTCTGTCAATCGTCCGCTCCACACTCCACTCCAGTAGGTGTCAGTATTGCGCCAAACACACATAATTTCCAAAGAAGAAGCGGTTATGCGTAAATCGTGAGTATTGGTGAAAGATCTGAGCGGATTTTATTTTCTGCAGAAGCACTGGTATATTTATAATGAATTTGTCCATTTAAAAAATTTAGAGTTAATAAGTTTTCCTAAAAATCTTTTAAAAGAATGAATAGATTCTGGAATCCAAAAAAAATCAATCAGTGTTCTTAATTAATTAATCAATCAATTAACTGAATTAAACAACATATTGCACCGCTCTAATACAGACGGAGACATAATACAGGATTCATAACTGAAGAATATTATTGGATTTTCTTTCTTTTATAAACGTGGGAGTCAAATTTCTCTAACCTAATTATTATGTAGGCTATTTATTTTTAAATGACATTGACAACTCATTAGTGTACAATGCAGGGAAGTGTTTAACATTCCAGATCTAACGGTCTATTGGTCGAGTCTGAATGAAAGTAAAAGACTTTACTGTCTAGATTGAGTTGGTTTTACTTTCAACATGATGGAAGTCAAAAGTCCAAAAAAAAAGACATTATGAAGCCAAAACATTCCTATAAAGTCCACCACTGATCAGAACTTCGGCAAGAAGAAAATGTTATGAAATCCTCAACACCATTACAAAACTAGAACTAATTACATTAATGACCAGATCGAAACAACTGTTTGTTTGTTTTTGGTTGAGGATTTTGAGAAATGTTCAGCCTAACAGACGAGGCTCCTCCAAGCCGAGGGCCGAAAGCTCCACTTCTTATTCACCGAGTCTGCGTCCAACAATCCACCTCATTTGAATTTGGCCTAGAAACCGGGCGGTGTAACATGGAGTCCTGTACACAGCGGGGTTTATTTTCCAAAGCAGCACAACCAGGACGCCAAAAAGAAAAGAAAAAAAAAGTAGAAATATTGTACATGGCTATTCTTTATTACAATAGATTATTCATTTAACGTAAGAAAACACCACCTGCTGCGAAGGCTCCTAAGGTTCTCCCACTGTGAAGCCCCACCTAAGGCTGAAACACGAGCTACAACAGATCAGGTAAACACACGTCTGATCATCTGTCCACAGCTTGAAGGTTGCTTCACGCTGGAATTGCTCTAAAGCAGCATTTGTCAGCAGGATCCGTCTCCTTAAGGCCCTGCTGCTGTATTTACCGCCACCCTGTATTTTATGGGATGCTGGGAACGCGGTTAAATAATGCCTGTGACCCACGCGCGGCTGTGGGGGCGGCCCTGAAATTTTCTGCCCTGGATTGCAATTACGTGACTGAGCTTAATGACGTGTGGCATGGATTTATATATCGTTCCTCGGTCTGTGCTACAGATCCATTTCATACAGCAGCTGCGCGCAGGAACAGAACAGAACAGAGCTCCATTAAAACGACTACACGTCGCAGAAAAACGCTTCTCACCACCTTTTCATTCGCCGTTTAAGAACGCTCGTGTAGAAATTGTGCTGAATCCGGTTCCGTGCTCACACAGACCTCAGCTTTCATGACGGGCAGGCAGCTGCGCGCACACCTGATCCTCTCGTCGGCAGAAGAAGAAGAAAAAAAAAAACTGTCGCCCGATGACAGACGTACAACGAGCTCGCAAACAGGCCCAACAATAACGAATCACATCGCTCCTCTTCTAACAAACCTCACAGGCAGATACCCGACTGGAGGTGGGAAAGAAAGCAACGACGACATAATACGTCTATAAAAATAACTCAATTGAAAAGGCTGGTCACGTTTAACTGTTGCTCGACTCAAAAAAAAAACTCGATTACAGGTCGTCGCTTTTTATGCTAGTCAGCTGCTCAGACACATAGCAATTATGTTCAGGCATGTACATCAAAAACCAGCCCAGGCTGCATTTAAAGTGTGTGCTTATGGGTGAAATGTGAGGAACAGAAAACAAAGAGTGCTAAAGAAACAGGCCTGCTGGGTCACACGAGCACACGGCGGGGTAGAACCGAGTCTGTGCGGGTTTTACAATGCGACCTCACAACCCCTTAGAGCAACTGTTACCATAAAAACAAATAGTGAAAAGCAAATTAAAACTTTTCGGTATAAGGTCCAGGAAATGGTTCAGGATTCTCTGGTTCATCACTTATGTGGCACAGAAACGTTCATCATCTCACAGTCATCATCTCAGGGGCTCTGAACTCAGGCGTTTAACTTGAACAATCAAGACCCTACTCTTGACTTAGTCTTTTTTATTTTTTTTTATTTTCACCGGACTTTCTTGCCCTTTCCCTTTCCATAGTCACTCTTTCGCACTAACGATATACTGACAGGAGATAAACTAACAGGAGTTTAAAGGGTTAAAGTTTATCTACAGCAAGTGATAGACCTGACGTGCTGCAGTTATTTACGCTAAAGCACAAAAGTGTCATCTCCTCAAACTGCAAATAGACATCGTCTACCCTACCTGCAAAAAGAGGAGAGGAAAAAAAAACAAAGCAGAGACAACGTAATGTAAACGTAACGTCTAAACTCAGGAAAAAGAGAGAAAAAGTGCCCCGCCCACTTTCATCAGATGATGAAAGACTGTTGTGATCATGTCATTTTTTTTTTACTAACTTCAAATACAGTCGCATAAATGATTCTTCAGCACTATTTTCAATGCTGCAAGTCAGACGCTATTTTTCTCTCGCAAGAAAAGCAACTTTCAGATGTCTGCATCATATTTATTCTGCACCTTCACAGTCCCATTTAACATTGTGTGTGTCTCCTAATTGAATATGTGAAAATGTTACAGGGACAAAATAAAAAGACTGTAATTGTAATAATACAAGCTGTATACATCTTTAAGTAAAACGTTAATGAGAGAGAAAGATTATGTGGGAATCATCTAAGCATGGCAGCAATATTTTGAAAAATGTAGTTTCCTGAGTCAAACAACCTGTGCTGTAGAACCCGGAGCATTACACACAATATATTATGTTCAATTAATAAAAACTCCCATGATGTAGCTGAGAGTGGTTAATATTAACACAAAAAAATTATAATAAATACATGCATTCATTTTAATTACTACTGCGGATGAAAATTCAGGATTTTTAACTTTAAAGCCCTTGTATATGATGCAACCAGGCACGACATGACTCGTATAGGAGTACTACCCGTTTGCTTTTAGCCCGCAGCAGAATAAGTGGAGAAACGTCAGATGCAACAGAGTGAGGAATCATTATTGGATAGCGTGTGACACAGAGTGTTTTTCCGCAGGTTATATGACGAAGTAGCAAATATAAATGGGAAATTCTGTTCCTATGATGATTCCCTCACCTAATGCACACAAGTTTATCATATACGGCACATTCAGACAGGCGACTGACAAGTTTTATTTATTTATGTTTGTTTTTTTTGCTTCGCACGCAAGATCATGTTGCAAAACTTGCACAAAGTTGAACAGTGCATGCTCAGACACAAAGCCATGAGCTCCCATCATGACACGGCTTTCTGTTAAACCTCCGTCTATAGTTAACTACAACCGTCTTACTGCGAGGACAAACTGTTCGATATCTAAAGTCACCAGAACTGACCAGGTCACAAGACGTCAAGGTTCAGGATCCTACATTACTCTGACTGCAGTGTGCTGAATTCACAGATCTCTACATTCTCTTATGAAGCGTGCGTATGACCTGGCATCTGATATGGATCACATTATACAACAGTGAGTTCCGAGCGAGCAAATCTGATTGGACGAGAGGCGTTATTCCACGAGTGCTGATAACAGACAGTAACAGCACTGTGGCGTGTAACTGTATGTATGAGTGGGCGTGTCCCAGGTGTTGTCCAGTGGTTAATGTGTGTGTCTCAGCGTGAGAGTATCTAGAGAGTAGGTCTGTACGGTCCGAGGTACTGAGGAGAGAGCAGCTGCCTGACAAAACCCACATTCACACCCAGTGAAAGAAAGCACTTTCAGTAAGAACACACACCTGATAACGTTATGTAACGTCTTAAACAACACGCCGTCTCTGCACTAATCACTTCTGAGTCGCTCAGAATCGCCTCTGAACCGTCCGTGTCGTTCTGTTGACGGCTAACGCTTAGCTACAAAGCTAACTAGCTTCTAACACGAGGCCGAATCCCGAATCCCTCTCTAACCCCTGATCAAGGGCACTACTTGGTGTGCGGAACAAGGGATTATTCTCCTCACTTTTTGCCTACAGAATACTGATAAGAATTTTAAAACCGCAGCTGATTACGCTAAATGTCGGAAAAAACGTGTGTTAAATGCGCATAAAATGACTGATTAAATAAATAAACAAATCACAATCTGTTGATAATAAATGCAGTCTGTGGAACTGATGTATAAAAGCGATCACACACTCAAGGTTGTTCTGGACATCAGCACGGCTGTAATATCTTCAGTACTCGGGCTGCGCCCTCATGCCTATAACATCATAAGCATGCTGATATTCAGTACAACAGCACTCCCTCTTGTGTGATATTGCATCATCCACACGTTGTTCTCTTCCTCCTCTCCCTGCAGCGCAGCTTCGAGTGATCTGTGTAACAACTTGCTCATGCCATGAGATATCTACACATGGCTTCTGTTGCTCAGTATGGCTACACAGTACAGCTCAGTGGGTGCGTCTTCCATCAAACCAACTTTTTCGACACAACCTTTAGTTTACGATAGTAAGTGATAGAAACAGCAGGAGAAATCATCTCAAGCATCTCTTGTAAATTTTTGAAATAAACAAACCGGGAGGCTTGGTTACTGAGTATTAAAAAAAATCTAGTTATATATAGGAGATACATTATACACACATACTATGGAGGGAGCTTGACAGGCTGGTTATTTAGATGTTGCCTGAAGTGTGAGAGTGAAAAACACTTTGGTGCTCTGTAACAAGATATGAGTGCAGAGGCGGTTCTGCAGCCTTTTAATATCTGTTCAGAGGCTGAATTTAACCCCTGTCCAGTCTCGCCAGGTCACTGCCCCTCTATGTGGCCCTTCACCACCCCCTGAACACGCACACACACACACGCACACACACGGTCAGTGGCTTTTGTTCCACCTCTCGACCCCGTGTTTGTGTTTTGTGCACACATGCTCATTGTCAGTCGCGGCTCAACAAAAAGGACATGACCGATACGCACCAACAGGAATGTCATGACATCATCACCGAATGCTCACACAGAACGCATAATCTCGTCCTTAACTAAGAGTTTCCGTGATCACAAGGAAGCGGTGTTTTGTTTTTTTTGTTTTTTTTACTAAATGCTCAAATGATAATTTACAAACAAAGCTCATAAAAAAAAAAAATGACGTGTATATATATTTTTACGCGTAGTGAAGAGTCTTAAAGTGAGAGTCTCCTGGCTACAATGTAACAAATCTACTTAAGTAGGTTCCTGTATAATGTATTCGTTTATTATTGTAATAAAGTATTAATTGTGAAACTGAGAATCTCTCCGATACACTGTTACAGTTTAAAGCAACTTCTGTATTTAAGTATTTGTTTATTTTTTTTTAAGCGATATTTGCTCTGAGCTTAAAATAATTGGAGGTAAACTCATACAAGTGTACATAAGTGTACACTCCTTCTTATGGTTGAATCACTAAACAAGGATTAAAATACTTATTTAAATAAAACTATTTGTATAAAGAGACACAGACTTCAAAGAAAACCTGCAAGTCTTTATATAATGCTTTTTTTTTTTTCAAAAGGCGTTCTCGATCACATGATCGATGTTTATAGTATCGACTAACAAAGAGTTCGAATGAAAGAATCGCGCTCAGTGAAAGTACATTTATGTTGATTCCGGAGAAACGGAAGGGAATCACCAGGGATCACATGATACGATGATGTAATGATACTTCGGTTTCCCCATCCTCAACAGTGAGCATTTTATACTTCTTATATCCATTCTAATTATTACAAATTAAATTAGAAACAACTATAAAATGTTCAAAGTGGGATTTCTTTTCTTCACCTCGAGTGCATTAAATAAAAGCATCACCGGTTTTTAACGTGTTTCTTTATTACACTGACGCTCTGCTAGACCAGACTGTACTGTACACACTGTATATATGATCGATAAACACGGTGCATCACAGAAATCTCAGAGAGCCGTGATGTTTATCAGATCGTCCAATCCTACAGGCTCGAGAACATCAACAACACGAGGCCTGTTTCTGTATCTTCCAGAACAACAGGGGTGTAAATTAAATAGCGCTAACTAACTTGGTGTAGCTTTTCTAGGCCACGTGGCTGTGGAACGCAGAAACCCGATCTCATCAGCCTTCCAATCACTTACAGTCAAATTACATTTTAATAAGCCTCCTTCTGCAGCCAGTTGGCAGATGTTAAATCAACCTATGGAGTCCAATTGCTTCATTTTCTGCACACGTGGGATAATTTTCTGGAGAGTTTAGTGTTGTTTTAGAGCAAATCCAGTACATTTTGCTCTTAGGGGGAGTTAAAGGAGGAGAAATAAAGCTTCAAAAGCCTTTAAAAAAAAAAAAACATCAACATGCAGGGACACAGAGAAATCATGAAAAAAAAAAAAAAAGGGATAAATATGATGAGATTTTGCCTCATTCGTTTCTTGGCAAATGACAATTATAGGAGATTAGTCTAACAATTATGAGGGGAAAAAAAAAGAATGAAAGGGGGAAAAAAAATAAATAAAAAGGCTGAGATTGCCTCGCAGAAAAACACATCCACATGAGCATGCTAAGCAGCCCGGGCCGTCGTACAGAGCTGTACATAACGTAGGAAGGATGACCGGACGCTGGGACACTAAACACTTTATGTTTAATTCAGAGGAAAAGCAAGGCTGCAGGAGGTGCACCGCCCATCCTCCCTCTTTCTCTCTCTCTCTCTCTCTCTTTGCTATCTCTCTCGCTCATCTGTGCCACACGGGACCGAGGGGGAGGGGGGGATGGAGAAGACACACAAGCGGCCCAGCATTTCACTGCTCTCCAGCTCCTCGCCTGTCACAATGAGGGACTTGTCTCATACAGGCTACAATAGCACACTGCCGGCCCATGCTGGAGGCAGAAAGCAGGGAAAATCTGTCTCCGGGGGTAAAAACAGACAGATCCGATGACGGCCGCATATTATTTTAGCTTCCCTTTGTGGCATGCTGCTAAATACAGAGCAATAACTCGCTACTTTAGCACCTTCGGGGACGCAGGTTTACCCTTCCGAGACCCGAGCAGAGAGACGAGCGCGGACAGAACACCGGACGGCATCGGGTTGGGGGGGGGGGGGGGGTATGGCGTCATGGGGCTAACTTTCAAGAGTCGTTTTCAGCTGCGTGAGCCTTTTCATCAAACCTTAAAGCGTACGGTTCCTCAGAACATAATAAACAAGAAAGAGCAAATGGAAAAGGAAACGATTGAGAGCGGAGCGTTGAAAAGCTGGGTTTCTGCGTGTGCTGAAAGCAGAGCTCCACTCCGAGCACTCGGGTGCTGTCGATACAATACAACAGGCCAAAGAGGGGAGGAGGGGGAAAAAAAAATAAAGACTGTAACACAAGATCGACGCTTCTGGATTCACGCGGAGTGGAGCCTTGATCCTGGCAACTCGCTAGTCTGCCAATATGCACTGTGCCCTTGGGCAAGCTTGTCTCCAGCGTCAGTGAAGGTTACACAACAAATCATAAACATGTCACAACCGCGGCCCCCGAGTATAAAAAGAATAAATAGATACTAGTCTACTTCTGCAAACACAGAACATAGCTGTGGATATTCTTGGGCTCTGGGGGAGGGAGGGGGGGCAAACAGAGATTTGGGAGAAGAGCGAAGGGATCAATAAGAGAAGACAGCAGACGGGTGAAGTATTAGCCGTCGGCTCGATCTGCGGGCCGAACTCCAGAATCCTCAAATAGAAACCAGGGAAGATGATGGAGTGACGGGATGATTAGTAACGATCGGTTAGTATTAATGAAGGATATGGTATTAACGTTACGTTAGGATTAATCTTTAGGACAAATGACTAAACATCAGCTGTCACTAGGAAGACATTCATCTGTCAAGATGTTAACATTTTACACGTATACAATATCATGGACAAATAATAGGACACGTAATGTGCGGCGCTGTTCTGGGGAAATAAAGCCAAACCACCACGACCTGGTTTATATTCCTGTGGCAGAGCCATTTATTCACATTATTATCTCTTCTGAATGACACAAACTTGGACATTCCATGGAAATTCCAGAAGATTAAGGGGCAAGATTAACCAATCTTCCCTTCACCAGCGTCTTTTGCAGCCTCTTCAAGTTCTAAAACAACCGACAAGAGTTTTGTGTTAAAGCCCCGACACTGGAGACGCCTTTTATATCCCTCATAACAGAAAGCGCACCATATCGACAATCATGCTTCTCTTTGTTAAACAACTAATTGTTAAATATTTGTTATTAAGTTTAGATTGCAGGGAAGATCCAAAGAGTCCTGGGCGTTACTACAGACACAACAGAACAGCAGCGCGAACAGACTTTAACCTGATTTACTGCTGAAGCTACAGTTTGGGCTGCTGTTAAAGAAAATTAATCAACACCATCTGGCCAAATTAAAATGGTATAAATCGCTTTATTTCCTGATCTCAGACGCCGACTTTGACGCCGCTATGTAACTGCAGACCTGTCAGAAGGCCAAGTCCGGTTTTCCACAAGAAGTGAATCCTGTAGAGGTGAATTTTTTTTTTTTTTTAGCCAACTGTGAAACGAGCTTGTTCGCTTACAGCAGCACGTTGTAGTTTAACAACAGTTAATAGTTGATGCATAACAATAGGCATCCATCAGTTTCAACGACCCCAGATCTGGCCAAGTGAGAACTGTAATCTCCTTAAAAGCAGCCAGACGACAAACCCAGCGGTTGTGAGGATATCGTGTTCTCAGCAATCTCATAAATCACAAAAAGGACCCATGGCTCGGAAAATGATCACTTATCTCTCGGTTTGTGTTTGCATTTTGCCTTAAACAGCACAATTTGATTTTTTTTTTTTTGTTTGTTTGTGCCACTTCTAAACAAAACGTTCATATACACTTTGAGAAGACATTACTCTCAGCATCAGAATGAACAAAATTGCCAAATTGCTGTGCTGTTAATAAGCAGACTTTTGTTAGAAAGGTTAAATATTTATTAGATTTGAAGCTCTTCTTCCCCCCGCTGTTAACTTGTGAAGGCACGTCCCAGAGGACTTTACAGGCTGTGAGCAACATTACAGTTATTGTGCATAATCCATCATGGTGTCTGTTTTCGTGACGATGCCTTAAACGTGCAAGAGGTCAGAGTTATTTATTTAATTAACCGTACAGGTCTATCGGTGTTGGTTACTGCATCCGGACGATCCTAAAGAAACGCATCAGACTGATGTAAAGTGGACATACGTAGTCAGAGTCAGATTAATAACGCAGGCCTTCCTTTAGATTTCGTGAACAGTGACTAGTGACTCGGACGACACAGTGACTAGTCAATCTAAAAACAAAATATGTATTTTTGCCCTCTATCTGACAGCACAGGAGTCACAGAGGCACCATCTGAAAACTGATCAATTCCAAACTCCCAAAGGCGCTCCACTTCAAACGCATATCCCGCCAAGATTTACATTCTCCGCTTCCCCCCCCAATCCTGAACTTACACAAGCTCGCATGGAAGCCCTGTTGAACGAGCGCGGTGCGGCGCGGTGCAGGAACATGTCCCGTTTCATGTGGTGCCCTATAAACGCACTGACAAAATATATTCAAGATGTCGAGAAATTTTCTCAGCAATCATTCTCAAAGTCAGCCGAGGATCCTGAAAAAAAAAAAACATACAGCCGCGTTCGGCCTCGACAGTCGAAGGCAATCATTATCTAGAAACGAGAGGAAAAAACATTACCCGGCTAACATGGATAAAGTGATTTTGGCAAATGATTCTCCAAGTAAATTAAGAAGGTCTGGCAAAATTTCAGCATGTAAGCCATTACACACAGGGTGTATTTATTTTTTGCTCCTGGTGTAGTTATATTAGAAAAGCTTCAGCTGAGAGCCCGGTTTACTAAGAACATTAAAATGATAAAAGATTTTAACCAAATAAATACTTCTCTGGAATATTGCTTAAAACACCTTTCATATGCAAATGAGGCAAAGTGATGTATTTATTTTTGTGTGTATTGGGAGGGCGGCACGGTGGTGTAGTGGTTAGAACTGCCGCCTTGTACCTCCAGGGTCCGGGTTCGATTCCCGTCTCGGTGTTGCATGTTGGTGGGTTTCCTCCGGGTCCTCCGGTTTCCTCGCACCATCGCAAAGATATGTAGGTTAGGTTAATTGACGTTCCCAAATTGACCGTAGTGTGTGTGTGTGCCCTGCAATGGATTGGCACCCTGTCCAGGGCGTACCCTGCCTCTTGCCCTAAGCCTCCGATAGGCTCCAGGTCCCCGCGGCCCTGAATACAGGATAAAGCGGTGTAGAGTCTATAGACGATGAGTGAGTGAGTGTATGGGGGGGATAATATGTTTTTATTAACTATTAATCTGAATAGAGTTTCACCTTGAATTTTATCAGTAGTCTTAAAATGAATCATCCGAATGATACGAACCCAAGGCCAGAATGTGGCCAAGCTGAATGATCGTCCCACAATAACTCAAGACTACACTTTATTAGCTGGATGAATATTATTTATGACTGGGATCATGACAGAGTGACCCTGATACCCAACAAAAGCCTGCAGCTCCTGTTACATCAGAAGGGCACCATTTAACCCTCCAGTCTTTCAGGCTGTTCAAAGTTAAACCAAGGTTCATCCGTCCAAACATTAATTGGGCCGAGCATTATTTGAGATTGCCAGTTCTTTCAAAATAAAACTTTTTTTCCCCCTGTGCATTCACAAAACCTGGACCTCTACAGAGCTGGAATTTTCCTACTGTATTTTATGAAAGTTATTTACTCTCCAGTCTTAACGGTAACTAAAGAAAAACAAACGTCTGTATAGAAACCAACGGTGTAAGCCAGAAAAGTACGAAAACGTTTTGTCATTTTCATAAATAAATCCTCAGTTAAACGGACATAGCCGTTTAGGTGTAAACATTTACATGTGCATATTTGCCTGACACTTTTATCCGAAACAACTCACAACCCGAGAGCGTTAAGGTGTTTGAGGCCTTGTTAAAAAAAAAAAGGTGTTTGTCTTATACCTTATACAATCACAATAAAAAGGGATCATAATCTCGACGTATGATCATTTAAACCATGATTAAAACATCGAGCATGCACATTTTTCACAACCGCTTCCCGAATCACGTGACCAGGGCTCATTATAATAATTGAGGAAGAAACAGAGAGAGACAGAAGCAAAACAGTATCAGATTGTGCAGGGGAACGTAATTAGAGTGGAGGACAGAGGTTTGAAAGATGGCAGTCACGTGATTTTTAAGCACTTCGCATATACTTGTGTAAATGAATCTTCGCAATTCTTCAGATTTGTCCGACGCCGCACATCAGGCACGTTTCAAAACAACCTTTTTGTTTTATCTTTAATATTTCTGCATCAGATTTACTTGGTCCCAAAAGTCATTTGTGTACATGTATCACGCAAACGCTTCAGACGGACAAAGAAAAAAAAAGGTCTGAACAGTGACAGTTTTGTGGTGATCTGATCTCACGTCAAAACCTCTCTAGCTCAAAGCCTAAACAAACCACTGAGCCACAACTGCTATCTTAAAAAAAAAAAAAAAAAAAAAACAGTTACAGATATTATCACAGAATCATGGTACGTGCAGACAGAGCATCTCGCATGTGTCGAGGAAACACGGGCTCCTGCGCGTTGGTTGGTAAACCATGTCCTGGATGGCATGAGCGTTCGGCTTATCCTGATCCAACTTCTGAACTACACTGTAGAGCAATTAAAGGCATTCGTTTGGAGCTCTGGATTCCCGTTCTGAACATTTTTGAATAGCATGCTCTGTTCCCAGCTACAAACGGTTCGAAGCTTAAAACGGTGCAGAAATCCGTGAAAAGATAACAGATTCGAGTTCTACATCAGAAAAACAGGAAAATAAAAACCACACACATCTGTGTGTGTGAACACGTGCGGGAAATCTATAACACTAATACAATTTTAAGAATGTCCGAGTACATTTAAAAGATGATCCGGGGTGTGTCGCACACTTCTGTCTCAAGGATGAATTATTAATGAATAAGTGCAGATGGCTATTTGAAAATGTGTCAGAAACTTAAATATAAAACTGTTACCTATTCAGAGTTATCTACTAATCTCAGATTAACCTATATGTTTATTAAAAAGCTACAAAAATGAATATTATCTATCAAATTAGTGCTTGCCAAGATGACACTGAACAGACACGTTTATTATAACCAAGGGGGGCTGGTCCTGAGGAAGGACTAACAGAATGACAGAACAAATCTGTTTTTCGTTTTGATGAGAGAAATTTGGCAGCCGAACAGATCAAATATTCATTCAATTCTCAGAAAAATGAGTCACTGTACAAACATACGATGCATTTTCAGCCTGCTGGCTCTGTGCACGGAGGCCATTTTATTTCGATTAACTTCACTCATGGCAAAAATGAGGCATGAAGGACAAACAGCCCTTCAATTAGAGGGACGTGTTATGACCAGGACAAATGACTCCTTCCTTACATTAGCAGTAGCACAGCGGTTAAAGAGAAGAGGAAGGGGGAGAAAGAAAAAAAAAAAAAAAAAGTTTGAAGAAAAGGAACTCGTTCTTTTGCCTAGAAGGTGGTTTAGGGGAAATTGCAACTAAAAATGAACTCTTCAAACAGCTAAACAGAAAGTCGATTTCAAGTACTGGGATAACATGTCAGAGCAGATACACAGAGCAACATTTTTAACCACACACACACACACCCACTGAGTCAAATCACAGCAGCTGCATGACTGCACATAAATCACCACCATGCAAACACTGGATTATCCACTACCTTTTAAAAATGACAAAAAAAATCCAAAAGCCGTTTATAAATCAAAGATAAACACATTTGCGTCAGGCTAAATTCACTAACCGTCTAGTTTCTTATCTGCACTTTATCGCTGAATGCGATCAATAGTATTAATCATATATAATGAGGAAGTCAAAGATAATGCAGTGCCAAGCGCAATTTTAGTCAATTGATGACCAATGACCCCAAACGTTGGCCGGCTTTAAGTGGCGTCACCTTATGATCAAGTTATGAAAGGGTACAAAAGCTGTCCTCACTGACGGCACGTGCGCAACAAGGAATTACAGACACAAGCGTTCAAATGACACTAAAGTAGCTTAGGCTTAGATTTATTTTTTTATTTCTGGGTCGTATTTCTGGAGACTTTCATTAGAGTGGCACTTGCATTCGAGTGGCATTTAGACATCTTAAATATACAGCTTTACTAAAGGGAACTGAAGTCTAAAAGAACTTTCCCTGAAGCTCTTTGCAAACCCACAGATGAAGGTTACCCTATTTTTAGGGTAGTCCAGATGCACATGACAGGGAGTTTTTCTTTTTTACCCTGACCCACTTCACAAAAGATCGACTGGAACTCAGGGCACACACACACACACACACACACACACACACACTACGATCTACTACGCTTGTAGATCCTCTTTTTCTTTTCCTAAACTGTTTGGAGATTACTTCTACATGTGTACTTAAATCCTGGACATTGTACATTTTCAATGCCTGGTTATAATCTCATCACATTGCAATACCTTGGGATTCATAATGCCACAGTGAAAGGTGGGCGGGTGGTGCAAATGTACCATGAAGCTGCGTCAAAATGACAAAATATGATGGGTTATGAGTGTGAAAAGTCGGTGCGCTGGACAAATATTACGCAGCATGACATAACCAAGAACACCAATGACCTTTACATAGAGAAATTGCTCTCAGTTATTAAAGGAGAAATACTGAGCTGTAACTATGCTAACATTTGTTCTGCTGAAATATTGGGTATGGGATCACGGAGAGGACCAGCATCGATATCCGCTCTAAACAACAAGCCCCCCTACAAAAGAAATGCAATAACAGGCCTCAATTCAGTGCGCAATAAAGTGAAGAGTGAGTGGCAGAGCAGCTCTTATAACCCACTGATCAGAAGCAGAAAGAGACAAATGGCAGCAATTTCACTTCCAGACCATTTTCTTCTTTTCTGTTTTTTTTATAAACACGGCTCATTTTCTCGACAAGTTTAAAGGAAAAAGCAGAGCTTTCCAGAATCCTAGCGCAACCAAAACGTACTTGTAGCCGGCGGTAATCAGGCGATAAGATGAGCTCGCATTTCCCGCTGCGCTGCGCGCGTTGCCCGGTGTCCATCGCGCACAATCCGGCTAAACATTACACAACTCTGCAGCACGTTACCACTACACATTCAACACCAATCCACAGTCAACACCATGTTTTTTTTTTTTTAGAGATATATATATATTATCGTTCATATTCCCCTCGTAAAGCCATCTCGCTATGCATTTTATTATCATCGTTTTATAATCCATGTTAAGCGCTCGATTATTTTCTTGATTCAGCACGGAACGCTCAAACGCACCATCTCCTACTTTTCTCCATGCAAAATCATCATCATCATCATCCTGCACCGAACCGCAATCGAGCATTTACTCTGAAACCATGCGCATGACTTCCCGAAGAACTTTCCACAGCAATCCATACCAAACAACATGAGCCTAATACATGTAGACATTCGGAGAGAGAGATCGACTACAGCGTATTTCAAATGTTAAAAGCGCTTTTAGGCTACTTACCGTGGTGAGATTGCATGTTAATGGTCGGAGAGAGAAATTTTCCCGAGTGCAGAGCAGCCGCCGGGTGGCCCGCGCCCAAGTGGCCGGGAGACGGTGGTATCCTCCCGGGCGCGGCGGAAGCTCCGAGTCGGTGCGACTCCATAGCGGCGAGTCCCGAAAGCAGCGGCGGGGGAACGTGCACGGATCTGGGCGGCCCGAAATCTCGGCCATCCATCATCCACCCAAGGGCGATTAAAAAGGGGAAAAAAAGAGGCAAGAAAAAAAAAAATATGCTCCGATCGGCAATTCCGAAAGAGCTTTATACGAATAATAATAATGTCCCTAGATTTCCAGGCAAATCCGCGTCCTTATCCGGCATTGTGCCGACCTACAAAAAACAAAAACAAGATCCTTGGATGAGCACAAACTAATCAAATTATTTGACTAAAAGATGTAGAAGGTAAAAATACATAAATAGCAAAATATTTCGCAGGGGCATGATGACGCAGTTTGGATCAAAGTCGCTACCAGAGGTTACAAAGTATCCTCCCGAGTGCAACTTCGCTCGCGCAGGAAGACAGATGGAGAATTTTAAACATTACTTATTTATCATGGAGTAGTTGTAGTAGTTGTCCCTTCAACATCGTGCACGTATCGCATATGATGATTTGTGTGTGTGTGTGTGTGTGTGTGTGTTTTCCCGGCCGCAGTAACGCTACACTGGGCAGGGAAAATCCAGCGTTTACACTTCGGCTTTTCAAGCAAGAGTGCCGAGCTCATGCAAAGCAGAAGCTTACAGCACACTGGAGAAGAAGCAGAATAACTGTTTCGTGTTTAAATAATCACACACCAGGGAAGACCATTAGGATATTTATGCATATTTTTATGTATAGCCTAATTTCAGGGACTAATTCCTGTGATTTCAGGACGATGCTCTAAAGACATGGATGGTGATTATGAAGATATTTAACCTTTATGTGAGGGGGGGGGGGGGCGATTTGTGTTTTTGAATTGGATTTATTCTATAAATTGGATTCTTGTCCAAACAAGCAAGTCTTGGGCAAGGTGGATGGAGAGAGAGAGAGAGGGAACTGATCAGTATCTGGTCAAAAGCTGTTAGTTAAATCAGTACTCTGGTCAAAGGTGCTAAACCGCTCGTGAACAACTGCGGTCTAATTCTCACGTGCAAGCAACTCGATTACTTTAGATCCACTCTAACAGCATGTCTTAAGAGTTTAGAGTTGCCTGAAATGCTGCAAGACCTCAGTGTACGTGCCACCAGTCTTGTTCATACCAATCACACCCTGGCTGATCCGGAGATTTCTAACTCGTTCCTCCCGGTTCGTGCATTTGTATTTACACTGTTTAACATGTACCTATTTTAACATAAATAAGCACAATTCCGAATAAGCACAACACCAGATTAAATGGTTAATTGAAACACGAGTGTGTGTGTGTGTTTACAAATACATCTATATGTTTTGTAAATTAAATATATTTTTGTTTAAAAACCGCCTGTGATTGAGGGGTTTCGGGAAGCCCTGGACTACTCTCAGCAGCGACGCAGAAAACTGAACCGCTTCAGCCAAACTACCGAATAAACAGCTAACAGGTAAACAATGTTACCAGACCAGCGACAGCTCGTTTAAAACTTCAAAAGAGTTTGGAGTTTGTTTGCGACATCAAGGTTAAAATACACCGAGGCTACATAATAACAAGAAGAAGCAAAACAGCCCGCACTTTAGACCAGATCAGACGCTGAGGCTCATCCGACGGCCACGTTTCAAAGTTTTAGCCTACGCGTTTCCATTTTCAAGCGAGCAAACTTTTCTTCGCGGAAACATAAAAGCGTTTCCGCGTAAGGATTTACACTTTACACGCAAACGCTTCTAAAATACAACTAACCCTGTTTTGTGGTTTTTTTTAGAGGGGATTGTATTTTTTCTCTTTTACCCGCCCGCTTTTCTCCACCAGCACAACTCTTTACATTATTATTATTATTATTACTCTTATTTGCTTCCTAAACACTGGGCTCTCTATCGACGTGAACTCCTTACTTGTAATGGCGACTCAGTTTAAAGAATCCGTTTTCTTCGCAAAATCCCGACGAAAGGTGAAATAGTTCCTACACTCCATTTACACACCATCCGCAGTTATATACACACACACGGAGGGTCGCTTATACAGGGGGAAGGCCTCTCTCTCTCTCTCTCACACACACACTCATACATACACACCACTGTAGCTCTGAACTATCCTGCAATGAAACAAGCATTGTTTAACACGCCCCACCCCCATGATCCCAACCTCACACGCTCTACGGCGAGCCATGTGATTGGACCGTGCGTCTGTCAATCATCGCCGTGTAAACACTTTGGCTCTTCGCCAGCTCTATAAAACCAATTATGGAGCAAAGGAGGTTGAACTGTTTCAAGCCCCCTCTCTTTCCTTTCTTGAATGATCAAAACAAGCAGAGGGCAGTTTCAAGGCCGCTCCTGATTAAAACAGACGGATACAGACTTGATTATTGCTCTATCTATATCTTTACATCTATCTATCTAAGTTACGGGACAGTACAGCAATTTCATTTTATTTATTTATGCATGCATTTTTTTTTTAAAGACGGAAATACACGGCCTACGCGTGGATTTGTGCATGCTGTAATCTATGTTCTGGAATAAAAATAATATTTTGTTTGTTTGTTTAAACAATTTCCAAGCAGTAAGGTGAGTCGATATCGTGCAGGACTGCTTAGATTATTATTATGATGATGATTTTATGATTTTACACAAATATTATTAGCCTAATTGATCATTTAAATCTTTAGCTCTGTCTGTATTTTATTTGACACTAAATTGTAGATTGAAAAATATTTAACATATACAGTATATGATTTAAAAAAACCAGACACGAGGCATGTCTTTTTAAACATATAAAATAATTAATAAGGAATCTGTTCTTGGATATAGTTTGTCTCATTGCTACTTCAAAAAAGAAGAAGGAAAGGGGGGAAATGGAGTAAGAGTCTTTTCTATAAATAATCGGACTGCTCTGTGAATTATTAGATTATGATTAAATTGTTGATTTGACAAAAAGAAAAGTTTTTTTTTTTTAAAGAAGAGAAGCGGTGCGGTTTCAAACTGCCCTCTGCCCTTGCGCGCCGGTGAGGCGGTTTCAAGTCTTCCTCCTCTCTGGTGAAGGAAGGAGTGTGTAAAGGAAAGAAAGCAACATTGCAACGTGTCGATTGTGATGTGTGTGATTTTTTTTTTTTCTTTTTCTTTTTTTCTTCATCCCAGGTTCGGGTGATCACCCAGTGAGTGTCTCAACACTCGTCTTCATCGCTTCTTCTTTTTATTTCAAGCACTTTTTTTCTATGCTTAAGATAAGCTCCACTTTGGATCGGATTGTTGTTTTTCTTCTTTCACTCGGAGTGTGTGTGTGTGTGTGTGAGAGTGAACGGGAGCTGCCTCGCAGTGGGAATGCCTCCATGATCCCAGCCTGAAGCTTCCTGGATAAGTTTTATTATTATTGTTGTTGTTGTTATTATTATTATTATTATTATTATTATTATTAATACCCGAAGCTTCTTTTTGTCTTCACGGCAGGGTTTATAACCAAGAAGACGTTCAGCGACTCGTCTGTGTCCGGCGGTATATTTATCCTCTTTTTTTTTTTTTTTTTTTAACAGTAAATGAGACACTTCTTTGTTCTTGGTGCTGAGGCGCGCCGACATTTTATTTTTATTTTTGTTACTGTTGTTTTTTCTTTTTATTGGACGCGTTTGATTGTGACTGCTGGTGTTAAAGGTGGGTGCTGAAATGCGTTTCATGCGAATAAACACCATCAACACATTCCTGTTCTTTTGTTGTCTCTTTCTATTTCGCATCACCGCACGAGCAGCAGCCGCGCGCCTGGTTTATCCCCAAACTGGCTCCTGGAATTTAATTTAACACGCGGAGACACTCCGACTCCAGGCAGAGATTATTTATTCTTTATTAATTTGTAACATAGTACTTCATCACTAGTTATAGTTCAGGTTGGTGCATGAATGCTTGCTCGCTCACATCCTATATGCATTTAAATCTTTGGGCCTACAAGCTGATTAAGAGTGTAATATAGATCTGAAGAGCCTACAGTATGTGTGTATCCGAGGAGGAATATTAAAATGAAAAGCTGTGTTTCACCATCACTCCTAAATGATTCCTTAATTTTGATAAACAACAAACAGATCTGGAGATCATACAAAGCCCAACTTATGTTTATTAAAAAATTTAAACCTCCACCATGATCACTTGGTCACTGCATATTAGGATTCATGTTTGTTTTGCCATTCCTTACATAAAAGTCTCATCAGCGTATGTACTTCTAATTCACAAGTAAATAACCTTTATACTTAAACCTGGTATAAAATAATTGATGTAGTGTATTGGTCGAGCTGAAGCACTTTCCCTGATTTCAAACACATATTAAATCAAAATGTAGTGCAAAACATAGTACCAAGTAGAAAAATATGCTTTATTGCTATACAGGAAAGAGTGTAAATGTTTGACATGAGGACATTACACTCACCCTGTGTTGTCACGTTAACAGGTATGGGTATTTCTAAAACAAAACTAAACAATATTAAGTACTAAGTAGTCTGCTAAATTATGTGTGCTCATTCAAGTGCATATTCTGTAAAATGTTACATTAATTTAGCTTACAATTAAAGACTGCTATAAAGAAACTATGAATGATACCACTACAGTATAAAGAATGCTATGTCATGTTAGCTTTATAATATTCATCAGAAGGTGCATGACTAACTTTATAAAATATATGTCCAAAAATGGCCTTCTAGTTATTGCAGGCACTGTTAATTCCACAGTCATGAGACTGTTAAATGCAGATTATCTAAATATGCTCCATATCTATCAAGGTTCCTAAGAAGTACGAGTTAATGGAGTGATTCAGATATCAGCAAGATATTCAGGGAGAAAGCAAATATGGTGAAATGGTGCAAAATGTAATGGATGTTCTTAAAATATCTATAGGAAAGGATGTGAGGAAAACAACAGCAACCATGTTTGTGTCAGGGTTGTGAAACAAGAAGAGGAAGTGTGACTGATCATAGTCTTTAAGAGGAAAAAAAAAAACCTCAATCTGTATTCGTTCAGATACGTGCTGAGTTTTTTTTCCAGATTATTTAGTTAATGCATTTCTGAGCTATTAATCCAGCATGATCTTGCTTTTAAAAGTCATGCTTTTTTTTAAATGCCAGATGCGTTAACATTTATCATAGAGCCTGCGGTAGAATGTAAGCCAACATTACTAATCATCCAGTTATGAAAAGAAGCCTTTAAGAAAACACTATTATAAGAGGTTCTCTTTTTCTCAGGCTATGTATGTCCAATAATGACATAAGGAACACTTTTATTTTTAAAAATGATGAAATGCAGGATAAGTGTAAAATCATGATTTCAGTTTTGAGTTTCCCTCATGGGTGCTGAGTATGATGGCATTTTCTCCATTCAGCCTGTACAGACATTTTAAGAGCATTCGTAATTCTGTATTATCAGCTCTTAAACCATCTGGACAGTCTCAGAAGGGGTTATGGTACGTCTCACTGGCCTTTGCTAAGACGGAATAGTTGAATTAGGTGTCTTAGCTAGTTAGTTTTGTTAATTTATGTTGTTAATTCATGTTGTATGTATGTAGCACCTCGGTCCAGGAGGAACATTATTACGTTTTACTGTGTACTGAACTGTATAAGGTTGAAATGACAATAAAAGCCTACTTGACATGACTAGACTGAATTTATAATCTACTGTAGGTTGAGTGAATGAAATAGTGTTAACGCTGTGATTTACAGTTTCAGCGGTTAACTTTACATGGAGCATTTCTTTAGGAGAAGGTTTTTATTGTTATTGTATGATCTGCACATGGCTCAGCCTACAGTCTCCTACGTCAGAAGTGTCACATTTAACCTCCCTATGTGGCTTTACTGGCTTAACAATTACTTGACAGGCAGTTTTCGTATGGTCCATGACATACAGGATTGTCAGCATTATATAATACGGTATTGAAAAATTGCAGTCCAGGAAGTTTGCCTAGTTCGTGTTTGCCCTGTAACTGTAGCTGCCCTGAAATGTAGTCTAAAAAAAAACCTTGCTTTTCATTTCTGCAAATTAACCTTTTTTTAGGTGCAGGTCTGTGTTTGGGAGGAGGTCACAGGAGAATGATTTTTAAAAAGACCATTCAAAGTATCTGAAGTTATACAGAGATGATTATTATTATTACTATTATTTTCCCCTAGGAGAAGATCTTTTCCAATCTGTAATCCTGACTGTCCTTGACGCGACACTGGCACTGTATTTACCATCTCTAGACAGTTTACAGTGATGGATGTCATGAAAATTTATTTTGTGCCCATTTAACGTTTTTGTGCGTGCATGCAGAAAATGGCCATAAAGATCCTTTAAATCACCCATTCAATAACTGTGAAATATGACAAATGTTCGAACCCTTCTGAATAGTTCCTTTTGGCAGGATTGCACAATTTCAATACGAGGGGGTAGACGGCTTGGGAAAATGCAGGGTGGAGAGCTGTTTGTGCAGGCTTAAACAAGCTTTACAAATGTCTGGTAGAGAAAATATCCCATAATCATGGAGGGGAAATGAGTTACTGCATGACATTTGGGTTTCCTGCAACAGTGCACAGTCTGTCGCTGCTCACGTTCTTGAAAGCCATGAACTCTTGTCACGAAAAAACACCACAGAAAGTTAACAGCTGCAAACGCCGTAAAACTGAGCAGTTACTTTTTCAAGCAATAGTAAAAAATAAAATAAAATAAATAAATAAAAGAATTAATAAACTCCTCTGCCCTTTTAGATGCGTGTACAAAATAAACAATAAAGGTCATAATGTGACTGTAAAAGAGCTTTCATGTACTCATAATAAGTTTATTGTCAAAAGAGACATATTAAGCAACGGTGCTTTTCTCGCCAGAACCAGTTACTCTTGTCTTGTCAACGTGCCTGCCAGGCAGGTCTACTTTATTTTTTACTTTTTATTTTTATGTTGTTTTTTTTTACAGAATCCATGATAGTACAGTACATACTCAAACATATTTGAATTATCTGAAATTCCTGAAATGTCATTGCATGAAAAAAAAAAAATCCAAATACAGTACATTGTTATTGTTAAACCTGTGTAAGTGGCAGGGTGTTTAGCATTTCACCCCCGACTAACTTAACCTGACCCAGTTCCTTGCTAGATGTTATAAAAGAAATTAGTTGCCAAGTCATTTTTTTTTTCTTTCTACTAATTGATTATTTTTTTTAGGAATGCAGTACTATTTATATATACACTCTGCTGCTTAAACTTAAAAAAGAAATTCAGTTTGAAATATATTCATATTATTTGATACCATAAAGAGATGAATGGGAGTTTATGTGACATGTTGAAGCAGAACATATGCATCTGCCTGTAACGTCATTACTCTCTGGACCTCCACAGGCTTTTGTTATCAATCAGCAATAGATGGACAAGTTAACAAGAACAAGTACACTGCCTGGCCCCTCCAAAAAAAAACAACTTTATTTCAGAAAAGTGAAATTATTGCATTGCTCTTACAAATGATTAGTACTCATTATTAAAACCTGGAAGGATAGCGCTGTTACCTTCAATGAAGAAAAAAAATAATTAATGGAGATCACTGGGAGAAGTTGCACTGTAAAAAACTAAAAGTAGAAATTAGTAAAGTAGAAGAGTAAGAGCATTTCCACACACACACACACAAACACCTGAGATGAGAACTTACAAGATTGGGACTAAACCGCTTTGTGTCCATAAGAAACCCACTTGTTAATGAGACTCATCAGAGAAAAGCCTTCGATTTACTAGAAAGCATAAAGATTGGACTTGCGATGGAAAAAGGTCATGTGACCTGACCGGTCCAGACTGATCCTATTCCAGAGTGATGGGCGTGTCAGGGTAAGAAGGGAAGGACATGAAGCGATGCTCCATCATG
>JAQQZT010000023.1:18710746-18721315 GCA_030068275.1 Clarias platycephalus
GACTACATTTATAAAAGCAGTTACTGATCGAGAAGTTGTTCTTCATGGGTCGGCAGAGGATTGTGAAACGGGTTCCACATGGGTTCCCAAGAAAGCAATCTATCCCCTGGAAAAGATAATTATCCACTCAATTTGACCCAGATGATCCACTTGAAAAAAAAAAAGAAAGAAAAAAAAAATGCTCTTCAGCACTGAAAGATCTTGAGCATGTGCATGTAGCTGTGTCTGATTTACCAGAAATATCAAGGCAGATCTGAAATCCATCTTTTAATCACATGCAAACATTTTACGCCAGTGATTTAGTGCTTTCAGGTGAAGACACTTGGTAAATACTTTCTGTTGTTCCTTGTGGTATGGGAAGTGTGTTTAAGAGCTGTGGGAAAAAAAAAAAAGACGTATACAACTTTTGAGAATTGTGAGAATAATGGAACAATAAGACCCTTGCATGAGAGAGAGAGAGAGAGAGAGAGAGAGAGAGAGAGAGAGTGGGTGTCTTTGTGCTGCAACCAAACTGACGGAAAGTGAAAGGAAAGAAAAGACCACTTTGACTGTCTCACTTATAAAAATGTCACTACTTGTGTCGTGCCGTGTACGGACTGGGACGCCTCATTAACAGAACATAATTAGGAGTCTGAATTGACCATCAAGGTAGAAGAAGGAAGAAATAAGACACTGTACAGCAAACTGTAAGCATCTGTGTTTCACCCAGGTGTCTTGGGAATCAAGCAGTTTGATTTTCAAAAAGTATGTTAAGACTATTGACCCGAAAAGTAAAGGACGAACGGCAGTCATTTAGGGCTCTGTTGTTGTGCTCCGTCAGTCTTGCTGATTTGTACTGATTGTGCTTGTGTCATCAGTCGCACACGGCAGGGTGATTTAGTGTGACTTTTAGTGAGGGGGGGGGGGAAAAAAAAACATCTACAGAAGCCATTTCTGAGCATTTGATAGCGTACAGCACTCACAATCAGCTGAACAGAAGTATGAAAATGGTTGCATGCCGTAGAATAAATGTAGAAATGCATGTTTTTGTACATGCAAAGTATCTAATGGTCCAAGTTTTGGCTTGCAAAGGTACCTGCAAAAGATTTTTAACACGTATGTGCGTCATTGTTATAAGGTAAGAAACCACTGTGCAGGATGTGCAGACGTCTCTGCAATTACAAACTGCATGCACTGGAAGCAAAAGGCTGAAAACCTACCCGATGCAATACTAAAATAGGCGACGTTAGACTCTGTTACCGGGAAATGTTCACAGGGTTCGTGTCGGCCCGTGATAAACATCTTCATGTTGTTTCAATATTCAACTCAGACATACATCAGGTTTAATGCGGAGAGAGAAATAAAATTAATTAAAAAAAAAAAAACTGCAACAACTCATCTGCATAAATGACATTAGGTGTCCTTATTTGCATATTGCACGATACGATCTAGGTAACATATTGTGCATTTTTAATCGCTTTCATCTAAAGACCGGTTCTCTGCCCAGGAAATTAATACTTCAGAAAGCTGTTTTGTATTGTTTTGTTAAACTGTAGAACTCTTTCAGAATAAAAAAAGAACAGTCATTTAAAGGAAGAAAAAACAAAAATACACATATAAATATTTATAGAGTGTTATCTAGCACACCTCTGCTGATTATACAGTATGGCAGGAAGAGAGAAAAGGAAGAAGTACCGATATGAGTAGAAGGTGCACAAACATTATCTTATAAATAATCAAGAGTGAAAGTAGGCCTGTATGAGGAGGAGGGGAGAGAGCAGCTGCCTGCCAAAACCAGTCACTTTCAGCAAGAACACACATCTGATAATGTAATGTCATCTTAAACAACGATTTATCTCCTTATTAACTGCTTCTAATTCCTTCTGAATTGCCTCCGTGTTGTGTTTTTGATGTTTCGCTGATGACACCATGTTGCTCATGGCTAATTCCAACTACAAAGGTATTTAGCATCTAACACACGCCTGAATCCCGAATCCCTCTCCAACCCCTGATCAAGGGCACTACTTGGTGTGTGAGACAAGGGATTTTACACTCTAGGTAGTGCACTAGCTTTCAATTTTGCCCTATTTAGGATGCAATCCTGGAACAGTTAGTTAGTTAGCTGAGGCTGTTCTAAAGCGGAATAATATGTGCAGACATGAAGACAAACTTTTCAGATTTACACCACTGTCCCTCTCCACGGCAAGAAACTACTTTCACTCTGTTATTAATAAATAAACCATGTCAGCTATCGGGGCCCCCTACTGACCCCGGGGCCTCAAGCTGTGGCCTGCCTTGCCTGTTGACACGCAGCGCCTCTGTACATCTTCATTTATTCGTTCGTTCATTGTGACTTGTTTAAATTAAGGCGGTACTTTCTTTAGGTCTATATTTTGAGAAAATAATAATAAAATAATAACCGCATGAGCCGAATTGAAAACATCTCTGTTTTAAAAAGGTGTTTAGGCCGCGCCTGCATTAAAGCCAAAAGCAGATACAGATTCAAATATACAGTATCTTCAACACTACACAGACACATACAGTATATATGGATCGTGTCATTGTGTCGCCCCCCCCTAAATTAAGTAATTGCTATTTTTATTATTATTATTATTATTATTATTATGTCTGCAGCTTTGAAGTTGATGAGATCCTGTTCCTGAAGTTTCTGTCCCCCCATCTCTCCCATTAAAATCGTTCCCGTTCCATACGCTAGCTACAACCCTGAAAGCGCTGGCCTATGAAAGCGGTTTTGTTTTTCTTCCAGTGACCCCTAAATCAGTGCCACTGGTTTGACCCGATCTGAACGCCGCGTGATGTGAATTTCCTCCGCACCACACTGTGGAATCTCTTTAAAATGAACATTGATGAAAGAAACATGATCCCCCCTTTTGAATCGTCAACATAAAAGCCAGTAGTAACACGGAGTCGACTTTTATGTGTTAACAGGGTGACTCAGAGCCGGCTCTTAAGAAGGGCTGCCTCTGAATTCTGGGAAATGTGATGTGATGTGTTAATGCTCTTCAACTGTTTGCCATTAACTTAGTGACACCTACCTCTTTAAGGTCACGTCTCCTCTTCCATGTTAAATGATGGACTGGCACTCTGAATAAATTGGTCAGATGAAGAGCAGAATTGCTTTTGCACAGCACGAGCGTACAGCACTGCGCTACAACGCCCCACAATGCTAACGATTTATAATCCAGGGTTTTATTTGGTGATAAAAGCTCGTGTGATGGAAGGTGACAGCTTCTACCAAAGCAATAAATCACAGCAAATACGAGGCTTCAGCTTTCGCTCAGAATATAAAAAGTGTCATTTTGCATTATTGATCTCATGAAAGCTTTGACCAAGAAGATAGCTACGTGGATTCTTTGTAAACCTGAATGCTTTGTGGTGGGGAGGGGAAAAAAATAAAACTCTAACATGTCGGCTACATGAAGTCTTACTATCTGAAAGAGGCTTTATGATAAATTGCTTTAGATAGACTGAGTTTTTCTTCTTTCTTTTTTTTTATGATGAACGTGATGCACTTTACGTACAATGGAAAATGACATTTTTAAATAGTCAGTAATAAAATACAGATGGAAAATGAGGTTGCTGTTGAGGTTGTTACATAACCAATTATTAAATTGCATAAGCAGCACATCATAAAGGCCTACCATAAAAAAAAAAAGATGTTACTGAAGATGCCTACAAAACCGTGTTATATAACAAAGTTTATTGTGTAAATTTCTTTGCATGAAATTATTAGCATTAGCATGTCTTTCTCCTACCTTGCCCCACGGCGTTCCCCTGGATATTTGTATTGTTTTTCCTGCTCTAACATAATCAGTTGAACTCAGGAAAGGCTGTTAATTAGTTAAACGAGGAGTGTTAGAGATGGAACAACACCAACATGTGCTGGAGAGGTGGGACTCCAGGGTCAGGGCTGTGGCTCATTTGCATAGTTGACAGAAAAATCATTCATTAAATCCTACCTTCTTTCATTTATTTATTTATTTATTCATACATTTATTCATGGATGGCAGTCCATCACCGTGACTCACACATACACACAATCACGCACACATAGATTAAAGTAGCCACTAGTGTGTTAGTGGGAGAAAACCAGAGGACCCTCAGGAATCCCAGACATACACGCGGAGAATCACAGTAACATCCCATTTACAGATACAAAGAAATAGATCAAACGGAATTAGGAATTTCTTAATTGCAAAGTTTCTATCAAGTTCCCCAGAAAGTTCTGTCTCTTAATATGTTTACAAAGGTTTTCTTTTTTTCCCCATAAAGATTCCATATAAACGAAAAACTGCTAACCATCCAAAGTAACCTTGACGAACTATCTGTACTAGTGTATGAAAGTAATATTAAGTCTGATGGAGACGATAGGATGCATGTAGCATTGTACAGTTTCCTATTCTCATTTTTTCTCATCTGGTTTTCAAAGTGAAAGTGTTCGAGAGCTGGTTTCACTCATGCAGACGAGCAGACGTAAGAGCGGCCCGATGAAGGTGCAGCGTGCTCGTTCAGCATGCGCGTACACTCCCTCCGTTTCTTTTTTTCACGGGTTGTGGTTTCTTGAGTGAGTCAGAGTGAGTCGGAGTGAGGCCTCTGGAGAGCGGGTGTGTCGACCTCGCTTTCAAACCACAACATGCATGCCATTTCTGGGCAAGAAAACCACCGCACACTCCGGGAGCCATGAGTCCAACCACGCCGAACAATGCCCTTCAGTTAGACTTTTTCCCTTCCCGGCATTCTTCCAGTCGTGACATCAGCGCCTCCTCGTCGAAAAGACGCAGCTGCCGTTGTCACTCGGCGTAAGTTTAGTGGCTACAAGAGCAACTACACATCACGGTGCTGAAGGACAAATGTTTGAGGAGGCTCTAATAAAACTGTCATTGACTTTGGCGTACACGCAGCTGGCACTGCTGAGCCTGGGAATGTAATGGTGCTTATTGTAAGAATATCTAAAATATTTTTTGGGAGATTCTTACCAGGATTTCCCCTGACCCTGGTGTGTCTTATGGTCTACTGTTTCACTTGTGGCTTATTTCACAGCAGGAATCTATGACCGTGTTATGTGTGAAATATTCTACTGACGTTCTGTCGTGTTGTAGTTTTTTTTTTTTTTTTTTTTAAAGATTAGAATAATTCTAAACATTGCATATTGTTGCTGTTAATGCTACACTACTGATCCTTTAATTATATAATTATAATTAATGATTATTATTTTAATTATAGATACCCCGCCTCTCAGCATTCTCTGGTCAGTCCGGAGCACTTGGCCTACAGTTTGTTCCGTTTCACTTGCTCCCTCTGGGTTCGTTGGTTTCCTCCCACCTCACAGATATCTGGGTAGATTGACTGGTTACACCAATTTGCCCTGATGTAAGATTTATATATACAGTAGTATGCATGGTATGAATGGCATCCTGTCCACACTGTGTTCCTCTTTGCTATCGCCTGGAACAGATCATTGCTTATTGCATGGAACTACACTGGATTTCACTTTAACGTAACATTGAATGTCACTAGAAAATTGTAAGTGGGAAAATTTCTTTTGAAATTTTCATTCATTCATTCATTCATTCATTCATTCATTCATTCATCTTCTATACCGCTTTATCCTGTACAGGGTCACGGGTGGCCTGGAGCCTATGGGCATGAGGTGGGGTACAGGGTGCCAATCCGTCACAGGGCACACATACACACAACAGGCAATTTGGCAACGTCTGTTAATCGAACCTGCATGTTTTTTAGACTGTGGGAGGAAACCAGAGTACCCAGAGGAAACCCACTAAGCACGATGAGAACATGCAAACTCTACACACACACACACATACAAACCAGAGGTGAGAATCGAACCACCACGACACCAACGTGCCTAATACGGAAACTGTTATAGCTTATGTTTAAACTTTATCTCAAACCGTTTTTCCTATTAAACATCATCACTATACCTGCACTATAACCCCTAGCGACACCAGCAAGGTTACAGACGTTTCCTTTTCATTCTCCAAGCATACACAAGAACACATATTTACATCCTCTACGCAATTATTATTAACCAGTAATATTAACATTTGCAAACCTTTAGTATCAATATTTTATGTGATTCATAATTCCTAAAAAACGTTGCTACAGGTCGATAATTTTAGCACTTCTCGCACACCCACTTCAATGTGACGGTTTCAAGGTCTTAGTTATCTGATCTACTCGCCTTATTTTTGTGGTGCTTCAAAATGAGAGCTGTGTAGACCTAATTAACTTTAGCCTTAGTCTTCGTGTTCTGGGAAGCTCACAGCAGATCCAGCACCTCTCATAATCTAAGAAGCACATTATCTTACCGCGCCTCATTATCTTCAGGCACTAGCCGTCACACGTTTCGGAAGAGAGATTTAAAATAGAGTTCATTACCAGAATTTGTTTTTTTTTCTTTCTTCTTTTCTCCACACTGATACTGGTCTCTCTAAAACAGCTGCGGTCAGGAGGTGCTGATGCAGCGAGTCTATTCATAATTATACAGTATTTGCTGTTCGAATGTTTACAAGCTTACCTGTGTAGTGTATTTGCTTACATTTGTATGTTACGGATGTAAATAAATACAAATTTATTATTCGTGAATAAACAGATGAAATGTTTGAAAAAAGTACATGTTGCTCACATGTTGTTGTTGTTGTTATTTTAGCATACTTGAGATTCCAAGAGCATTTGGTTCAGATCAGAGATTTGCATCTTGGGAAAGAAAAAGAAAAAAATCACAGGAGGTTTTTACATTCTTATGAAGTTTATGAAGAAAAAACATCTAATGAATGCTGGAATTTCTACCACTAAACTTTCCACCCAGTGTTCCCGTTGAATTGTCAAAATTCCATATTGTTAGGAAATCCTTAACCGAGCAGAATAAACGATTGACCACCGACATTTTAATTCGTAAATACGAAAAGACAAAGTGAGATCGGTCCTTTTTAACACTCTTAAGTTTTAAACTTATTTAGGAACTAATGAATCTGTTCTATTTCGCCATCAGTGCTGGGAAACACCAGCATGCCACCCTTTCTATACTATAGATGAAAATGTGTCTCAGGTCTGTAGACGCAGGACTGGTACACATCTGTGAACTTGTGCAATGCTTATTTCATGTTCCTCCTTTACGCCAGAACGCAGCTGCTTCATAAGGATTTGTCTTTGAATTCTAAATCCCGCCCTCTCTCTAGCACGACCCTGGGTGTTTTCAAGACGTGTGCAGGTGAGCTTGTCTCCTCTAACGGCCACTAGCATGAAAATACAGCCATGTGGACCCTGTGCATGTGCTGTTCTGTACGTACCCTGATTCCTGGAAACACAAGCTATAGAGTAACATGCCATTCTACCACATTATGAGTCACAGTGTGGCTTGGTTTATGGCTCGAGTACGCGTACATATATAAATAACGTCATTGTCTATTTCTAGAAAATTGCGTTTGACTTCAGAATAGCTACATCAACACACAAAACCATCTACATACACCCACACACAAAGGCATGAGTCAATAACCAGAACATAAAGAAGCATAAAAGAGCTTCGGTTTCCTGTTATAAAGTGCAGTGAGCAAACAGTGTGGAGAATATGGATTGTTTAAAAAAAAAAAATCAAATTCATTTAAATTCATGTTCCATTGTTGCAGTATCTTGAGGAATAAAAGCGTTTCTAAAAATTCTCTGTGGCTCCCGATGGGAAGCTTGTCAAATTGACTGAGAGGTGGATTGGAAGGATCTCTCCAACTTTGCTCAGCTTTGGAAAAAAAAAAAGAACTAAAAAAAAAATACATCTAATCTCAGATACTTGTCTCTATGCTACAATATTCTCTATATATGGATAATGACAATGCTGGATATTTGTTTAACCCCCAAAATTATATTATATTATATTATATTATATTATATTATATTATATTATATTATATTATATTATATTATATTATATTATAAATGGCTGCAAAGCCTAATAATAGTATTGGTGACAAAACACAGTGTATCTACAGTATATTTAAGATAGGCTGATATATTTTTGATTAAAGGACAAATTCTGGAACATATTAGAGAGAACATGCATTATCCATAAACGAACACTAAGACTAAGAAATATTGCTTAAGTAGGTCAAAGCAGCTAATCTTTTTTTGGGGGTCTTTGTCCCATTTATTCTAGGGGTCACCACATTGGATTATTTGATCTGTATTTGATCTGGCACATACAGCGGCTGTGTTGTGTGGAGAATACTGTAGGGTTTAGGGTCTTGTCCGAGGACTCAACAGGAAACTAAACTGGCAACCCGTCTGTGGCAGAACCCCCATCCCTCTGTCCAGCAACCCGGGGTCGCATCCGCCTGCACCACCATCGAAAGACATTGAATGACATTGAATGATTCAGGCTGATTATTTTTTATTTAACATCACCTGTCTTGTAGAAAGAAGCTAAATGATATAGTATTTCATTTATTTATTTGTTTAATTTTTTCATTACAAAAAGTCATATACGTTTGGTTGATGTTGTGATTTAATTGGTTTTAACTTAAGGAATTATTGGTTAGTCTTATGCAGCCATAACAGTAAACCTGAAATGATATTTATTTATTTATTTATTCCCTCCTGAGGGCCAGCTTTGTCAAAAACAGCAAGTTTCCCAGGCAGCTCGATCCCGGCCCTGTGCGCGTCCATGGTCAGAGTAATTGCTCTGAAATCATTTAACTGTAAAGATCCTCATTTTGCTTTGCGTAGTGATGATATGAAAATGCATTTTCATCAAGAGGGCACTGAAGTAATTTTGTTAGAACCGGCCTACGCTGAAAATCACGACTCTAATGCACTCTTCCCCAAAGGCCATCACGGCCCAGGGCCTTATTTAGCTTTACTCCCTCTAATCTAGCTGCGACCTAAATCTCATTAAGTTTGAGTCAACAACACCACTGCACCTGATCAAAAGCAATACAATCATAACAACAATCAAATCTATAATAAAACTCGTTAAGGCAATCAGCAGAGAGACAGAGCTATTTGTAGGGATCGTCTTCCTTTCCATCTTCTCTTCTCATCCTTCTTACTCATTTTTCTTATCTTCCTGTTTGGTTTTTCCTAATTATCATATTCATATGAGTTTCTACCTGTTTTTCTCTCACTAGCTTCATGTGTCTCTGTTAATAAATGAGGCTTTTCTTCGGAAGAGATATTGCTTCTATTCTTTGGAAACCCCTGGTGGTTTGTTATTACAATAAACCTGAGTAACCTTTGAGCAGGTACAGGAACATCAGACCAGTCTCACAGTTTCTCAGTTCTCTGTTCACTTTAAATCTCATAATCTTGACATCTACAGTAGTTTCTCTACTTTATCTTATATTCCAGAAGCAGATATACATCCTAATGGTCTGATTTCCCCGAGGATTAATAACACACTGGTTTATATGCATCACACACTTTGTCAAAGCATTGATTTAGGATTCACATCTCGCGCACCGGACACAGCCGTAATCCTGCTGCAGTGCTGGAAGGGGACCAGAAAGTTTAATTAAGCAATAGTGCATGAGCATGAGTGCAGTTGTACAGTCAGTCATAAGTGAACAAATAATCACAGTGCTGATATTTAGTATAACAACACGACTGTATAAAAATACATGATACATCTTTTATTGAACATAGACTAAATTGCATTTTAGACACGATATGGTCAAATGTTCTGTTTATTTGTGCCAGATATAATTCCTAAAGAAGCTAATCATGCTTGTGCTAGGTTGCTAGCTAGCTCATGTTCATTTGAACTTTCTTGTTAAAGTCGCTTCTGTAAAAATTGGCTTTCAACTGTCAAGCTTTTTTGTTTTAATGACCACAAATAAACCACTTACCAGTGAGACCAATCAGAAATAAAGATGACAGTTTGCTAGGGAGCATAAAGATTAGACTTTGGAGTGATGGATGAAGGTCATGTGACCCGATGAGTCCAGACTGAGCTCCTATTCCAGAGTGATGGGCGTGTCAGGGTAAGAAGGGAAGCGTATGAAGCGATGCTCCATCATGTATAGTGTCCACTGTACAGCCTCTGGAGACAGTGTTCTGATCTGGGGTTGATCAGGTGATCAGGTCTAGACTCAGCAATGTTCAGCTTCTCGATATTATCCTCATTGAGAATCTTTGGAATGTTCTGGAAAAGACTTTGCACATCAGTACATTCCCAGAGGCCTCGTAGAGTCCAGCCCCGAGAGGTCAGAGCTGTGTTCTTGGAACAGGGGGAATATCAGACCTAGGGGGCTTTTAATGTAAATGGTTTTAAAGTGATGGCTGATTGGTGTATAACCAGATTGCATAAATAGATACATACTGTAGTTATGTGACTGTAAGTAGAATTAACCACATTAATTTCAAAAGTAATTATAAAATGTCTATCATCAAAATAACCCAAGATCAGCTGTTTCTGCAGAATGTTCTTGACATCTTGGTGATTTCATGCAACTGGTGAAGCCGTGGTGGTCAAAGAGCGAGCGCACGTGCAGGATGAAAGGTATTGATCAGGAGAGGGATACAGAAGATTTTCCAAAACATTAGGAAGCCAGTGAAGGT
>JAQQZT010000023.1:18730728-18746129 GCA_030068275.1 Clarias platycephalus
TCATGACTTACGACAGCATTTATCATTTATCATCATTATTCATTTTCATTATTATTATTATTATTATTATTATTATTGTAATTGATACCATAGGGTGTCGCAAAATCTCTGTACATGAGGGAAATGAACACTTTTGAGCTGAATGTATCCTTATTCACCCGACAACATCTATATAACTGAAATTTCTTGGTAAACATGGAATTGTGGTCTTCCACTCATGGTGAACTCGTCTTAACTGGTGGTACTCATACACCTGCACTTTACATGACTTTGTGCATGTGACCTTCACAGACATTCTTAAACGCTGCATGTCATACTCTGTTTTAAATAAGTTTGCATAAGACTTGGCGCTCTCTGAAGTGTGTCTGTTAATTTTCCAGCTCAGATACAAATCAGATCATGTGTTCTGTCTTGCTGTATTTATTTATTTATTTATTTTTGTTTCACTCCTTTTCCAAATGTGCTGTTTTAGTATCTACAGCTTTTAAGTGCATCATCCTATTGAAGAAGTGCATCTTCCTAGCCAATCAGAACATAGGGACCAGAAACATCCATGTCCTTCCTGTAATCTGGCTTTTCCCTCCTGCATTTTTGACAAACAAAATAAGTTGGTAAAATATATTTGAGAATGTTAATTCATGATGACATTCTTAATATTTAGCGATATAAAAGTTAATACACAATCATAGGTAAAGACTAGCCTAGCCATATTTAATGTAGCTCTTTTAAGAAAGAGAGGCAGAGCTTGGCAGAACTGGGCGGAGCTGAGCATTGAGCCAGGGGCGTGTCTCTTGGTAAATGAGGTCACAATGGGCGAAAATCTGATTTGCTTGTTTTAGCCCCAACTAGTGAAAAAATTAATAATTTATTTCGTTTCATTTCTCAAACGTCTTTGATTTCCCTCCTCCTCCAAATGTGCCGATTCAGTGTCTATGTAAATGAGCTACTGCAGAGCCACGCCCACCAGAGAACTGCAGAACTGAGCAACACGCCAAAGGATCTACTTACTGTATATGAGGTCACAATAGGGGGAAAATGCAGGTGGTTTGTTTAAGCCCTGGGAAATACAACAATTTAAAAAATAACAAGAAGCAGGGAATGTTTACTTTTTTTTAACACACACACAAACACACACCTACACACACACACACACACACACACACACACACACACACTGGAGGTGCATCTGAATGTCTAAAATTGACTAACTAGTGAACTTTACATATCAGGTCCCCATTAATAGTCATATGAAAAATAATATAACCTAAGCATGAAAAAATGTTACAGATATTTTTGTTTGTTTTCTTTATCTTTAGAGACTTTTTAGGACACGTCGTTCGATTTCATACTGTAGCCAGATAGCAGGGCCTGCATGTACCATCATCATTAAAAATCCATCCAAAAAGGCTAAAAATGGTGCTCCTCTGTACCCGTATCACCAGCTGAAAAGACATAAGTCATAATATTGCTGCCCTGGTGTCTGACATATCATTAAACATTTAACAATAAGAATTCTCTGCCATCCCGGATGATGGTTCACTGCACCTTACTGCGCTCTCTGATTCTCAGTGTAAGCTCCCCTGTCAGAATCAGGTCCCATGTGGAAAAAGCTCTGTCTGCTTTGTCAGACAGCGGGCGTGCGCTGGTGCCCGCTCCGCCGCTGATGAATGAGGACGATGTATTTCAGGGAGCCTGACTCATGGCCAGAGTGCATTTCAAGTGGCTTCTCTCGTGAGTGATGCGACACATTTATTACTGCTCGGAATCCTGCTAATGTTTCTTCTAAAAAGCAAATGACACATCTCTCCTTTAGATGTTTAATCTTATTTGTTTCTGTTGCACAAGCCGACGCCATCGTGTCACCTACGACAGGTTTGTGACGCCAAGGACGAGTGGAGTGATTATGAAGAGATACTCGACGCGATAACGCGAAGGTTGGCATGACATGATAATCACCAAACAACTCGAAGAGTCACGAGAATAAAAAGCCTTGAGGGTGTGAGGACCAGGAATCGTGTAATCCAGGTTGATGCGAGAACACCCTTTCACTATCAGGAAACAGATAGTTCTCACAGACATCCAGCACCGTAGCCTAAACACACAGATGTAGAGAAAAATGTGAAGGATCCATTCTTTCTTTGTTTGCGTGGGAAACAAGAACTTCAACAGACCAGACAAGATAGATATGTAGCTGTAAAAGTTTCTGCTCAACAAGAAACTAGTTGATAAAACATTCTTCTGGACACAAGGTCATATCCAAAAGGCCCACAGATACTCTCTGCATTTGAGTTGAGCTACGATCCAGTAGGAGAGAAAGATTGTACAGTTAAACCGAGGGACTAGGATGCAAGACGAGTGCAGATGATGAATCGGGTGTCCTCACTTCCTTCACTTCCACTGGCCTGATCCATCTTCTCCTGAGTTTTGCAGGCTCCTCAAAGTGTACCGCTTTGGAAACTGGAGCAGAGTGAAAAATGATCAGCGACAGGACGAGCAGACACTAGAGAGGCTCCTGCGGCAAGGCTAGAATTAGCGCCTTTCTTCTGACTGAACCCACTTAAAAGTCATTTGCTTCCCCAGGGGGTTTTTTCATCCGAAATTAAACCAATGCTGGGCACGTGTACAATATTCCCATTAAAAGTTTGAGGGCACCTGGGTTTTTTTTTAAAAAAGTTACAATTTTCATGGTTGGTTGTTTGATCACCATTACATCACTCACTCGTGGTCGCGGGAGCGCTGGAGCCGTTCCCAGGGGAGTCGGGGCACGAGACGGAGTCACCATGGACGGCGTGCCAATCCATCTCAGAGCACACAACCACAAACACACTACGGGCAATTTGGAAATGTCAATCTGCATGTCTTTGAAAGGAAACGGGATACCTGGAGAAAACCCACCAAGCACAGAGAGAACATGCAAACTCCAGGCATACAGATCCTAAGGCGAGAACCATCGACCATGCCGGTGCGGGGCCGCAGTGCTAACCACTGAATACCATCATACAAAATTACATGGTTCTATAGTTTGTTCTTCTGGAGGAACCTTAGGTAGAACACAACGTTTCAAAGTCTCACAGTTTCAGTGTCTTGGGCTCAATCGTGAGCTGTCTGTGTGCAGTATTGCATGATCATGTTTGAGTGAGTTTATTATTATTATCAGTAGAAGTAATGCTGTGATTATTATTATTATTATTATTATTATTATTATTATTATTATTATTATTATTATTATTAATAAAAACAAGTGCATGTAATTCAATGTTGCATGCTTATTCATTCATTCAGTCATTCAGTCTATACCACTTATCCTGTATTCAGGGTCACGGGGGGGCCTGGAGCCTGTCCCAGGAGACTTTGGGCATGAGGCGGGGGACACCCTGGACAGGCTGCCAATCCATCTCAGGGCACACACACACATGCACACACTCACACACATACACACACTCACATTAATACATTATACAGGCAATTTGGGAACGGCGATTATCCTAATCTGCATGTCTTTAGACTGTGGGAGGAAACTGGAGTACCCGGAGGAAAGCCACCACATACAGGGAGAACATACAAACTCCATGCACACAGACCCAGAGGCGAGAATCGAACCCGGACCGTGGAGGTGCAAGGCGACAGTGCTAACCACTACCACCATACCGCATTATTATTATTGTTATTATTGTTATTATTGCCTTTGCTTCCCTTCTTTTTTAGTACTTTTTTATCACTACTATAACTTTATTTTGGACTGGACAGCTTTCCTGCCTTGCACCCATTGGTACCAGAATCCACAAGAAATTTGACCAAAATCAAGAAGTTATGTCTGATACTTAAAAAACAAATACATAGATAATAAGAAAAAATGGTATCTAAAGTGTTGACATAAAAATAATAATGACAAAAAATAATGCCTATATATTTGTGATAGGAGCTAAAAATTAATTCTATATATTCATCAAAGATGCTCCTCTAATTGCCACAAACACACACACACACACACACACACACACACACACTCTCTCTCTCTTTTTTTAGGACATTTCAAAAATCCTTTGCCATGCCCTTTGCAAAACTTTCCATACAGTGTATCTCGAAACTTTTCATCCAGTGAGGGGGGGGCGGCTGGGGAGGGGGGGGGGGCGACTGGACCATTCCGTTACAGCAGCGACTTGATGTCATTATAACTGTGTATTAGAAATTAACACACCATGTGTAATATTCTCCATCAGAGTTAGAAGAAAGTTGAGCTTAATATGCCAGCCGCTGCCCTCCAGCTGTGTCGAAACCGAGCTCAGAAATGATTTCACACCACTATTAAGGTTCAGGACGAGTGCCAATCTTCGAGCTTCGTAGGGGGAAAAAAAAAATCACAGAACAGATTGGGTAAATTGTGGACAGACTTGGTGTTAAATCTTTGAGCTCTGTGGGCCTCCGTTATTGGTGTCTTATCCTCTATCTTGATATTCTTCTGACGTTCTTATCTCAGAGCTGGCAGTAGGTTTCACACCTAATGTGTATCATTTGCCATGATTACTAGCACCCTTTAAAGAAATTCTAAAAAATGACCGCATTTAAGGGTCCTGTATTTTACTAATTCCTTAACAAGTTGAAATCGGTTTCCGAGCTCGCGCTGAGTGTGTGTGAGTGCTCCTGCTGAAATACCTCTCATTTTTTTCACACCTTAAACTTCCTTTCATTTCATTCCTCCTTCAAACGTGCTGTTTCAGTGTCTGTGTGAATGAACTACAGCTGAGACTAAAATGAGGTCACAATAGGGAAATGAAAAACAATTAGGCTTGTTTGAGCTCCAGCCAAATCAAAATGGGAAAAAAAAGAGATAAAAGGCAGGAAAATATTTCTTTTTTGTAGATACACACTGGAAAAGAAAAAAAAAAGTAATTTTACACAATAGGGTTGCCTTTAAAATAAACACCACACACAATTATTCGAAGACAATTTCATTAATCATTTACAAAAAAATCATTATCATAAAGGAACGCAGAGATTATGGTTTCAGAATTGAAGAGGTTGTAACCTTTAGACTTCGCTGTTTGGTGTCACTATCATCATCATCTGCTTCCTTTAACGCAGAACCTGACCTTATGTTGTAGAAAAAAACTTTTATGCTGTGAATGAATAAAAAAAAAGGTTACTGTGTTCAGAGAAAAGCAGCTCAGGCCTACATGAAATTGTATGTGGTTTGAATTGTAAAGTGACGTCCACATGCACAACCTTGAGACCAGGAAAACACCCGTCCACATGTCAAGTTCAAATATGTTAGATATTACAGTAAGCGGCTCAGCGCTGGAATCCAGACGAGACTTCAATCAAATATCCAAATATCAATTCTAGTACAAAAGAATATTTAAGAATATATACTGTAAGTGTCCTGAACCCTATTAAAGATCACAGGAAGACAGTCAGAGCTTTAATTCTTTATAATGAAGGTATCACCAAATAATTACTGAGGTCAGGGTTTGGAGCGATATTTCATTTTAAAAAAAAGCATGTTGAAACGACCCCATGTTAAACAAAGTACAGAGCATATGCATATGTTTAAAAAAAATCTAAAAGCCTCACTCGCTGCACGTGTTATGTATTAAATTTTTATGAAAATTGCCAGTCATTCTGGAGCTGACGGTATACATCACTATAAAGTTGCAGAAGCTATTTCATATTTCATGTAATAGACTACAGAGGGAACAGGAAACAGATTGGTATGGCTCTCTGTTTATTGCTGCCACTAGCAGTTCCACATTACTACATCGTTCAGTGAGAAAGGCGACATCATTTTCAGCGCAGGCTACATGAACGAACAATATAATCTGTTTTCCAGGACCGTGATATACTGCACTTAGCGGACCTGTATATCAGACAAACTGCTGCTGACCTGCTTCGTGCTGAAACTTGGATTTGACAGAAAACAGCAAAACTTTTGACGAGCGGTTTTCTTCCTCTCTTTTTAAATATGCATTAAATCTCTAAGCACGAGGCCTGTTTTTCAGCATCTGTCGCCTGATATTCACTCTTTCAGAGCTAACAGTAAATATTATACCATACTCTATTATTATCACCCTCTATTATTATCATGTAATAGTAATGGCACTAATTTCACAACAGGTTATGTTAAACCGTGGCCCTGGTGCTATAACAGCCTGACACACACACACACACACCTCCTACTGGATACTATAAATACACTATATGTGCAGCAGTGCTTAGCCAAAACCATTGAAAGGACAAACATTAGACTGTCAGAAATGATCTCACATCAGCAACAAACAGTTCAGCAAGTATAGTCTGTTATCTGACTGTTGCATGCTTATCAAAATGAGCAAACAAGGGAGCTGAAAGACTCTTGATTGGCCCTGGATGGATGTCTGACTGCTGCAGCATTAACACACACACACACACACACACTAAGCCTCGGTTGCATACATTATTCATGTATCTTATTATAAAGCATAAAGCAGATTTATGTACTGTGACGTGACTGTTTGCACAAGTAATTGCAGAGAAACCAAGTGAAAAGAGCTGGTCCTTATGTTCTGATCTTAAAATTGAGTATAATAAAACTGCTCATGTTTAATCAACTGTGAATCTCAGCATCCACAGCAGAAGTCTTGTGCAACAGCACCATCTGCTGGTTGAAGCCTGAACTTACTGGCAGCTCCTGGTTTATTGTGTTAATGCATTATCAGATTAGTCTGTAAATAATTGCAAATGGAAAAACAGAAAAGCATTTGTAATTAATGCATGCATGATAGTTTTTTTTTTGCGAGCACATTCATATGGAAAAACAGCTTTAAAAATCAATTTAGGTAAGGAACCATCAATAAAATGCATACAATGTACAAAACAGCTTTTATTCGTTGAGGATCACATTCAGTTGCTTTGACAAAACAGGTCCAACATTCATAATGCACAATTAAAGACGATACTTTAATTTTTCCATTTTTTAAAACTTTTGAGCATTAACCGTAATCCAACAGGTGAAGGCAAGAGGAGAACATCGAGGCAGAATTTCACCACAGGACACACAAACCCCTCTGTAAAGCTAAAGATACTGTAATCTTTCATATAACATAAATGAACATCACATTGAAGCACACACACACACACACACACACATACACACACACACACACACACACACACACACACACAGGTCTTTAGTTCTGCAAGGAATTCATCCTGCCTTTCTACATTCAAAAGTGCACCATGTACAGGTGGGGCGAAATAAACCTGCGGCTTGTGAGTTTCTGATTGGCTCCTTGGGGAATTTACGCAGAGGAAATTAATACAATTGGATAATACGTGTCACAGGGCACTAAAACCCCTGGGTGAAGTTCGAGCCGGTTTCTGAGTGGAAGCCCGATCCTGGGGCAGTGAACCGGTAGGCAGCGTAGGCGACCACAGACCCCAGCATCAGTCCACCCATGTAGGACACCGTCATGGTGTTTCCTATAGAAAACAGGCAGCATGGGTTTTATATCAGTGTAAATTTATATAAAATATACAGTATATTTAATATATAATATATTCAGTCCTTTTGAAAAGTGTTCAGACCTCTTCACACTCTACAATAACACTTTGACATTTATATTACTCATTTATTCATCTTCTATATCACTTTCGCAGGCGGCCTGAAGTCTGTCTCAGGAGACTACAGGCATGAGGCGGGGTATACCCTGGACATATTATATATACAATAAAAATGTATTTAAGGTGGCATGGTAGCTTAGTGGTTAACACTAAGCTACCAGTAGATTGACTGGTATACTCAATTCGCCCAAAGTGTGTATGTTTGTGCCCTGTAATGGGTTTTATCCTGTTTTATGTCCTGAGTTCCATAGATAGTGGTATAGATAACGCAAAGATGGGTGGATAGTTTATTTTAAATCTAATCTGAAATATCTCATGTAGTTGTTAAAAGTGTAAACCCTTTATTCAGTATTTTGTAGAATCACAATTACAGCCCGAATCATCACAGGTTAGTCACTACATTACACTGCACTGCAAATACAAAACATGGTCCACAGATGTTCTGTGCTTTGCTTGTGCCATTCTAGCACTCATTTAGATACTTAAGACATACTTTACATACTTTGATTATCGTTGTGATGAAAGGTACATCTTCAGGCTTTGTTCTCTGTATTTGACTGCGTTTTTATTTCCCTTAATTCTGACCACTCCCTGCTGCTGAGAAGTACAATTAGAGCATGATGCTACTACAACCGTGCTTCAGTGTAGGGATTTACCCAGCAGTAACCAGCAGAACATTATTGTAACCAGATATATTGCATGAAGTTCAATTGGCTAAAAAGTTCATTTCTTTCTCATTAGATAATTTCTTTTATCTTCTCATGCTCACACAGTCCGTCAAGTGCCTGGCATACGCCTTTTACTCAGAAGCTTTCAGTCTAACCATTAAGCCATGATGGAATAAGACTATTAAGGTTGTCCTTCTTTCAGGTTCTTCAATATCAACAGAGAATTTAAAGCTGCTTTAGTCTGGCCATTGGTCTGTTGTTGCTTTATTATAGCCCGTGTTACAGTTCATCCCCAAAGTGTTCAGTGGGATCAAGGTCAGGGGTCTTGAGTTCTTTGCTTTGACTTTACTCATTTCTTCATATTTAATTAAATGATGTAGATTAAATTAAAGAAATGTGAACAAATGTTTGTACAGGCTGCAAAGTGCCTAAAGATACAATTTAAAAACTGGTTGTTTCTGTAACAGCCTCAGCAGCGACCTCATTTCCTCTCTCATCTGTTCCAATCCCTCAGCATTCAGCATCAGCAGTAACTAATCACCGGCCTGATCATCTGTCATCATCTGCACCTGTTTCTCACTGGGTCAGGACTTAAATTAGATGGGTTTTTTTTTCGTGCTTGAATGATTCCGAGGTCACCGTGTGGATTAACAAACACAAAAACTGCCATCTCAGGGAGTTTTTCCTTGCCACTGTCGCCTTCACCCTTGGCTTGCTCATCAGAGACATCATCTCATTATTACCTAAACACATTTTTCTCACACATACACACTTCCATACATTTTCTTTAGATTTTTGTGAAGCTGCTTTGAGACAGTGACCACTGTTAAAAGCGCTATATAAATAAAATTGAATTGAATTGAAAAACACATTCATCTGTCTGCAGAGGAAGACCTTTGTCTGGAGAAGTCTATATTGAAAATACAATAAAGTCTGGCACTTTAGAAGCAAAATATGAAGAAATACGTGGGTCAAGACTTTTGCACAGAACCGAACAGTACATCTAAAACGGCATAATATGAAATGAAGAAGTGTGAATGCCTTTTGAACTCATGGCAGATACAGACGTAGGCATGTCTGGGTAAAATAAATGACTTGTATCTCTATTTTACAATTTATCTACAAAAGGAAATGACAAAAAAATGAAAGGAATCAAAAGAAAGAAATTAAAGTTTTGCCAAGATCAGCATCAGAACTAGATTTAAAGATGGCAGTAAATTGCTTCTTGTGGAGTTTTAACAGATATGTCAAAAATAATGAATAAAAATCAGCCAAACTCTCCAAGTTGAAACAGATGTCAGGAAGAATGAAGAATAACAGACTGAATATTACGTCTGAGGGAACTCATCAGCGGTGCAGTCAATACAAAAGGATTGGAGGCAATTACGTTTTTAAGGTAAAGACTCAGCAGAAGGATTATTAGACAATATTTATGTCTGATTATTAATCGGTCGATGAATCACATTTGGTACTTTACAAGTTCCAGTGTCAGAAGCTCAAGGGGAGAAAAGACTAAATATATTTGTAGAAAATGAGTATTTTTGATTTTTCTTTCTCACATTTCTATGTTTACAAAATGTGTCTATCTGTTTTAAAATATTTTTAAATATACTGTACAGTAAACTTTTTGGAAAGGTTATTGCCCTCTACATACTATGAACCACTTAGTTTGATCTAACTAAACAAATACATTTAACTTAGCAAATATATACAAAAAATATATACTGTAAAAAGCCTAGTAATTTTTTCATTTTGAATTTTCAGGTATTTATATGGATCTCCTATAAAGAGTTACAGGGAAATGAAAACTTTTATCTTATTAATATACATTACTTTGAACATTAATACATATCATCTGACCATTTTAATGCCTCACATAATAATGAATGAATCCACAAATTCACACTAAGCCCTGGTTTAAGGCCTAATTTTTCTGTTTTGGCTTTGGTCCTAAAACTTTGTTTTAGGTCACTGAAAACAGACCTTTTTGGAAAAATATTTTTCGGATGAAGATATTTAGAAACTCAAACTTCTGTGTTGGTGTGTGGGCAGGAAAACCAAAATATAAGATAATAAAGAATATGAAATGAAGAAGTCTGAATGCTTTTTGAACTCATGGCAGATACAGACATAGGCATGTCTGGGTAAAATAAGTGGCTTTTATCTCTATTTTACAATTTATCCACAAAAGGAAATAAATAAAAAAAAGAAGAAGAAAGGAATCAAAAGAAAGAAATTAAATTTTGCCAAGATCAGTATCAGGACTAGATTTAAAGATAAAGCAGTAAATTGCTTCTTGTGGAGTTTTATTCTACAAAGCTTTTGTAAGAGTGTATGAGACGACAAACAAAACTGGTATATACTAATATTTAATTCAATAAAAAATTGTATACTATAATATTTGTTTACAATATTATAAATAAATAAAACTTTATTTACAATGCTTCCCTTGTATAATTTCCTTTCATTTATATATAATCATATAATTTTAATTTATTATAATTTTCTTTTCTGCTTCTGTAAAGTTGCTTTGAGACAATGAGACCATTTTTAAAAGCACTATATATACAAATAAAATTGAATTGAATTCCGTTATGCGGCCAATAGCGCCAGCTGATTAGAGAAAAAACAGCCAATCAGAAGTCGTGTGTGGAAGGACGTCTGTGATTGGCTGGATTAGTGGCAGTTTAGTAACACTGGGACAAAGTTGAGCGCGCGCAGAAAAATAAAGGTGTTGCGCGCAGGCGCGGAAAACACGTTGAGCGCGCTGAGGAGAAAAACGGCACGCGCACAGAGCGCTTTGTCTGCTCCCAAAGTGTCGAAACGGTTAGCTTAGGAATATAACACCATACATACATACAGTAGGGGTCCCCTGTGTATGGTGGAGTGGTGCTGGTGATAACTTTTGGCCAACATGGCTTTTTGGTTAGAGTTATATCACCATACCGCGGTACATATGTACCTGCTACTTCTGTCAGGCAGTAAATCTCCATAACGGCTCTAATCTGAGGTGCTCCGAACTGCCTGCAGTACCTGTGTTCAGCCATGTTAAATGTGATTCCAAACCGCAGTGCGCGAAAATGCGCAGTTCAACAGTGTAGGGAACGAGTGAACAACAGGTGTTCACTTCACCGGAAAACGGAATGAAACAATTCCCATCAGTCATTGCGTCTCGCTGGAGCGTGAAAAACATGTGACATCCGACGGGGCTTATGTTACCATGGTAACGCACGGAGGAAGTGACGTCGGCGCTGGTGACTTTGCAGGGTGTTCCGACTGGTGGAGTTTTGTCGAGGGAAGTTCCCTTAACCGACATTCCCTGCAAACGGAGCAGGGAGTAGGGAACACCCTGTGAAGTACACTTTGGAATGGAACGCAGCCAGTTTCATCTGCGCTTGATGGGATTCGCAAACGCACGTGACAGAATTCTGTTCTTGCAAGAACATTCCAGATCAGCTGACCTTCATGTCTTAACATAACAACTGACTTATTTCATAGTTTTGAAACAATCCAATAGTGTTCTAGTTTCTATGTAGAAAATTATTCCAAACTTTTGACTGACACTATATACTGTATATATATATATATATATATACACACACACACACACACAGAGAGGGGCTGAAAAATGTATACACACTTCAACAGTTGTTATCTATCCCCTTTTTTAAAACTCGAATTGACTTATGGTAGCAGTGTGCAGTATTATGTTTCCTCTAAAGATCTAAAGATGTCAGTGGTCACACCATCATTGATGCGATCATGTGACTGTCAGAAGAGTGGCAAATATTTTTCATGTTATGTGTATACATTTTTTGGGCCCCTTTATATATTAAAGGTGTCAGTGAGAACAAATGTGAAATGTGAGTTCTATTATTCTCTATACTATTACTTGGGCGTTTAGTCTTTACCGGGAACATAAGCATACACGATGATTTAAAAGCATCAGATTCACCTGCGAGCTCCCTTTGCTCAGGTGGCACCTTTCCAGCAGCCTGGATCATGGGTACGCTACCGAAGTAACCATTCGTGACACCCATGAGGAGGGAGAAGACACAGGGCCACGCTGGGTGACAGAGTGTAGGCTTTGGCACGGGATACACACACATGATGAAGAGAGGGATAAAGACCACCCTTATGCAGGAGAAGAACAGCAGGCGCACTCCATTCCACTCATAAGGCAAAGCGGCCAAGATCTACAGACAAACACAGTCTGGTAAATACTCATTTTGAATAATAAAGATCAAGTATGCGTAGGACCATGGGGTGAATTATTAAACAGTTATTGTTGTTTTATTTAGGAGCTCACTTTGCCAACGAAATCGGACATGTTGAAGATGGCCATGATGAGGATGGGGAGCCACTCTCCCAGTGTCGCGTTGCGGATCTCGGACTCCAAGCCGGGAAACAGGCACAGTGTGATGAAGTAGGTGACGGCAATGGACAACATGTAGGGCCAAATCACACGAGAGACCACATACCGATGCAGGATCATATCTGAAAAATACGCAAAGCGTAAACTCATTTCATTATAAGTTATAATAAGCAAATTATTATTATTAAAAACTCATTTGATTATGAAACTACTTTTCTACTACTTGATTTTTAACTACTATTGATCCTAATTTGATTCGGCCCTCATCATTTTAGTAAAATAATAATCGATCAATTTCTATAGCTGCATAAGTTAAATACTGAGCATTGCTTTCAGGTTTGTTTCCCTGCATCAATATCAGACTCCACTGACATACACTATATGTTCAAAAGTATGTGGACACCTGACCTACATTACCGCTCAAAAGTGTGGGATCACTTGCCAATTTCTTTCTTCTCTAAAGAAAAACACATTTTCATGCAATTCACGAACCATTCAAGTTATTCTTTAGAGAATTCTGACTGTAATGGAGCAGCCGGCACTGTCTCCGGATCTGAACCCTATTGAGCTGCTGTTGTGGGAGCAGCGTGACCGTATGGTACAGAGGAAGACTCCATCAAGCCAATCCATCTTGTGGGCGATGCTCCAGGAAGCACGGGGTGAAATCGCATCAGATTCTCTTGAACAGCTACAATGCCTACAGTCTGCCAGGCTGTAATTGCCATCAAAATCATTATTTCTAACTCGGACGATATCAGCATGTCTTGTTCTTTTGCTATATTTTCTATTCAGTCTAATGTTGTGTGTTTTTACTTGAAAAACAATAAAATTTCTAATTGATCCCGAAAGGGATCCCAAACTTTTGCGTGGTAGCGTACATGTTTAGCTCCTCCCATCTGGTTATAATATCCTCCATTGTTTAGATTGTGTTCTCTTAGCCAAAAGAGCTGGAACCGATGCAGGATGAGGAGGACTGTGGCGCAGTTGTCATTGCAGTTCATTATAAAGGTGTTCATTGGGGTTGAGGTCAGGGCTTTGTTCATTCTAGACAAATGTGTGCTTCCAATATTACGGCAAAAGTTTTGGAAAGAACCACATACTGTATGGGTGTGATGGTCAGGTGTCTACAAACTTTTGGCCATATGGAGTGTTATATATATAGATACACAAACAACACAGATCTTACATATAAACACAGGATAAAACGTGCCCTCAGTCACATGATGTTTCGCTATAGATAGATGGACCGAAGAGTTGGCGTGGTAGCCGTCAGAACTGGATCAGGGCTGATATTCAAAGCTTTAAAATTCAAAGCTTTAAAAAACTTTTAAAAAGCCCAGGATCAGGGCTGATATTCAAAGCTTTTATTCTATTGTATAAAAAAGTCCAAATTTATAAAGTGCGAGTAACTGAAGTAATAATTTGCAGTTTTAATCTGTCCCTTGCAGGGAGCTCTTTGTTGTTGTACTCTATTTGCGCGGGTATTATGCAATTTGTTGTGTTCTACTAAACTCCTTAATTTGCGCTTTTTATTATGGTGCATTGTTCAGACTATTAAATACATAAATGCACAATGGTTGTGTTAGGATTTCTCGTTCTGATCTTACCCTTGATGCCCGGCCAGCTCCTTTTTATCTTTTGCCTCGGCACATCAAATCTCACATATGTGCTGCTGCCACTGTATTCTGGTTCTGCACTGCCGTCTTCTGCAGGAGAAACACTCACCGCACCATTGTCCTTGACATCAAAGACATGACGTTAGACTGAAAGCCATGGCAGCTACAGTACATTGCTTTGCAGAAACGGGGAGGGGGGAAGCTTGTATTTTCTTCTTGTATTTGTTCAGAATAAATCACTTGTACATTATAACATTATAACATTATTTATGCAAAAAGCAGGGTTTCCAAATATGAGAATATATTTAACAAAAAAAACCTACATTTATTAGTATTCTGTCTGTCAACTACAGAAACACAGTTGTTGTGCTGAAGTACTTATGTAAATGAGCTAAACAGCATCTAACATTAAATCAAGGTCTTTCACTCTGTCTCCAAGCAGCGTTCAACACAATCAGGCCAATAGACCCGAACGAACGGCAGGAAGTATTGAACCACTTCCAAGAAAAACACCCATGTCATTAAGTCTAAAGGGGTTTTACTTTCATGGCCCATTTCATTTGATGAAGGCTACAAACCTCAGACATCATACCACAATATGACAGTGTTTTTGCTTTGCCGTCTGTTCTCAAACTGATTTCTAAGCAAATATTTCTGATTTCTAAATATACTGAAATTACATAAGCATATGTGTTGATACAGAATACTTTTTTTAACTGATTATTGGACTGTGGATTATATGCCTACTGAGGAGATAAAAATCCTTTCAACTCGTTATTAAAACCTGGAAGGATAGTGCTGAACTGTCAATTTCACAGGAGGAAACGTGGTCGGGTAAAAATAAATCATGATCAGAGATCAAATACACGCTTAGTGAAGTTGGATCATAAAAAAATCGACCATGGCATTTCTACACGGCATTTCTACACACACACACACACACACACACACACACTCGCACACACAATGTAATGGCACTAAACAGTTGTGTGTTCAGAAGAAAACCACTTGTTAGTGAGAGACTCATCAGAAAAAAGGCTTCAGACTGCTAGAAAGCAAAAATATTAAGCTTTGGAGTGATGGAAAAAGGTCATGTGACCTGATGAGTCCAGACTGATCCTATTCCAGAGTGATGGGCGTGTCAGG
>JAQQZT010000023.1:18775013-18786368 GCA_030068275.1 Clarias platycephalus
TTTTCTATACCGCTTTATCCTATATTCAGGGTCGCGGGGAACCTGGAGCCTATCCCAGGAGACTTCGGGCACGAGGCGGGGTAGACCGTGGACAGGGTGCCAATCCATCGCAGGGCACACAGACGTACACCCATTCACACGCAAATTTAATAACAGTATACCCATTTTTCTTGTGTTCAAAAATGACATTGCAAATTATTATTATTATTATTATTATTTTTAATAAATAATAATAATTATTATTTTATTTATTTATTATTATTATTATTATTATTTTAAGTCCAAAGCTGTTAGAATTGTACATTTACAGTACTTGAGTCATATAGAATTTTGTTTTTTTACGCCTGGTACTCCTTTTTTTCAAGAATTTACTTGACACCAGACCTAATATTAGAATAAATTAATAGAAACCATATATTAATATTTTGAAGCGCCTTTATTATGAATCCTTTCCACATTAGCACAGTAGTTGGAGTCCTCCAAGCCTTCCTCCAGAGGTTGCATTCACAGCAGAAGAAGAAGAAGAATTACGTCATATCCGTGAGCTTCGACGCCCCGCCTCCTCGTGCGCTTCCACTCCATTTTATTCCCAACATCCTTCGCGGCAGGCTCGAGCTCAAAGCAAGATGGCGGACAGACCAGGTAGGGGTTCTGTCAAGTGTTTAGATTCATATATTTAATGAAATCGTGCGTTGTTGTTCGTTACATTCGGGTAGTTTGTTAGAATTATAGTAGATAATTAAATCAGCCAATTACTGTCGCTAGTCGTGTTATTTATAAACAATAATTTGAAGAAAAAAGGCCCGAGGAAGCGCGCGAGTCATGTCAAGGACTTTCTGTCACTTTCTCGTCGTTTGTCCGGTTTTAGCTTTAAATCGGGATTTTACATCATTTTAGTTTGTCTTATTCAAATGTGTTTGATTATAATAAGTGCACGATTTGCACGTGAGCGTGTCAAAATGGACGTATCATTGTCAGTGACTGCTAGTTAGCGTCAGGGTCAGTGGGTTAGTTAGTTAGTTTAGTCTTCATTAAGGTTATTAACTAGTCCCTGAATGTGGATTAAAATCAAACGCTGATGCAAGTCTGCTATTTATTCACTATTCACCGCTATTTATTATCTAACCTGGAAAATAACTTTTTTGCAACTAACTAACCAATCTAAAGTAATAACTAGCCGTAATTAAGACAGTAGTGTCGCATAGAAAAATATAACTTGACACAATTTCTCACAAGACACAGAGTCAGATATTAAATATTAAAGTATTTCAAATGAGTGTCAAGGGAATGCTGTGTGTACATCTCAATAGGTTGTAATGTCACTATTAGTATTAGTATTGTCCCATCATTAATGTCCGTGTAAGTTTTCTTTATTTAAAAAATAGTTTAATATTCTATAATATGTCATACAATATTTAGACATACTTGGCTTATAATTAACCTACAATTTTTTTTTTTTTACAATAAATGTAAAACCAATTTTATAACTGAAGGTTGAATTAATGATTGAAATATTTAAGCCAAAATGAAATTGTTATTCCTTTACAAATCTCCCCAAAATTAATGTTAAAATTATGATTATTTTATTTCTTAATTTTTTTTAAATGCAAAATTTTCACAAAAGGTTAGCATTCCAGGTCTTGGGTTTAATTCCCACCTCGGGGTCTGAGTTGTGTTCTCCCCGTGCTTGGTGGGTTTCCTCCAGGTACTCTGGTTTTCTCCCACAGTCCAAAGACAAGCAGATTGGGTTAACTGGCATTCCCAAATTGTCCATAGTGTCCATAGGTTTGAAATTAAAATCTGAGTGCTGGTGTGTGATGCTCTGCACCATGAGTTACCAAGAGGAGGAGGATGATGCAGGATCACATGAAATCCTGAAGACAACAAGGGCAAATGCCAAAAAACATGTTAATAAGCAGACAAATGTCCTGTCTTTGCTTGTGAACCCATTTTTTGCAGTGTCCCATGTTACACACATGCCTTTCACACAGCTTGTTAACTTTTTTTTTTAATTGCAATTTTTTATTACCTCTTTCTAGCATTAATCAGAAAAAAACCTTTTCTTTCCTAATTTTTTTTTTTTAAATAAATCCCACCTACTGCTTTATGACTGGTTACAATAAAATGCCTTCTTCTGTGATTGGTTCAGACTGTGGCATATGAGCCAATCCCATTTTTTTATTTATTTTTTTAGTACCTCATCAATAAATAATAACAGGGAATTTGGGAATCGGCAAGCTCCGAGAAGAGCACAGTGTTCGGCAAGTGATGAAATCACCTAAACACTCAGTTCACCCACCTTTGTTGTTTTGGAAGCAGTGATGTACATATCATCCATGATACTATACCGTGTTTACTATACACTGTTCTGTTAAACACTACACCTCCGTCGTAGGTGGAACAGCGGTACAGCTTAATGCACACACGAAGGAGGCTTATTGCCTTACTTTGGGTTCTGTGTAAATTCACCAAGTATGAGTGAAAATCGCTTTAAATCATATAGAAATATATAGAGTTTAAACAAGATTTGATTGGCAACAGGTAATACCAGGTTTAAACTTACAGGATGTTACTAAATATTGTGAATTAGCTGGTGTTGGGAATAAATGTCAGATTTTAATTTGTTAAACCCAAATTAAATTATTTAACAGCTTTATTTAAAACAGTACGTAATTTGCTCTGGAATTTTTACAGAGGTTGTGTGAGGGAAAGCCAGACATGGCAGATTCAGACGGGATTAAAATCACAAAGTACGTCTGTGAAACAGAAATTTCTCTAACGACCCCCTGTAAAACTAGCCCCGTCCGAATCGGGCTTAAGATGTCCAACAAGCTCTGGTTTTAGATTACATGTGTTGTTTTTTTTGTTTTTCTCTCCAGTGCCCCTAGCTGAGAAGCGGCTCATGGATGTAAAGCTCAGTCAGGTGCCATCCTGGCTTGGAACCAGGGACTTCACCCCTAACGGCCTCATCGGGTCTGTCCGAGGAGGTGAGACGGTTTATTGTAAATAGGGTTTCCCAATGGCTCGGATTTAAACGCTGTTTCCTCTCACGGTGGCAACTGGTTCATTAGGCATAACTGGTAATCATAAAGCATGCTGGATTTGTTAATGTAAAGCACAGTGAGGTTTAAGTTTGCCCTCTTACAAACAAATGCAGGGTCTATAATTTTTATTATATGAAGGATTGGATAGATCTTGCAGTGTCAAGGGTCAACCTCCAACAATGCAGTTCCTCAAATGTCCACTAGGCTCCAATAGTGAGTCAATCCCCAAAGACCACCCTGTTAAAACGTCCAAATTTGTTTTTCATTTTGTTGGTGTCTCAAAAAAAATTTTTTTTGGTCTCTATAGTCAGATTTCCCATTCATGACAACTGTACAGGGGGTGAATTTCTATGTAACTCACCAGTTAAAATTATATTAAACCATAAATGTATGCATAATTTGGGCCATGGCTGATGAGTGGCAGCTGCGTTGACATGTAGAGTATGGATGATGGACTGGTTCAGTCAAATGAATTAGCATGTAGATTAATGTTTGCCACTGTGGCATTTTGGCTAAGCTAAAGCTAGGTAGGCAGCTTCCAACCCACAGCCTAGAGTTATGGTGGAGTCTGCTCCTGCCAAGGTGGCGACAACCAGAGCTCCCACAGTTGAGCTTTTTCCAGTTCTTTTTATTCAGCCCATGGTTGGGTTGTGGATTGTTGTAAAACTTGCAATTCTGAGTTTAATCTTGCTTGTGTCAATTAAAAATGAAAGTGCATGCTCATTAACTTATTGTTTCTCTCTCTCTCAGGCTATCAAAGATATTACAACAAGTACATCAACGTGAAGAAAGGAGGATTTGGTGGCATAGCCATGATCCTCGCTGGTTATGTTGTACTGAGCTATGTTTGGGAATATGATCATATTAGTAAGTGACATTCTAAAAAAATTTATGTTTGCCATATTAGACATTAGATGCGAGTCCCAAAGGGCCACATTAGGGTATAGTTTTTACTCTGTGCTCAGGGCTGGTCTATTGATGTGTAGGTGGATTATTAAACACGGCCCTGCTGTAGGATTCCAGCACTAAGGTCATGACCTATTTTAACAGTGACGTTTTTCTTCTGCTTTGTAACAGAGCACGACCGCTGGAGAAAGTACCACTGAAGCGTTTTTCAGACATGGACCACCGAGACTCTTGGGTCGTCCCTGCGAGTGTGATCAGCACACCTTTCTGTCAATGGTTGTTGTGTATAAATAAATGTATTTGTGACCAAGAAATAAAGTAAAATGAAGTGATTTCATGTGGGTTTTATTTTTAATCTTTGACGTGTTTTAATATGATCATGACATCCTGAGAATCAGTATTTTCTCAATTATAATTAAAAAAAAATTCTAATTTCACTGTAAAGTCTTTAACTTTACAACCTAAAACATTAACAGACTGATGACTGACTATGAAACGCAGAGTGTTAACAAATCTCACACTTTTCACTCAAACCCACATCCTGAAAACGGACTGACATCTAAATCCAAAGGTTTATAAAAAGGCAAGTGCGGCATTCAGCAAAAAATAAAAAATGCATCCAATCAGATGGGACATGCACGTCTGACTCATATCAACTTGTTTTATGCTTCTATTCCTTAAAAAATGTCCTTACAGCACTGTTGTTCTTTTCTATTCAAATTCTTCTGCACATATTCACAATATTTTATTCCTCATTAGGTTCCTACCAGCACACGGTCCCAAAAAGTCTCCTTAGTTAAGGGAAAAATTACATTAATCTATAGCAAAATGTCTTCCAATGTTTTCTTCATAGTTGATATTTTATATACAAGGGGTGTTCGAGTCACTCCAGGACTTTTGATTGCGCAGATATAATCCCAGATACACTAATGAACTCATCCCAGTGTTTCACTAGAACTTGGACACCATCCAGGTAGAAAGTTCTCAGTACGCCAGAGCCATGATTAGACTGTCTGCTCTGCTAATGTCTGAAACGCCGGCCTCCCAGAAACTCCTTGGAGAAATGTCTCAGAGTGAGGTCAGTAATAACTCCCAGATGAATTCCTGTAATGTGCTAGTGGTGTTGGAGAATGATTGTGTGTACAGTTCACACAGACAGACGCACGTCTCAGCCGCAGGTTGGCAACAAGTTAGCTGCCGATTTTTCAAGGATCAGGCGTTCCACCGTCATGATCGTACTGTGCTTGAATTCCCTCGCAAGTCCAAGTTTGGCTTGAACGCCCCTTATATATAGTGAATATACAACATTAATATATAAATCTATTTCAGAATGACAAATGATTCTTAGGACTTGATCAGGAAGCTGCCTCAATGGAGTTTATACACACACAACACAGCTGCCAAAGTGATGAACAAATTCAAAAAGATTTATATACACACACAGACAATAATAAAGTCCTGAGCCAAATTATGAAGCTGAAATTATTATTATTATTATTAGAGGGATATAAGTTAATATTTTCCCTTATATATGGGGACCTTAGGGACAGTCTGTAGAATTCTGAGCTTTATAAAACAACACTGCTTTACTCATCAGCTCGAACAGACTGGCTCGATGTTGGATCGACTGATCGAACCCACAGACGTGATATCTTGGCAGAAACCCAAATTTCGGTCACGGTCCGGTACATGAACCTGGCAGTGGAGGTCTGCTACGGTGACGCGCGACCGCTGTAACTTCTCCACTGAAGAGCGAACGAGACCAGATTTTATGAGATGAAGTTCCAGCAGTTTATTAACGTGGTGCCGAAGAACCTTACTGTCCACTTAGGAACGCCAGATGTCCTTTTGTGCATTTGTTTGCATAATGTCCCTTTTCTCCACACTGCAAAAAAAAAAAAAAAAAAAGACTGAGAATTTAAAATCATCTGCAGTATAAATCACACTTCTCGACCTAAACACACTGACCTTGTAACATGTGACCTGGTCCAGTGGACGAGGACCTCGAGAGCCGCCCGTGTTGCTCTGAGGCTGCGGCGCTCCCATAATGTTCTGAGGTTTCTGATGGTTCATATTGGGGTTGGCGTTGTTGCTGGTTAACTGGATCAGTGACAGCGATGATCTGTTTAAGTTCTGTGCATTTTGCTATCGAAAAAAAAAAACCCATTATTACAGTGTTTGCGGTTACTTTGCTCAAGTGGAAATCCTTCTTCCTGAAGATAAAAACAATACCTTTTGCTGGGTCTGGACTTGCTGAGGCAGAGGTGGCTGTTCATTTGTCCCCATAGGCAGCTCAAAGCGTGGGCTAGAAACAGTCATGAGTTGGGATTAAACTCGGAAAAAAGGAAGCTGTTCATAACGAATGATTGATGTGAAATGAGTGAAACTTACTGCATGAACTTGCACGACTTGCCCTCAGGACAGAAGCCGACTAGATAATTAACACAGATGACCCTCCTCGTGTGTCTGTGTCGGCAATCCGGGCCTTAATCCAGACGAAAAGAAAAAAGAGGAAAAAGGTTCAACCGAGGATTATATCGGCTTATATTTTAACCTTAAAGAATCACAATAAATATATAATAATTTTAGTAGATGGATGTTTAACCAGTAATTAAAGTATTTATAGTCAATTTGTACAGCATGACAAAATCTTTTAAAACAAATGCAGCAAAGTAAAAGACTGGAATTTTTTTTTTATTATGCACATTTTTTAAGGATGTTTCCAAAAGGCGTAATGAGTCATGTGACTAGGGTTCGTTATAATATTCGAGGAAGAAACATGCCTGAGACAGACAGGAGAAAAAGGAGATTCAACCAAACTACAAAAGCGACACTGAACACTTTATTTTGAAGGAGGTGATTTTTATGCACCAATATGCAAAAATAAATTTAAGCTTCACATGCTTGGTTTTGTGTAATGCATCACGGCATGCGTATTACAAAGTAAAAAAAAAATAATAGTGCACTTTCGATGTCTGCATCATATATATTCTGACTTCTGCCCTGGTGGAACATGGGGAACCCAAACCCAGGTGGTTTTATGTTAATGGCTTTAAGATCGCATCACAGTAAAAGCTCATCTGTTGACTGCACTTAGGATCCACTTTCTAATTTCATCTCCAGTAATCAAAAGTAAAATCCAGAAGCATCTACTTGACCAAAACCCAATGAAAAGAGTCTGAACCTCAGTAGAACCTCTACTGTATAGTGGACAGCACCGTGTTCACCCTGTTGTTCACTAGGGAGCGCTACACACATGATCTGTGGCTGAGAGATGGAGCCTAAAGGTCAGATTAAATGTGTTTTTATATTTATTTTTATTATTAACTCTAGTTCTGGTATGGCTCCCTACGCTAGCTTGTAATAGCAGCTTTCGTACCCGTTATTAAAAACTTCAATTACTCAAGTACGTCCCCTTTTGTTACAGAAGATCCTGTAAGTAGTTGATTCCTGAAGCTGCGTATTTGGTCAGAAACAATGTTTACGCAAGTGGTACGTGTCAAAGTAACAACCACATGACCGGACCCGAGGTTTCAAAGCATAACATCACCCAGAGCATCGCACTGCCTCTGCCCTCTCGCCTTCTTCCTATAGTGCGATTTTTCCCTTGTTAAAGTCGCTCAAATCCTTATTTATTCTGCTCCTAACACTGCTGACTCAGATTAACCCGCCCTAAAGTCATCTTCAGTTCCATGTGTCACTAGTTGGCAGGTAAAACACTGCCTTTTGATCAAGAGTTTGGGATTCCCTACTTTGAAATAAAACACTGTAAGAGGAATTGATTGAAAAAAAAAAAAGAGAGAGAATATTCTTACATAATACAAGACTTCCTCTTGATTTACTCCAGTTCACTTAAACCAGTGGACTCACAACCAAGATGAGGTTTCAATTAAAATCTCATTCCTGGGGAAAAGCCTTACCGTGCTTGCAAAATCCTCGGTCGTACCACGGGCAGTCTTTAATCTTAGATTCAGGGTCGATGTGCAAGAAAGGACATTCTTTATTACTGCACTCCCCTGCAAAGGTACAAACACTTAGTCTAGTTTTAAATAATAAAAAAATGTGTACAACAAAAGAAAGAGGAGGATACCAACCAAATTTGGAGTAGAAATAGCACTCGGGCATCTTGGTCATGTCATACTCGTGCAGAAATTCACACTGGTCTCCTTTCTTGCATAAGCCGCGAAGCCAATGCTTACACACCACCGTCTTCTCTCCACTGATGTGCCGGAAAGGACACATTCCACCTTCCAGAAGGAACAGGGATCAGTACTGATTATCTCACAAATAACAACATGTAACCTACTTTAAGCATCTCACGCTCTTTCCTCTTTGTCCTGACAACATCACAATGAATATAAGTTTTTCTGCATTGAGTTTTACCTTTTAGACAAGCAGATTTCATGAAAAACTCACACACGGCTGCGCCCGATTCTGCAAAGAGAAACATCAAGGATTACAGCAGGCCAGAGAGGAGTGCGTCCCACTTTATCATCTACTACAGAACACACGCTACATGACCGAAAGTCTGTGGACACCTGAGCGTTGTAGCGTATTGTGCTTCCTCCCGAAAAACAGACACGCGTAGCGGGAATAAGAGACCCGAACATGTCCCGGTTTGAGAAGGTTGAACCGGTAGATCTTGAGTGTCCTTCACAAAGCCCTGAACACCTTCGCAGTGTTTATTATTTTTTTTACTTCGTCTTACTCTTCACATATGTTACATTTATAATAGAGATGAACCAGTCGATCAGCCAGTGACCAGAACTGGCTGGTTTTTGTTACACCTTGTCCTGAACTGTATATGGTTGAAATGACAATAAATGCCTACTTGAACTTGAAATTGGTCGAAACCGGTGATCGACCGACCAGCCTCCGAGCGCAGAAGCTTCCGTCGCAACAGAAAGACATTTTTATGGCATCACATGATCAAAAATCGCGCATGTTAAAAGCCTCTGATCTGCCTTAACTCTGTGAGCGAAATAGTCTCAAACCAAGTCTCAAACCACCACCAGCACTAATTAGTTGAAAATTGTGCGTTAGAACCGCGCATGCCCACAGCCGCTCAAACCATGTGCTCACTGTCAAGTTGAGTTTTGAGACTTTGGGGGCGTTTGAGGCGGTAAAACGTCACCATTTCCTTATAATCCTACAGGTGGCGCTCTCTGAACTATTTACACATTTTGATCCTGCGTGACAGGGGTGAATTATTCGTTAAGTTTCCTGAGAAATAACAATTATGCCGTATGATGTAACAGAGATACGTGCTGATCAGTAACAATGTGGCTTTGTGTTTAAATTTAATTTAAAGTTAAGTGTTGTACTTTAATACAAAAACTCTTGTATTTTAAGTTATTTTGTATTGTTTAAATGCTGCACTTGGTTTATAAGTCAGAAAATAAATGTTATATGAAATGGGCTGCATTTATTTACAAAACATGGGAAAAAGTAATATCGAATCTGGATGTTTAGTAACAGAATCGCAATTCTAACCGAATCTACACCGAGGTATCGTGATCATATCGTATCAGGTGACTGGTGAGTCCCATCACTAATAGTTTAATTACCAAATAACGTGAAGTGAGGCTTTTTGCATGTATGTCCAGTGATGTAAGTTCACCTTGTAATAAAATCAGACTCTGTAAATTAAAGAGAAAATTCTCTCCTCTGTGCAGAAATGTGTGTTTTTGTTGAACTTACTGTCCATTCCTGGAAAAGGCAGCGGCTGAGCCCCTAACTGCTGCTCCACAGCAATCTCCAGATCAAACTTTAGATGATCAACGTTGGCAATTATCTCCTGCATTTTTGTATTTTCTCTCCTCCTTTACTCACTGAAACACAACTCTACTGAATGCTATGCTATGCTAGTTAGCTATAGTCTAATAATGATATAGCTCGATATTAAATACCACAAGCTATCAAATAAAAGCGTGGAGAAACTCTAAATCCTCCAGAGACACGATAACTATTATTAGTATTATTTATTATTTTTTAAATGCACATGGCTCAATAAGACCACGTTAATAAAAACACCAGCACCGCCAAGATTCACTTCCGGAATGGTTCAACCGCATGAACTCTGACCTCTACAAGGATGTTTAATCACGCCCAGTGTGATCGAGTGATCGACTAACGGATACAAATACAGACCAAAATCAAACACTTCCTGCATTATTTATTAGTCTTTTTTTTTTTTGTAAGAAAAAAACATGTTTGATATCATATTAGTTTAAGTCAAGGTTAAGGCAAATTTATTATTAATAATTTTAAAGAGTCACGAGCAAAATATCTGTTAACGATTAAAAGGTCTTCCGTCAAGTGCGCCAAAAGTTTTTTTGTTTCAAAAAGATTTTCATGTACATCATTTTTAACCTTTAAAGACGTGTCATTTTTCACATTTCTATATATAGATATGATATAATAAGTATTACAATCCTAACAAGGCAATTGTTTTTATTGAAACTGATTATTATTATTATTATTATTATTATTATTATTAAATATATAACATCAAATACTTTAAGCTTTTGTGTGCACTTGTATATTTGTCCAAAATAAAAATAGTTACATATTATATTATATTATATTATATTATATTATATTATATTATATTATATTATATTATGTGCCATTGAGAAGGTGATTCATTTCTGATTGAGTTTACAAGTGATTTTTATGACAGCGGTGATCCTTTTCCAACTCGCTATACCCATGTATAAAGAAATGTGTGTATATACAGTTTATCAAGCTGTAATATCGAGAAAGTGAAAAATATAACACCAACATGTAAAAAAAAAAAAAAACACAAATAAAAAAACAGTATAACTGAGCTGAAAAAAGAATCCTGTGTCAGTATTTTGTTGAACTATTATTCGCTTTACTTACAGCCTTTTGTCTGTTGGGAAATGTTTTTACTAACTTTGCACATCTAGACTTTGCAATATTTGCCAACTCCTCTTTGCAGAACTTCTCAAGTTGAGTTAAATTTGATGGTGACCGTTTGTGGACTTTATTCATTCCACAGATGTTCAGTGAGGTTTAGGTCTGAGCTCTGACTAGGCTGTGTCATTGTCATGTTGGAAGGTAAACCTTCTTTCATTGACATGCAGAGGGCAACAGATTTTCCTCAATTATTTGACGATATTTCAATCCATCCAATAACAGAACATTACCACCTCCATGCTTTACTGTAGGAATGGTGATATTTGAATGTTAAGCTGTATTGGATTTCTGCCAGACATATTGTTTGGTGTTGCAGCCAAATAATTATATTTTAGTCTCATCTGACCACCTGTTTTTTTGCCAAGCTCAGTTGTGACTGCATGTGGTCCTACATCTTTTCTCAAAAGTGTGGTAGACTGTTTGGAAACAGATCTATTAGAAGTGGTGAACACCTCACTTCTCT
>JAQQZT010000023.1:18787982-18801003 GCA_030068275.1 Clarias platycephalus
TTTACTTTTACTTGAGTAGATTTTTATACGGGTAACTTTACTTGTACTTCAGTAAAAGTTCACTAAAGTAACAGTACGTTTACTTAAGTACAAAATTTTATTACTCTTTCCACCACTGGTCATAATTAAATCCTCCAAGGTCAATGGTTCCTCCTCATCTGAAATGGCTTGTTACGTGAACAGTAGAGAAGGTGAGAATAAGAGGGAGGCTCGTTAGAGAGTAGAAGGGAGAGAGCTGTTAGGAAGACAATAGAGAGATTAGAGAGAGTCGTTAAGGTGTAACAACGAGAAAGAGTAAGGGGAGTCCTTAAATGTGGCTTTCTTGGTGGACGTGTGAAGAGGTCTTGAGATATCCTTTCTTGGGATAGATCAAAGGGCAGCATGAAAAATAGGAGACAGGTTGTGTCAAAGACTTCCACCTCTGTTGAGAGAAGGATTTTCCACCTGCACATACAGTAGATGGCTTCTTTCACCCCTCTCTCGAACCATCTATCCTCTCTGTCCAAAATTCATACATTTTTGTCCTGAAATGTGTGACCTTTGTTCTTCAGGTGCGATATATTTGGTTAAAAACGCAGTGATATAGATATAGATAAAATGTGTATTTTACTGCAAATATAGCCTTTGGATAAGTTTGGTAATTTGTCAGAAAATATATATTGTTGCTGATTTTAAATAATATTTGTTTTTCTCTATAGCTTTTATTTTTAAAAATACCATGGATTTTTTTTTTTCTTTTCATTTTACTAGTATACAAAGTAATGTAATATAAATCCAACAGGAAAAACCTCTTTAATTTCCTCTGAATTAGGGATTAAAATTTAAGATGTGAAATTTAATAAATGCAGGAAACCTAGAAAGATTTTAGAGATATTTTCTTCTTAGTCTAAAACAAACTAATAATGGCCATGTGGCTTAATGTAAGTTTTATAATATTTATAAACGATGCACATAGAGCCTTGGGATAAATACCATACATCATACATCCTTCGATATCATATCACAAGAGAAACGGAAGAAGGATATTGTAGGTGAGTGAAAATTTAAGTGATTGAGTGAAATTATCTTCATATGAGGGCATTTGGGCCTCAAGAGGTTGAGGTCCCATGACAGCATCTCAATAGATTTGAGGTCTAAATTTTGACATAGCAACACCATCACCCTGATTTTGTCTTCTTGAGTCAATCAGATGTTGAAAACCTGGATTGTTTGGGATCACTGTGCAGTTTCATGACCCACATTTTAGCCTCATGTTGCTCTAAGGAATATTCTGGTCTAATGTAGAATCCATTGTTATTTCAATGTCAGTTCAAGTTTCCCAGCCCAGATCATCAGTCCTCCACCACCATGCTTCAGAGCTGTTATTGGGCATTATGTAGTGGAACACTGTGCTTGAAGTTTGTCAGGTGGCACAGTAGCATAGTGGTTAGCACTGTAGCCTTGTACCTCTAGGGTCAAGGGTTCGAGTTCTGTCTTAGGTCTGTGTGTGTGGAGTTTCCATGCTGTCCCTGTGGTACAGCCCAATGGATTGGAACCCTGCCTCGTCCCCTGGGAGAGGCTCCAGGCCTCCCACGACCGTGTACATTATAAGAGGTATAGAGGATGAGTGTGTGAGTGATTTTGTCTGTGAATGATGAGCAAACATCTCCACCTTGTTTTCATCAGTCCAAATAATATTGTTCCAGAACTTTTGTGGTTTGTTCAGGAGCTATTTTGCAAACCTACATCATGCTCCACGTTGCTTCTTGGGGACACAGAGCTTTCTCCAAGTAACCCTTCCATGAAATACATATTTATTCAGTCTTTTCCAAATTGTGCTCTTAAGAACATAAACATTCTTCATGGTGTTCACTGGGGGTTGGACTTCATTATATTGCATTACCGCCACCTTCTGGTCTTGATCTCTCTCATCTTCATTGTTACTTCTTTCTAAAATCTGCATTTCTAGTCTTGTCGCCCTTAAGTAACCCATCCAATACTTTCTTCCTTGATCTCTTTCTGCATCTTCTCTAAACATTCAGTGTGCTTATAGAGGCCTATAGGTCCCACTATGTGGCCTTTTTTTTTTTTTTTTTTTACATCGTCACATGAGATCACAACGCACTCGGATAGCGGTCCTGTTATAGCTCTGTGTTTAATCCGAAGTTTAGTCTTCAGCTCTTCAATAAGCGACTCACTGTAACGCGCACTGTTGATTGTTGTACCTTTTCCTTGATAATATTCCAATACTTCTGGCCCTTGAATTTCCCAGGAAACCGTAACCGTTGATGAATTTTCCAGCTGATGGTCGACTTTTGAACTTTTTCTCTGTCTGTGATTGAGGATGTTTCTGTTCCAGACTCTGCCGTTTACTCTCAGACTTGTAGTGATGAATCCGTGTCTCGTCACCAGTAATGATTCTCTTTAAGAAACTTTCACCTTCCTTACAGTATAACTTCACATTTAGTTTTAAAGCATAACAAATAATTAATACAAAAATAAATCAACTACGAGTGAAAGTCATTAAAAGATAAGAAACAGTGGAGACAATCGTATTTAAGATAAGTTTAATGAAATCAGAATATGAATTCTCATATAATAAAGAAAAACAAATCTGGAATGAAATAATATTCACAAGCACAATTTCAAAGCATACAAGTTAAGATATAAGGAGTCCACACAGTAGAAATCTTGATCTAGATCACCCGGAACAGCCTCTGCATCCACAGTGAGTGCACTCGATAATACGACCCTATGAGGACGATAAAGAACGCCGACTCAACAAACATAATTGTCACTACTGACATCCGTACATAGACCAGCCATAACATTATAACCACTTGCCCAATACTGAGTAGGTCCCCACTTTTGCCATAAAAACAGTGATGCACTGTGTGTTCTGACCCCTTTCTATCAGAACCAGCGCTATCCAGATCCTTTTAGCAATTTGAGCTACAGTAGCGATTCTATCGGATCGGACTACAGTACATGGACTATGACGCTACTATGAAAAAAAGGCCAAATTGTGATGGGTGATGTGATCGATCAGAGCGACTCCAAAACTGCAGCTCTCGTGGGATGCTTCCATTCTGCACTGGTCAGGACACAGCAAAAGTGCTTTAAAGAAGATAAACTGGTGAAGTGGCAACAGGGTCATGGGTGGCCAAGGCTCACTCATGACCATACGAAGTGCAGGCTGTAATCCGATCCAATAGAAGAGCTACTGCAGCTCAAACTGCTGAAATGGTAAATGCTGGGTCTGATAGAAAGGAGTCAGAACACACAGCACATCACTGTTTTGAAGGCAAAACTGGGGACCTACTCCATATAAGGCATGTGGATATAATATTAATGGCTGATCAGTGTAAATGTAAACCTCAACCATAAATAAATACAAGTAAATAAATAAACAAAGTGGACACCTGATTTTCACATTCATGTGTTTTTTGACCATCTGATTTCAGATTTCAGCTGCCTTTGCTCTAATAATTATCTATAAACTTCTCGAAAGGCTTTGCACTAGACTTTGGAGTCGAGAAGAAGAGAAGCCCTGGGGTGCAGTTGGTGTTCCAGTTCATCTTAAAGTTGTTCATTGGGGTTGAGTTTAAGGGCCAATCAGGGTTTTTGGGGCCGATCACAGAAATTAGTATAATGGCATAATTGGCCCTGTGCTCTGACCTCAGCCTACTAACAAAAAGCTGAGATATGCAAAGAATAAAGAATTTCACAGCTTAACATCTTCCACTCCAACCTCAACATGCCGTGTGATACTGGGACAGATTTGGCCCCTCTTAATTCCAATGAAATTGCAAATGTATGTTACACCATACAGAAGCGTTCTATACAACGGTGCGCTTTCAGCATTGTGTCGAATGTCTGAGCAAGAGCCACATACGGGTGTGATGGTCAGGTGTCCATAAAGCTTTAGTTATATATTGTAAAATGAAAACGATCTTACCACTTCCAGCTTGCTTTTAGGCACTCTGCATATGCAGTTGGTTCCGAAGTTGGTGTCTCGTGTCTGAATGCACCGAAGACAGCACAGATTCTCATAACCCTGTTTCTTCCACTTCGCAATAAGGTTCTTGTCAGCATAACCTTCTTTTATACAGTAATCATAAAGCTCTGTAAACCAAACACACACACACACCGCCAAGAGACATTAATACCGTGCAGGTTCTACACTTCGACTCTAACCCTGTGCTGGAGGCCTCACCTCTGCTGATGGCTTTCCTTTTGTAAAACAGGTCGAAGATGTAGCGGCTCCGCTGGTGGTGAAGTCTGAATATCGGCCAAAGGGACTCGACCTTGCGTTTCCCCTCATGTGGTTCGGTTTCAGCTGCGAATTACAACCATAACCAGCAATCAATCCACACTGTACATGCGCACAACACATCACTCACATGAACAGTGCAGCAGATTAGCGGCTACTCGGCTAAGATTAGCTGAACTTAGCATTACCTTCCCGCATTTTCTGATCTAATTCGTCCAAAGTGGGCTCGATCAGCTCCCAACCGTCTGGTGGTGGCTTTCTGCTTCTTTTTACCTTAGGCATGGCTCAAAGTTAAGATCAAAAATAGAAATAAACGATAAGTAATAATTCTCACAGTTGTTTACGAGCTCCCACAGCACAGGGACTTGCCGTCGCGGTTTGTTGACGTCACACGGCAGGTCCTACCTAACGATTCCCTACGGCTTAGTAAAACGTAAATAAATAAATAAATATATAAATATATGTATACACATAAATTAAAATAAAACGCGAGTTGTTCTTATGAAATATTCAAATATTATATAAAACTACATATGCTAAGAGAAGTCTTTAAACATGTTTAAAATATATAATATATATAAATGTCTGTTTAAACGGCTGGGGTGTTGCTTTTGCATTATTGCATCACGTTAGGTGTCCCGGCTGCGCCTGAGAGAAAATCAGTGCGTTACGGCGCTGTACTGGGGGTTTAACGTTACTGTGTGTCGCAGGCTGGTGTTTAGAGAGTTTAGTGTTAGTGTTTATTTCTTTGCTATTCCAGTATCATAAGTAATTGATCATTAATACTTCCAGGTTGTGTTAAAATCGTAGGCCTGGTTAAGATTACGTAAAACTTGGGCTATTGTTAGCAGCACGGTGTGGTTAGCTGTAGTTTCACTTTATTACCAGTTTGTCGTGTCGCCCAAACTGGGATTGAACTGAAGCTCCATCACTAAAATTAGACTTTAAGGCCTGTTCTCATCTAAACATCATCATCATGCCTAAAGGAGGTAAGACACTTTACTTTACCTTATCAGGAGGTAAAGTAGTTGAGTTGTCACAGACAAGCAGGTTTATTCTATCACTAGTGTTACTACTAATATTACTGCCACTCATAATAGTAATAATATTAATACTACTAAATAATTCAGTTGTCACTACTACTAATACAACTACTACTAATATATGATAATACTACTAATGGTGCCAATACTAATGATACTTTTACTACTACTAAGTAGTTGAGTTGTCACAGACAATCAGGTTACTACTACTAACACAACTAATACTAATAATATATAATAATAATAATAACTAGAGAGGCACATTTCCTGAAGAAATGTGAGTGGTGCTTGCCGTGGCGTCATAGGCATAGCTATGATGTCACAGCTGATGTTGGTCTCAATGTTAAGCCTATGGGACTTTTTGGGGCGGTTTGGGGTAACTGCCCCCTGCGGAAGAATAATAATAATAATAAAAAAAGAAAAGAATAATAAGCCTGTGAGATAACAATAGTAGTGCTTTTCGCAAGCACCACTAATAATAATAGAATGCTGCCAATACTAATACTACCAGTAATATTATTACTATTATTACTACTACTACTAATGCACCCAATACTACTACTACTAATAATAATGATAAATATACCAATGCTACTACTAATACAACTAATACTAATAATATTTAATAATAATAATAATAATAATAATAGAATGCTGCCAATACTAATAATACCAGTAATAATATTACTATTGTTAATACTATTACTAATGCACCCAACACTACTACTAATACTACTACTACTACTACTACTACTAATAATAATAATGATACCAATACTACTACTCATAATAGTAATACTACCTAATAACCACTAGTAATACTAATGCTATTACTAATACTACTATGTAGTCCAGCTAACAATCAGGTTACTATTATTAATACTGACTATACTGATACTGACCATCAGGCCTGGACTGGCCATAGGGCATACCCAATGCCCGGTGGGCCGGCGCACATTTTTGGGCCGCGCGGGGCCGGGCCCCGGTCTGATGTTCTGAACTCGCGCGCCACATACCCATACCCATATCTTTATTCAATTTAATTTCAATTCAATTTTATTTGTATAGCACTTTTAATGATTGTCATTGTCGCAAAGCAGCTTTACACAATCAAAAGAAAAGTCTGGGAATTTGTATGAAATGTAAAAAATGCATACGAATCAAAATGATTAGATTAGATCTTCTGTTTTTTTTTGTGTTCTGTTTTCTGATTTATAATCTTCTGTTTCCAGGAAAGAAAGGTGGACATAAGGGTCGAATGAGAACGTACACAAGTCCCGAAGAGATAGACGCTCAGATGAAAGCGGAGAAAGAACGAAAAAAGGTGCATTGACATGAAAAGTGTCCTATATTTGAATACTGCAAGTTAGTGATGATGTTAACATTAGTAAAGCTTTGTGTCAGGTGAGGTACACTGTGAAAAGTATTTTAGAAAATGGAGAAAGAGGACAAGGAGGAAAATATCTGATGGGTTTCTTAATGATGATGGGACTCGAAAAGAGGAATTAAACTAAAAGGAGGATTAGGGAGATCAAGACCAGAGGGTGGCGCTAATGCAATATAGTGGAAGAAAACATACACAGATCAGTTACAACATTATGGCATCTCGCCTAATATTTAGTACGTCCTCACTTTTGCCTCCAAAACAGTGATGCGCTGTGTGTTGACACTTTTTTATCAGAACCAGCATTTACCTTTTCAGCAATCTGAGCTACAGCAGCTCTTCTAGTGGATTAGACTACAAGGGCCGGCCTTCGCTCCCCCCACGCACATCGGTTAGCCGATTCGTTTTTTTTCAGAAAAATCATAATGATACAAAAATAAAAAACCTGGGAGGGGCCAGTTGTACAAGCAGCTTGATGACCGGAGAGGTGATGAGGTGAGGGGAGAATGATCAGAAAGACTGTGTTACCTGTAAAAAGTAATAGGGTGAATAAGTTAACAAATACAGCTGAAGACTGAAAAATATCACCTGGTCTTTTCTTTCAGAATGAAGAGGAGGAAGAAGGAGCAGCAGTGGATGATGTTCAGAAGGATGACCAGTTAGCAGGATCAGGTTCAGAGGACAGCGATGATGAAAGTGCCAGTGTAAGCTTCGTCTAATCTTTTGCACCACAAATCCTCCTTTGAGCCGTTGTTCAGATCTAGGTCTTAGTGGTAAGAAAGTTTCATAATCATGTTTAAGGTTAAAAAGTGCAACAAATGTAAGCCAGTAATTCTGTTATTCTTTCTTTGTGCTTTGCTACTGATCTCAGACCGTAAGGTTCGTACCAATAGATTACAATTTATTTATATTTACACTGTTTCTTCGTACAATGTCTGATGGACGCTTTATCTTTGTAAAATAGCAGCTGTGTGAGATGGAGCGTGTTCCACTACCACCTGTCTGCCCTCTAGTTGGCCATTTCAGAGTTAAAAACTGCATTTCAGATTATTTCTTTTCTTATATCATTAGAATTTAGCTTTTTTTTTTTTTTTTGTCACAGAAAAGAAAAGGTGTGGAGGGATTAATAGAAATCGAGAACCCTAATCGTGTCGCTCAGAAAACCAAGAAAGTTACAGAGATTGAGCTTGAGGGACCCAAACAGCTTTCTAGAAGAGAGAGGTAAGTGGCACTAAAGTGGGCAAAGCAAACCTTAGACTGATTATATGCTGTTGACCATAAAAATGGTTTGTACAAATAGTGTTCAAATTGAAACTGAAAGTTCTGGTGAATGAAAGCGTAAATGCGACAGATATGCGAGAGACTCTTAGCCGCAGTAAAACGGTGGAAACATTTTACATCCATCCGTGAATGATGATCCCGGCTCACGGCCCAGTCGTTCAGCGTCTGATCCTTAAAAATCAACGGATAACGTATTCACCAACACCACTCCACATTACAGGAACTCGGCTGGGAGTTATTGTCCCCCGTACAGTCCTGACCTCACTCCAAGACATTTCCACATGTTTGGACTGTTAAAGGAGTTCCTGGGAGGCCGGCGTTTCAGATGTGAATCAGACAGACATTTCAACCGTGACTCCAGCGTACCTTCTGCCTTGATGGTGTCCAAGCTCTAGTGAAACACTGGGATAAGTGCGTTAGTGTAGCAGGAGATTATATAAAGAAATAAAGGGAGTTTTTTACTCTCAGGACTGTGTTGTGTTATTCTGTAGAAATCAAAAGTCCCGGTTTGACTCGAACACCTCTCGTAAATGGAATTTCCTGATCAGTTTTGTCCAAATTTATATGAATCTGTCTGATTTATCATTTCAGAGAGGAGATAGAAAAGCAAAAGGCCAAAGAGAGATACATGAAGATGCATTTAGCAGGGAAGACGGATCAGGCCAAAGCGGATTTAGCTCGGCTTGCAATCATCCGAAAGCAACGTGAAGAGGCTGCACGGAAAAAAGATGAGGAAAGAAAAGGTAAACTGTTTATTCTCTTTAGGAGATTAATAAATGGTCGTAGGCTTTGTGGTGGTAGGTTTATTTACTAGATGGAGGAAACACAACCAAACACTTGCGTTAATATGTTCAGGTAAATGTTTTATTTTCAGTATTCATGAACGTCCATGTTAGTGATTTCAATGATTAATTATTGATCGGTTAATTGCTGTTGATAAATGAACCAATCGGACGTTTATTAACCGATAACGTTTGTTTAGCATAATAAAGCTCATATATCTATTAACTTGTACAATACAAAAGAGGCCTATTTTTATTTTTGTTTGTTTTTTAAACAATTGATATTGAAATCAAAAGGGTGGTAAAGAAGGTCTTGAGGTCGGTATTAAAGAAACACACAGTCAGACTTTACCTCTCCAGGTTGTTGCAGCTATGAGTGGGAAGAGTTGCCAGATTGGGCACTTTTCAGTAACTGGGTTACTGATTTTTACCTTCGACTGGAAAATTTGGCCGTCTCAGATTTGAAATCAAAATTAGGCTCATTTTAAGGAGAGAATGTATACACGTAAATATTCAAGTTACAGTATGAGTTCTAGTACTGATGTTATTATTTGGCAGGTTTTCGGCATTGTCTCTTTTTTGTGTAGTGAGATCTGGCAACCCTGACCAGCAGTGCTTTACAGAGTGATATATAGTTATATAAATACAGTCATGCATAGTTCATGAGTCAGAATAAATCAACCATCACAGCTTCCAGCCTATGAAGTGCTGACAACCGCCATCATTCTATTTATGTTGTGTGTGTGTGTGTGTGTGTGTTATTTTATTGCAGTGAAAGAAGCAGCACAAGCAGCACAAGCGGCAGCAAAAGGACTTCATACACTATCATTAAAATGATGATAGTAATGAGAAAATCAGAAAAGTTTAAAAGAACTGCGGTATACAAATACAACCACACACACACACACACACACACACATACACACACACACACACACACTAACACATCAGCCATAACATTAACACTGACAATCAGTTATGTACCAGTAAACTGGTGACGAATCCTGAGTAACCAAGACTCATTTATGCTTGTGAGGAGCAAAGGCAAGTCTGTACGGTCCGAGCTCACAGAAACTCCAGTGCAGCTCAAATTGCTGAAAAAAAAAAAAAAAAGAATACTGGTTTTGATCGAAAGCTATCTGAACACTCCATCACAGCTTGCTGTTGCTCCGCAGGCAAAGAGTTCAAGGTTGTTAACGCAGCCTCCAAATTCCCCAGATATCAATCCGATCGATCATCCATGGGACGTTCTGGGCAAATAAGTCCGATCCATGAAGACGCCAACTTTCAACTTGTAGCACTTAATGAACCATCTGCCTTAAGGGAGGTTAAGGAGTCACACCGTGAGGGTTCAGAGCTGTTTTATTGACCTACACAATATTGTGCTTAATGATTTATGGTTTTAATATTATGGCTGATCGCTGTGTATGTATATATGTGTGTGTTTGTGTGTGTGTGTACACATTAATAAGGACTATTTTCGAGGACAAGCTTGATTGTGTAAGAAGTTACAACACAACAGGTCATTGAAAAAAAAAAAAAGGGGGATATTTATGCATTCTCAGTGCTAAGCTGGTAAAGCGCTGCTCGTAGAGCAGATTGTCTTCTCCAGTGTAGCGAAATGACCATGCATAAAAGGTTACTTAAAGATACTAAATCAATCAATCAATAAATAAATTTATTAATATATTGTGTTGTAATTTTTGATGTCAGATGGAATGAAATATTAAGATGTCATAAAAATAAATAACTACTTTATCAAAATGGAGCATCAGGATTTTTTTTTTCTCAATAAGCAATGTAACACTGTATTTAACTGCAGTAAATATCAAAAACATCACAGTTGCTGATTATTATGTGATATCCTATCTATGCTGCGTCTCTGTGTGTACACTATACCTCTCTCTCTGATTGTTAAAGTCTTCGGGCGACTTGATTTGCCGTCCTTGTTTTCCTTTATTAATGCACATGCTTCTGCTGACCTCAGCCAGTAAATTCACCAGGGGCTTTCACGTGCGAGCAACAGATTACTGAGCGTATTCTACTAAAGTTATGCCATTTATTACACAAGAAAAGCTCTGAACACTGAATTTTTGTAAAGGAACTTTAGGAAATAAAAAGAAATAGAACACGGTTTGTCAGACGTTTTTATTTCTTGAATTATAATATATAGATAAATGACATCATACATGCATTAAACAATACGTCCAGAAGTTAATGGACACCTGACCCTGATTTACACACACGACAGAAACTATCTTGTACAAAATATTGTAGACATCGTGATTTTGTTCACAGATGATTCGGGAGACACTCAGACTGCATGTGCAGTACAGGTGCTGCAGTTTATATTCGAGTCAAGTCGGCTTTTATTGTCATTTCAACCAGATACAGTTAAGTACACGATGAAACGAAACACCGTTCCTCCAGGACATACGACATAAAGTTACAACATAAATTAACAAAACTGACTAGCTAATTAACTAAGAATTTCACTCATATTCCATGAATTGAATTGAATATACAGTAACTTACTGTGTACAGGGTCGCAGGGGGGTGAGTGAGTGAGTGAGTGAGTGAATTCTCTCTCTCTCTCCTTTTGTAAATTAGTATAATATTAGCCCATTCCCGATATAGTCCAGTAGGTGGCGGTAATGAACCAATACATAATTTGTACCGCCATAAAACATCACGAAGAAGAATTGACACCCTGACTACGACGACGAAGAAGAAGAAAGCGGAAAGTTAATAAACAACCAGAACATTCTTATTTATTTATTTATTTCTCAAATGTATGCTCCAGCTCAAGTTCAACATTTAAATTCTATGTTTAATTTTTTTTTATAAACAGCACTGATGGTGCTTAAATAGCACATTTGAGCGGGAACGGATAGTGGGACACCATTGGATAGTGCAGGATAAATACATCATCAAACAAACAAATAAATAAATACTGTTTCACCTTCACGAATTTATCAAAAGAATATTTGATTAAGAATAAAATACCTAAGTCAGATGTAGATGTAGCTTTAGGATACTTGTTTGCTTGATTATTTTAAAACTGTAATGATTGACAGGTGCAGTCACGGAGACAGCCCCGCCCCGTCCCTTACAGTCCCGCGCTCGCGCCGCGTGTCCAGCCATTATAACCTCTTTATCTCTGTCTATAAACTCTCCTGCACTTTGGATATTAACCTGAGTGCATAAAAAGCGCGCAAAATCCCCGCACCTGCCGTCACTCGCAGTGTTAAAGGTAAGAGCTTTCATCTTCACCTCTAACATTAACCTATTTAAAAAGAAATCTTCATAAACAAAATGTAAGTCACATCATATATAAGTGCTGTAATATGACATTCTGTTTCCTGTTACTAATGGCATGCATTGGAATTCATGTTTTAATCTGAATAAGCAAAGACTAACCAGCTGCTAACAAAGTTTTATATCATGCACATTTGATCAGCACGTGCTTAACAAGTGTATATAATATAATAAAATATCACATCATATCGTATCATAAGCACTGAGAATGCATTCGCCTGGGGATCACATGTGGATAATTTTCTGCACTTGTGGTTTGTTTGCATGGCTCACACACACACACACACACACACACACACACACCATGTCTGCTGCAGTTGCATCATGCTGAGCCAACAACAGGCCATGTCTGATCCTACAGCTCAGCAAACTTTCAGTTCTAAACTTTATATACTATATATATTTGGCATTTGTTTGCACTAACAGCCCCTGAGCTGAAATCTAAAACTCTGAAATCACGAGGAGCAGGAGGAGAAGGTGCCTTCATACCTGTTGATTTGTAGGTCTTACAATAATTTCAGCAAGTCCATGTCCGCACTTGCTGATCCGTAATCAGTCATCAGAATAGTGGAGGATGAACTCATAGGCTCCATCGTTACAGTTTTCCCTTTAACTGAGATTTATGTAAGCATATAAAGACCTTGTTGGCATCTTTTTATAAAACATCTCAAGTACTTTGAAGAACAAAACTCATTGCAACCAGCCTGTGATTTATAAATACTAACAATTCCAATTCAATATACTGTAAGATTAAAACTCCCCACGGCTGCCATGACGATGATAAACACTACAGGGGAACTATTAAAGACAAGATCAGGGAAGGAAGCATTAGACTTTTTCAAGGAAGGCTTTAAAAGGCCGGGAAGATGAAGGAGAGAGTGAGACCTACAGGTGGCGGTGATGTAACCCGCTGGATTTTAGCCACTGTTAAACCAAGAAGAAGAAGAAGAAACCCCCCCCC
>JAQQZT010000023.1:18885209-18896691 GCA_030068275.1 Clarias platycephalus
CTTCAGTAAAAGTTCACTAAAGTAACAGTACTTTTACTTAAGTACAAAATTTTATTACTCTTTCCACCTCTGATTATAAGTTATTGCCAAACGTATTGTGCAGCACTACTTTTACCTGATTTTTATATTTCTTTTATCTCATTATGGTGTAATAATGCTCCTGGTGTAATAATGCTCCTGGTGTAATAATGGATCTCCACCTTGAGAATGTATTCGAACCACCCCCTAAGACATTAATCTCCAGACACTCATTACTGTGTGACGAATCGTAACCGGTACTGAATGTGTTTGCGTTCAGAGAGGAAGAGGACCGGGACCTGGCCGCAGCGATTCAGGCCTCTCAGGCCTCACAGGCCGCTCGGCGACAGGCAGAAAGAGGACAAGTTAACGAGAGAGGTGGACAAAAACCACGCAAGGAGGAGACAGCGGATGGCGATGAGTTAAGAGGCAGCCGAGGTGCAGTTAAACCTCCTGGAGACATGCAAGGTAAAGTGGGGTTTCAAGTTTATAATTATTATTTTTGAAGACTGTGATTGATCTGATCAGTCAGGCTTGATCTCGCCTCACTCACTGAGAGCGTTACTGAAACACGCTAATCACGTTCCCACTGAGTAGAGTTCAGTCACTTCCCCTTGTTTGGTCTGAGGGCAATTACTTTTTCACATAGGGCCAGGCATGTTTGGGCAGCTTTTTTCCCCCCTTATTAAATGAATATTATAAAAAAAAAATGCTTTTATTTTAGCATATAAAAAAATTGTATTGATATGTTTTAGGTCGATCAACAAAAAATAACGTCCAGCTGAAAGGTGAAGACTTCCCGGTATTAAGAGCTGGTGCAGCACCACCACCAACACAACCACCACAACCACCGCAACCTGTTCTTAGGTATGTTTCACACAACTGTGAAATAACATACTTGTACACACAATGTATATTTTGTACATTGCAGAATTTTTTTACACACTTTGAATTTGCACACTCTGTGGACTGTTCACAGTATACTCTATTCAATTCAATTTTATTTGTATAGCGTTTTTAACAACTGACATTGTCGCAAAGCTTTACACAATCAAAAGAATTATTTAAGTTTGTATGAAACTTTTGACACTACCGCTCAAACATTTGGGATCACTTGGAAATGTCTAGTGATTCTACTAAAATACAAGGGATTTAAAAACTATGGAATAATCTAATTATGTAACAACACGCAGTCAGTTATTTTAAGACCTGAAGGTCATCTGTTCTGAAACCCATCAAGCTCCATGATGAAACTGTCTCTCATGAAGACCTTCCCAGGAAAGCAGAGAAGTTCATTTATAGTCACCAGCCTCAAAAATCACCAATCAACAAACAGCACCTCAGATTAGGTGTCGTTTCTTAACCGTGCATATGATAATATTTAAACTTTTGTCTCGATATTGCTTTGTTTATTGTGCATTATGATTTCAGAACTACATGCTGGTAAGATGTATTATAATTTTTTTTTATTGTTCCAGCATGGTGAAACCCACTCCTGTCTCTCTGAAAGAGGATGACTTCCCCAGCCTGGTACATTCCGGTACAGTGAGTTCAGCACCAATGACCCCAGCGTACGTGGCTCAAACAAGAAAGCCTTCATCCTTCCAAGAGGAGGACTTCCCAGCACTCGTCTCAAAGATCAGACCTCATAAGCCTCAAGAGAATAAGACATCTGCTTGGTCGCAAGTAGGAAGTAAATCCGGTGCGCTCAACAATAATAATAAGCCCGTCGTTCTGCCAACGAGGGTTCACTCGAGCAGCGCTGCGCCTGCGTTTTCCGCTAGCGACCCGCCACCCTCCTCGACCATTCCTCAAGCTCAAGTGTCTCGTAGCAAAAAGAAGCTTACCTCTTCTTCGATCGCTAAAACCACACCCAAAGTCAAATCCCCGGTCTTGTCCGACGATGAGGACCCCCGGGCTGCTAAAATGGTTCAGGAGGTTCGTGCCATCCCCACAATGTTGGACATCTCATCTCTGCTCACGGTGAAAAATGGCTCATCGCAGCCCGTTAACAAGAATGGTAAGAAAAGACAGCCTTCAGCCACTCCTTCTGCTACATCTGCACATAACGTAGAATCGGTCATCACCGCGGCTCACAAAGAAAACGTCCCCGAGACCGTGCCTCCAGACGCTAAAGGCACTGTAGTTCCCAAATCAAATACATTTATAAACGGTTATAAGGAAAGATCTAAGGAAACCAAGCACACCGTATTTCCTGAAGAGCCCCCTGCCGCTAAAAAGCTGCCCATCTCGGAATTGCCCCTAGTACCTGAAGAAGAGGATTTCCCAGCTCTTGTTGCTAAGAAACCTCCACCTGGTATGACACGCCCAGTTTCTATATGCACACAGTCTTTGTGTATTGTCTGAAGCAATAAAGTCTTTCGTTGTGGTGTGTTGTGTTTGTATAATAGGTTTTAAGAGCACGTTTTCGATGACGACCATTCAGCCAGCACTGCCTCCACCCCCTCCTGGTCTGGCGCCCGTGCTCAGCAAGCCTCCTCCAGGATTCACCGGCGTCCCGCTCAACAGTAACGTAGCAGAATGTACACTGCCCGTCTTTAACAGGTGAGCAGGCATGATGGGGAGAAACGAAGAAAATACCATCAATACTAGAATCGTAAAGCTTATTTTTTAAAAATAATTTTATCCTACAATTATAGACCAGCATCCACACTTGGAACTTATCACATGCCTGAAAACTTCAAGCAGAGGAATATGGACCTCATTCAGTCAATACAGAACTATCTCCAGAACGATGAATCAAAGTTCAACGAATTTAAAAACTATTCAGGCCAATTCAGACAGGTAATAAGTCTTCACCAGACATCTTGTATTGTATACAAACACACACACTACCAGTCAAAAGTCTGGACACCCCTTCTAACCCTGTGGTCGTTTATGATAAAAAAAAAAAATTAAACAATATTTTTATTGAGTGTTACAAATAATTCCCTACATAACAATAGTTGATAATAGTAATAAGAATTTAACTAAAGTATAAAGAATATCATCTAATTTCTGCAAATATTTAGACATGGAATTACTTTCCCATATTTATATATACGGACATACAAACAACCATACACACACACACACACACACACACACACACACACAAGAATTATTAACCAATCATAATTTTTTTAAATACATAAATAATAATAATAAAATAAAAATTCAGGTGCACACAACAAACTTAATATATTTGTATAACTTTTTGCTCAAGAAATTGTATAAAAGAATTCCACACACTTTCAAAGCTCTCTTGGGTCTGAAATGAAAAGAGAACTATCAGATTTTATTGTAGGAAAACATGCTTATGGATCCAGACTTTTGAGCCACCCTGTATAAAAACTTTTTTTTTTTTTTTTTTTTTTTTTTTAAACCTCTTGAAGTATTTAATTAGAAACAATGCTAATGGTCTTGTATTCACTTCCTTTCTCATGCTAATTAATAATAATAATAATAATAATAATAATATATCTTGTGTGTTTCCCAGGGTGTAATTTCTGCTGCCCAGTACCACACAAGCTGCCACGAGCTGCTGGGAGAGAACTTCAGCAGGGTCTTCAACGAGTTGCTGGTTCTACTTCCAGACACACAAAAACAGCAGGAGCTTCTCACTGCCCATGCAGACTTTAAAGCCATGGAGAAACCTCAGCCAGGCTCCAAAGGCAAAAAGAACAAAAAGAAAGCCTGGCAAACGGGTAACAACAACAACCTAGATTTGGACTGCCAGGTGTGTCCTACCTGCAAGCAGGTATTGTCCCCTAAAGACTTCAATGCTCATAAGACCCTGCATACCGGAGACGACGACTTCCCCTCTCTCCAGGCTATTAGCAAGATCATCAGTTAACTACAAAGAACATGGGTACGACTCCGACAGACGGAGAGATGTTCAAGGCGACCAGGGATCATCAGTCACTCAGCGCTGTAGTGTGTCCAAGACCAAGGGTGTCCAAGTCTTGTATTGGAGTCCAGTGAAGTTTGATGACATCCTGGTTCTGGGATGATAGTTAATTACTCGTTAAACACCCATTAGCATTCCTGGATTGGATTTGAACACCCCTGGGTTACAGCATTTGAAATCCTTTTTTTTCTTTTTTCTTTCTAAGATAAAAAAAAAACATCCCAACACAAGGTGAGATTGAAATGGTTTTGAGGAAAAGTCTTTTCGTTGGTGTATTCATCATTATTGTTCTTGTATAATACAGTTTCACGTCTCTGGAGTTCTGGGTGACGTTTTCCTCAGTTATTATACCTTCATGCTTTAGACATGGTGACTTTCTAACTCAAGTTTGTGCATCGGACCTTCCTCCAGCGTTTATACACAGCGGTACCTCGGCATGCGAGTTTAATCCGTTCCAGAGTCCTTGAGGTGAAATTCTGCATAGTGAAACACGTTTTCCCATATGAGATAATGTAAATACAGATAATCCGTTCCAGCCACCACAAAATACATTACGAATATTACCAATTTCCAACACTATACTCATTATTTCTGCATAAAAAAAAAAAACATTTAGAAAAGACATGAAAAATGAAATAAATATACATTGAACCTCACTTAATCTTAATTTATGATTCCTCTTCGCACCGGCTGCTTTAAAAACCAAACTTTTATCCTGGCTGACGTGCTTCATGACATACATATACACATACACACATGCAGAATCAGCCAATTAAATGTATACACGCATCAGAAAAAGGAAAACATTTTACATTTATTGCCATATGTTTGATTTATATTAAAAAATATTAATATTATATTAATATAAGGGTCATAGTATATTTTTTTCTGAAGTGTGTATATGTTTTTTGGCTGATTCTATAATGCATATACAGAGTACAACGTGGGCCAAATGTCTCCATACATATCGGAAAATTAACAACATATTTATTCACTTATTTTCCATATGATGGAGAGAAAAAATACCACACTTTTTACATTGGACACTGTAGTGTCCAGTTGATGCCTGGAATATGTGTTCCATCAGGAAAGAAAAAACCCCTCCATAGATGTGATAACCTGGTGATTCAGTACATTCAGGTGGTCAGCTGACTTCATTTTATTGCCCCATAACGTTACTGAGTCTCGACCTGAGTAACTGATCAACCCCAGATCATAACGCTGTCTCCAGAGGCTGTACAGTGGACATTATGCATGATGGGAGCATCGCTTCATGCGTTTCCTTTCTTACACTGACACGCCCATCACTCAGTCTGGACCGGTCAGGTCACATGACCTTTTTCCATCACTCCAGAGTCCAGTCTTTATGCTCCTTAACAAACTAAAGCCTTTTATCTGATGAGTCGCACTAACAAGTGGTTTTCCTATGGACCCGCAGCCATTTAGTCCCAATCCTGTGAGTTCTCATCACACTGGTCGTGTGTGTGTTTATGGAAAGGCGTTTCTTAAAAAGTCTTGTAAGAGATATCAGATCATTTTTCCCCACCTGCATTTCTTCCGTGAACTCGACAGTTCCGCGTAGTCCTTCCACGTGCTGGACACTTCTTAACCCAGTTCCAGTCTTTTCTCCTTTGTTAGTTTTCTTTGCTTGATGCAGGACAATAATAATAATTCAACCCTTCTTAAATATGTATACAGTTAATTTCCTGTGTTTGAAGACCCTTTGGGACTCCCTGTACTTTCTCCATTTCCTAACACGCTACACAGTCACTGTGACACCTCAGCACTTGTTTTAGCTTTCATCATTATTTATTTAGGACTTGTTATTATTTAAGGAGGATATCTTAATGCTTTTAGGATTGTGTACCCGAGTACGCACAAAATTCTATTTTTCGTAACCCTTTTTTTTTGTATTCAACCATCAGCCTTCTTGCAATATTGTAGCCAAATGAGGCACCGACGTTTGGAGTTAAACATATGAGAATAATCACACATTCTTTTGACTGCAGGTTAATTTATTTTATTTAACTTTTTAAAAAAAAAATTATTTTTATTTTTTATTTTTTTTTACTGTGCCCAGCATCTGCACTGCTCCTGCTTTTGTACAAATCTGTTCATATCTGTAAATGCATTAGGAGAAGAGGCTGGATGTGCTTTCCTGTCCACTTCTCTTTTGATACCCGGTAATGACTGAATATTGTGTTATGTTGGAGTCTGGTTCTGTTTTTCACAGCAATGAAAAATTAAATATTTACCTACAGATTGAGGAATGATGAACAGCTGACTCCTAAAAGAATTAAATTAAATGGTTAAATACAAAGATCTAGTTTCATTATTATTACTATTATTATTACTACATATATACTTATACACATAAATATATATTTCAGGACTTTCAGTAAGAACACACATCTGATAACGTTATGTCGTCGTAAACAACACGCCTTCTCTGCAGTAATCCCTTCTAAGTCGTTCTGAATCGCCGTCTGTTTTTAAGCTCCAAAGCCAATCAGAATCCCTCTCAAACTATCCCTGACCAAGGGCACTACTTGGTCAAGTCTAGTAGACTTTTATTGTCATTTCATTCAGATACAGTTCAGTACACAGTGAAACGAAACGGCGTTCCTCCTGGACCGAGGTGCTACATACAAACGACATAAATTAACTAGCTAACTAAGATAACCGAATTAGCTGACTGGCTGAGACAAAATAGATGAACACTATATATTTACAAAAAAATAAAAACATTAAGTACAGACAACATAAAGTTGACACGCACACGTGCAAACCACATGACCCAATCCGATACTCTGGTGATGAGGTAATGAGATGAGAAGCAGTAAACATTTCTTGTAATTAGTATTCAGCAGAGATATAAAAACAGTTCTTGTGCAAAGAATCCAATTAAATTGTTGTGTGGAATAAAGGATTGTACACCCTACAGAGTGCACTAGCTTTCCATTTAATGCTGTTTGGGATTCAACCCTGGAACCCCGACGCTTTATAAACAACTTTCAGTCCTGTTAATTACTTTCACTGTCAGTCACCAGTTCAACGCTGTGTGCGGGTGAAGCAAAATATCTGGTTAAATAAAAAAATATATTATAATATTCATAACCTGTTGATGATAAATGGTGTTTTGTGGAACCGTTGTGTAAACGCGTTCTGTTGTGCTGATATTCATCACAACAGCACGACCTCGAGTGTGATATTGCTTCATTATTTCGTCCATAAGGACATGCCTGTGGAAGTCGTGCAAGTAACACAGATCAGACTCGTCTCGTGGAAAAAAACATATCTTTTTATTTCTTTATGATGATTTCAGTTCAAACACATCTGAATAGACAACAGTACGTCTTTTGTTTACACCATTAACATACAAGATGGAATATGATGCCAGAGGTTACAGTCGAGCGTAAGAGATTTGGGGCTGAATTTAGAATCCTAAATGTCTTCGTTGCACTTGTGAGGGTTTTAAAAGAAAAAACAAAACAAGCAAGTGATAATTTTCATGTACAGCGAAACCTCGGATTGCGAGTAACGCGGTTTGTGAGTGTTCCCAAGATTTTTAATAAATTTTGACTTGGAAAACGAACAAGTCTTGGTTTACGAGCACCGAGTATCATGTATCACGCATGCGCTTGTTGTTTTGACGCCGAGCGGCACGTGATCACAACTGAGCCAACGGTTTTTCTCTCTCTTGCGCTGCGGAATTGTGGGTAATCGTTTCCCCTGCTGGGTCTTAGTGCTCGTCTCTTACTGGTATAATCAACATCTGTGTATGCGTGTACTGTTTACTATAACACTGTGACCACGTGTGTGCGCGTAAAACATTTTTTTTGTGCGTCTGTATGCGTGTGTGTACAGCGCGCGTGTAAAGCAAAAACAAGTCTTATTAGAGAGGTTAAAGATCCATTTTCTCCCTCTATCAATCTGTTGGGATTTATTTTTACTTTTTAAAAATTCTTTTATAATTATAAATAATATGTTATTTTTTTGGGCTGTGGAACGAATAATTTGAGTTTCCATTATTTCTTATGGGAAGATTCGGCTTTGGTTTACGAGTGTTTTGGAATACGAGCCCACTTCCTGAATGAATTATGCTTGTAATCCGAGGTTCCACTGTACATGAGTGAACATCTCTCATCTCTGGTGCCCTTTTTTTTATTTCTACAGCAAAACCTGAACCGATCGTTACAGAAGCAGTAATGATGTTATTTTTATTTTTATTTTAGTGTCAGTACAGGAAACACAAAACAAAAACCCTGATCACTTTCACAAACATACCTTGTTTTTACACCATGTATTGAGTTACAGTCAGTATCGCTTTCCTATCTGCGAACACAGACGTTTTTGTGATTTCCTCACACACATCGGACAGAGAGCACTGATGGTCACCAAACATCGTTTTCACAACATCGTTTCAACAACTTAAAAACTAATTCTAATGTCAGTTATTCCTGAAAAGTCGGCCAAAGTTTTTTTTTTTTTTTTTTTTTTTTGCCGATCAAGAGAAATTTTTTTAAATAAGAAAATTGTAAGATCTGCTTTAATCACCACGATCGCGTGTGTGTGACTGTTTTACATCATGGCAAACTAAACTTTTTTTTCCAACTGCTGTTTTATTCTGGAACCCTTTTTTTTTTTTTTTTTTTTTGAAGCAGCTGAAAGTTTATTGAAACAAAAAAACGCGAGTCGCTTGCTTTATTATTTCGCATATCGTCTGTATGATTTTTAAACCTCTACTTCCACGGTTACACCGTCTGTGGTACACGCCAGGTAAAGTACACTTGAACAAACAAACACTGAACGGTGCGCTCTAGACCCGGGTGGAAACACAGAACTCGTCGTCGCTTCTGTAAACGAGTCGTCGCTGCTTGAGAACCCCTTCAGCACAGAGACCTGCCGTACGACTGCGTTTGACGCACACAGTTTTGGCAGGTTGTAACTGGTAAACATGTCTGAGTATCATCAGAAGACTACTTTCATACTTATATAAATATATACTTATTATAATTTTTTTTTATATTGCACTTCATATCTCCACATAAACACTTAATGTAATGTTTCAAGTTAAGATCTTTGATGCATGACGGTTAAAATGCTTTCTGAATATGTTGCACATGCATATTTATCTTCCCCTAGCGTAAACAGCGCTGACGTTTTTAATCAAACACTGTTTTATTTAAGTCATTTTTTATTTTTTTTGGTTCTCGTGTTATATTTCTATAAACCGTAGCTGACTTTTCCCTTGTTTTGGTGACCCGAGAGGACCGTAAGCGACCCTGTCATACATAGAAGAGATGTATCTTATTTCATTTCCCCTTCGATTCAACCTGATAAATAAATGTTTAACTATTCCATATAGACCCAAATGAAATAAAAAGTCACAATCGACACACTCTTGTAAAGAAGGTCACAGCACAGCACTACCTATGAACACTGGCACACACCACGTCAGCTTGGGGAAAGGCCAGAGCCTCCTCCTGCACTCATACTACCTTTTGACGGATCGGTTACGCTTCACGCGGATCCTGATCGGCGCCTTTAATAAATGGGCACCTGGTAGGTCGGGGCGTTGGGGTCGGCCTTCTCGGTGAAAGGTGGGCTCTGGTAGGCGTCGGTGGTCTCCGTGCCTGGCACGCTGGGGTACGGCGGGATGGGCTGGTTGCCATCCAGATGTTCTGTGGTGAAGAGAGTCATGTCCGTCCCCAGAAGATACTTCTGCACCGCCCTCACGGTCAGACCAGCCTGAAACGCACAGACGACGCACATGTTCAGGGGGACATTTCTGAACGACGGACTGGCTCAGAGTAAGACCTGACACATGTTACACTACAGCTAGAGATTTACTTAGAAGTTCGACGTTAAATGTCATTCGTCTGAGGTTGTAGCTGCGTAATACTGAGAGCCGCTTCGATCAGACGCTTTTTATTATGTTTTTACACAAAAACACACAGAATTAAAAGAGGGCGTAATAACTTTTGCACACATCTGTAGATACATTGCAAACCATTTATACATCAGCCCATGATGGGTTCGAGCCACACACAGTAAAATCACACGGTGCTGCTATGTAACACGCCCTCATTTTATTTGTATTTATTTAGTTTAGTTTGTTTGTTTATCGAACAGAATTTGTCTTTAACTGAAAAATGTGACTTCCTATTGATTTCTTTGCACAAGTGGATGTCACAATGTCTTTAGCACGTTAGCAAGGACACATCTAATAGAGTCCCAAATCCCCCTCTAACCCCTGATCAAGGGCACTACTTCCTGTGTGAAACAAGGGATCGTACTGTAGTGCACTAACTTTCCGTTTAACGCAATTTGGGATTCAACACCAGAACAGTTAGTTAGTTATTAATTAAAAAGCTTGTAATGTCAGTATTAGTTAATGTTACTTGTAATTAAAACTCGTTTATTTAGAATGGCTTTTAGTATATAATGATTTTATGTGTTTTGCATATTTTATTGCCTTTTTATTGTCATTTATTTTAATGCTATGAAGCGCTTTGGTTCAACTTGGGTTGCTGTAAGGTTCTCTACAGGGCTCGATTTGAGGGGGGACGTTCTGTTGAATAAATTATTATAATGCTGTGTATTATGTAATATTTGTCATGAAAATTAAATATTAAAACTCTATATTAAAGAGTTTAAATATTAAAATTAAACTTACTACTTTATTTATCATTTTATTATAATAATTTCAGTTTATGAATTTTATATCATTTTTATAAACGTATCCTATTAGATTTAGGTCATAGATACAGTAAATAAGAACGATTTTTAGATTACAGTAGATTTCATGTAGTATAATCTATTTTCATGTCTATGGTCATGTTGAAATAGATTTTAATAAAAAACAAATGTTTTAAAAAACCTAAATTAACATATAATATAAAAAGACACTATAAGCATCTCTCACATGTGCACTGACTGCCCCCCCCCCCCTCCCCCCAGAGAGACAGACTCGGAGCAGTATCTAGAGCGATCTGCTGTACTTGCACTAGGTCATGATGCCATTCTTAGACTGAAATGGGTTTGTCTTCACCCTGCTCCATCACTGACTACATCCTCTGCTGATTTTGAAGTTATAAATATATGATGCGTGACTATCAATAAGGCAGGGATTCTAAAGCCTAGATGTGGGTTTTAGTCGAAGTCTGCGCAGCACTGACCCAGGTGAAGATGGAGAAGAAGGAGAACGCTATGGCGGCTCTGGCTGCATCAGCTCCCTGGTTCAGTGGCAGCTTGTCTGGTGTGGTGCGCTGCCACTGGTTAGTCAAGAAACAGAAACCAACAAACCACAGGAACGCCCATAAACCTGAAAGCACCAACAGAAAAGGAATAAATGGTAAAACAATAAGATCTATGAACACATACATGTACACGATAAATAAAACAGATGAACAGCATGAAACTCTGTCGCTCCAAAGCATTTAACCCTTGAAATATACTGTCAGGCCCGTAGCCAGGGGGGGTTCGGGTGGTTCGAACGACCCACCCCCCACTGCCAAAGGTCCAGATTTTTTTGTTATTATTATTATTATT
>JAQQZT010000023.1:18910057-18928815 GCA_030068275.1 Clarias platycephalus
ATATATATATATATATATATATATATAAAATTGACCAATTCCCAAGAAGTATACCCCAATTCCGGCAGAAAATGTGAACCACTTTCATCTTTTGCATTTGGCAAGAGTATCAGTAAGTGTTTGACTCTGTAAAGTTTGACAAATGATCTGCTGTATCTGTTCCTTTTGTGCTCAAATAGAGCGGCCGGACTTTGGTGACCCCATCATCATGAGAAGAGGTGCATCAGTAGAACATGTGGTATGACTTTATTATAATTATTATTATATTTATTTATTTATTTATTTATAAACATGTATATACACACTTTAATATGAACACCTCTACCGCTGGACATCCATGAAGTTATCCAGCTAATCATGTGGCAGCAGCAGAGTTGATGAGAACATAGAGATACGAGTTAAGAGCTTCATTCGTCAGAATAGTGTGACTTTAATTGGGCACACTGAAGCCTCAGGAACCTGTTTTCCCTGCGCACTTGCCATTTGTTCCATTAATTATGTAATAAAAAAATGACTGTAATTTCTAAATGGTTAATTCCACACTTTTACCAAACTCCTTGAATTAAAGCTGAAAGTCTCTACAGAAAACCTTTGTTCCAAAATTTATGGACCTGATTGTTTATCTGAGTTAATTTGCCTTATGATCTCAATCATTTAAGTGTGACAAAAAAAAAAAATCAAGATAGTTTTTCTCACCACTATATACTGTATGTCTATCCATGTTTATTTAAAATCTTTAATCAGAAAACAGGTTGAATAAAAGCTTCACAATGAATGTTTGTTTGAAATTGTATAAAAAACAAAAGTTAAAGTTTTGAATCACTTTATTGTATCGAACCAAATGATTCGAATCACCAAAACAAGCCCTGTGACTATATTAAACTCCGAATATTTTGTTTCTAACATCAAAAATCACTAAAATGTAATGGTATATAAGTTTATTACAAAATGGTAATAAATATAAACCTTATCATGCCTAAATATTAACGATTTATTACATTTATCCTTGATTATGTTTAATCTGCCATGTGACTTTTATTAAAAAAAAAAAAAAAAAAAAAAGCTAGGAAGGTGTAAATACTTTTTTACAGCACTGAACTAAATATTTAATTTTAAAGACTGTTTTACATTAAAGTAAAATATTATAAACTCAAATCATGCCTAGAAAGAAAACCTTGTATTTTTTCTTCTTAGTAACAGTGGCAGTATTTAACACGGCCTGTTTTTTCCCCCTCTGTTCTTCACAGTGCCACAGGATCCACAGAACATTAGCCGGCCAGTTTAAGTACGCACTTGTCTGGGTAAGTTTGCTCTTCAGAAGCCTAATGCTTTACTTTATGCCTGTGGTGATCAGTTTTTAACAAAAAGGCTCTGGCGTTTTTTTTTGTGTGCTCCGCAGGGAACGAGCACGAAGTACAGCCCGCAGCGAGTAGGACTGACGCACATCATGGAACACGAGGATGTAATTCAGATCGTGAAGAAATAATAAATCTCACGTCTTCAATCATAGGATCATGGTATAATTAGAAAAAGATTACATTTTTACCCTGTATACAAGTGCTTCATGCATTTACTTTAACCAAATGTCATTAAAAAGAGAGAGAGAGAGTGAGCCTTTATTGAGCAGTGTGTTAAACAAAACAAGGATGGATCGCAAATATACACAGACCATGCAGGAAATAAACAGACCCCCGGAGTTTTATGATAAAATGTACACATCAAATATTGAGCGAGTCAGGTTTAGCTATTAATACATTATTAATACCTTTGCTGATTTCACTTTAGTGGCTTTAAGAGCAACACCTGGCCTTGGCATAGAGTCAGACAGTTGTTGTTGTTGTTCTTAACCTTGAACAGCACAAAGGCATCATCTTGAAGACTGAAGGTGACCAGGTCGTGTCTCCTCGCTTGTGTTTTGTTTTTTTCTTTAAACTGAAAACTCCATAATCCTGATAACTGCAGAAAGCGGGATTTCAGGATTCCTATGTTTGTTTCTTGGAAAGTCCACCTTCAGAATGAACAACAATCCAGAATTTTCACTTCTAGACGTATTTAAAGATGGGAAATTAAAGTCATAATAATGGCAAAGATATCATAAAACTGTTGCTGTCTATTTACTTCTTTCATGTCTGTGTAGAACCCATATACATCAAAGCAATTTCTATCTTCACTGTATATTTGCAATACAGAAAAACAGGCATTCAAGTCAAACTGGGACTTATGATTGTGCAGAATAACAGAACACAGTTATGAGGTGACTCTGGTTTCCTTCCACATTCCCCATACATGCAGATCAGGCTCACTAGCGTGTCCAAAGTGCCCGAGTATCGTGTGCGCTTGTGTTCCCTGCAAAGGATTGGCACCCCGTCCAGATACCCCGAGTTCCATGCGGTAGCCCCTTCAGACCTTCAACGACCCTGTACAGAACAAGCACAGTGTAGAGAGTGAATGAGTTCTTAGAGTTAAAAACTCTCTTTATTTCTCTATATGATCCCCTGCTACACTAATGCACTTATCCCAGAGTTTCACTAGAGCTTGGAAAGTTTTCTCAGTACGCCGGAGCCATAATGAGACTTCTTGAAACTCAGGCCTCCCAGGAACTCCTTTAATGTTTGCCCAAGCATGTGGAGATGTCTTGGATCGCGAGTTCAGGACTGTACAAGGGGGCGTGGCGATAACTCCCAGCCGAGTTCCTGTAATGTTCACACGGACAGATGCGTCTCTTCCACAAGTTGGCGACAAGTTCTCTGTCGATTTTCAGTGACCAGGCGTTCCACTCGCTGAGACTACAGTGAGCTCGGAGACACCACGGCCGAGATCGTCATTCACAGACGTGCTGCCTTTTTTTAAATATTCGCAATGTTCATATGTATTACTGCGGCTAAGAGTCTCATCGCTGTACTGTGCTTGAAGTCGTCTGTAAATGTCAAATCTTTTTTATTTAAAGTTTTACTTCACTCACATGAAATTTCCATCACAAGTCCTGGTTTGACTTGAACGCTCCTGGTCGATATTTGGCAGCAGGTTAATATTTTGTACTGCTTACAAACCAGTACTCCTATCAAGTAAAAAAAGAATAAAAAATGAAAACATGTGACTTGTCAGTAAGGGATATGAGAACGCTCATTGTCTTTGATAAATAAAATATTAACAAGACATTTTGTTCTTAATGTGAGTGAAGCTTGTCTAACTGACTATTTTTAGGCATTGATGTGGTTTACTCGGGGTAATGTGATGAAGAAACATTTCATACAAAATCCTCTTCTTAACAATATGATTTTATAGATATATATATGGACATTTATAAAACATTTAATATGCATTAGAAAGCAAATAAAGCTACAAAGAAGGGCAACATTCTTTGTATTGGACGCTGTTATAGAAAACATGCTGGAACGTCACTATTCAAAACACCAGTGTTTGTCTTCCACATGTTTCATGACTGTATCCTTAAATTAATTCAGATTCCTGCTTCATGTTTTAAAAAAAATCTTCTTAATGACGTTTCAAGTGGTGAAATGTCTCCATAAAATACAATTGTTCAAACACTTTTAACTTTCAGTTGGACTTTAATGAAGCCGTTTGTCTCCTGTAAGCATTAATGTGCTTAATTGTGCACTTACAAGATGCCAACTGTTACCTTCCCTTTATTCATCTGAAAACCTAGAGCCGCTACTTCTATTCATTAGTGAAAACTAGCATAATAGACGTCATTAAATATGCATGCGGAGGCACTCGGGGCGTACGACACGGCGAGCAAGTGCGGCCTGGGGAAAATATCAAAACTCCTAAGCAGGACCACCCTGGACCTTTAGTCTCTCTCGTGAAATTAATAAGGATAAGCAGAATGGAGAGAGCTTGTTTTGGAATAACTTGAGCCGCGGCGATATCATCCTGTTCAGTGCAGTGAAGGTGAGTGAGTTTGATGCTACTGAGATAAACTACAGGTCTGCATATTTAATGCTCAAACCATATGGCACAACGTGACAGGTGTGATGCACATGTAGCTCAGGTAAAGTTTGGTAGCAAAAATGTTGTATAAACTCTGGTGTGGTTCATAATTTCTAGAAATTTCATAATTAAAAAAAAAAACATTAATTAGAGCAATTTCATTTGCAATTTTAAAAAAATATTTCATATCGATCTTTGATATGATGATGTCCTCTTTTTCTCCATTATCTCTAGCAGTGGATGATGGAAATCCATCCGTAATTTAAACATCGTCTAGGTTGAAATCTACAGTAGCATTTCTGGGAAACGAAATGAAATGTTTTGTATGGTTTCTGAGACATAAATCAAAATACATATCGTTTTTTTAAAGATTGATTTTCAATTTCTGAGCCATATGTGATTGGTGACTTGTTTTACGTTCAAGATAGTAACTTGTCATCTGTCAATTATTAATTATTTAATATCAATTTATGCAATTAAAGTCAGATACAGTATGTGAAGCACTTGCCATTTTAGTAAACATTGTTCTACCTTTAAAAAGCTGATGGTTTGTCAGTTAAATGTTCCATGTGGAGCTGCATGCAACACACAGTACATGTTGATTTATTATTTATTTATTGTTTGTTATTAGTTAATCGCTGCTGAGGGTCTGCACAGTCATGTTGATGAGCTCGTACAATAGTGTGCTGTAGAACTCTGCTGCCCTCTACTGCAAAAAACGTGCTGATGGTACAGCGGGTCAGAGGCAGCATTAGGCTACTGATCGGAAGGGCACAGGTTCAAACCCCACCACCACCACCAAGTTGCCAGTGTTAGGCTCTTGAGTAAGACACTTAACCCTCAGATGTTCAGTATAATGAGATAAAAATGTATGTTGTTCTGGATACGGGCGTTTGCCGAATGCTGTGAATGTGACTGTAATAACACTTCTGATAAACACACTGTAGCAGCACAGCGTTAATGAAATATTTGCATATGTTTGTGTTAAAACATGCTTCCATTCCAGACACATATTTAAGCAGGTCTTATTTAATATTTCCTCTTAATGCATTCTTACCTTTAAAGTGAACTGCCTGATCCGCACTGCTTATCATTTAGCATTAATATTGATTCGAGCCTAAAGAAGCGATTGTGTATCAGAGGTACAGAACATGTTTTGAGTGTCACATAAGGAATTTATCTAGCCGGAAGTATTAGCGCTAATCGATTTAAGATCGTCACCTTTTGCTTAATCAATTCAATTCAATTTTATTTGTATAGCGCTTTTATCAATTGTCATTGTCTCAAAGCAGCTTTACACAAAGGAAGTTTGTATGAAATGTGGATGTGCATGAATCAAAATGATCAGATTAATTCACAATTAATATTAAATCAATATTTATTAAATATAGAACAACTTTGAACTATGTCTATACATATACGTGATCCTATTAAAATGCCCTGGGTAAAGGGTCGTCCAGGACCAGAGTTAAGGAGCCCTAGCTGTAGACGGTTACTTAAATCCTGGGCATGACCAAAGAAATTACTGTTAGGACTTTTTATTTGTTTGGAAACGCAATCTAAATGTTTTAGTTGTTGTCCTCAGTATAGAGTGAAACGGTTAACTTTTCAGTAGAACACGGTTCTCGAGAGTGATGTGGTCTAAAGTTGGACATCTGTTCCTCTACATTTTGAACAGATGACATAATTCATTATCAAACTCAATATCAATCAAATTTTATGTGACATTATATATAGTATAATTATAAAAATTATATTGTATAAATATTGTGTTGGGAATAAATAGGAATGTTCCTGAAATTCCTGAATTAGACTTTATCACATTGTGTTTTTATTAATTTCATATCAATATGGGTCTTTTATGATGCTGTATTATTGCTGACACCATGCAGTTTGTAAGAGCAACACATGCAATATGTTTAAAGCAACAGAACAAATGAGGCGGTACATGTGACGTGACGTACCAACAATTGATAATTTATGTATTTTTTATTAGTAATCAACCAATAAAACAACATGGAAACAATATACAGTGTACACGTCACTGGCTTTGCATCTATGTATGGCAAAGATCGCTGTTCAGTTTTTGTTTCACACATTCGAGCTTGTGCATGAAATTCAAGACAGAGCTTCCCCAGAGCACTTGACTGGAACCTGACTCCGTGGCTTTTGGCTGAGATAATGAGCGAAGTCTATATTTGGACTAAATGCTTTTAGGATTTTCAGCTCTGTCTTGATTTTTATGTGTAAAAAAAAAAAAAAAAGAAAGAAACAAAACATTCATCTTTAAATCCTATATATTTTATTCCTGATCCATATCTATACCTGTAGTATATTAATGCATTTTTATTTTTCAATAGAATAAGCCAGTTCAAAATCTAGCGCTGTTGCACCGTCACAATAATCACAAAAACTAAAAGAATGATCTGTTAACTGGAATAAAACCTGACAAAAACAAAAGGATTACTGTAGATATATTTAGAGCTTTTTCAATTAATATTTCATCATTTCTTAGTAAGTTGAATACAGGCTAGCCATTAAGAATTTATTACTCCTAGTGACATGAACTCTTAGAATATTAATCTGTCGTCAGTGAATTAACATGAATCGCTAGAAATGAAAAATTTAAAACAGCAACAAAACAACTGCAAAATATTTCAGGCAATCGTTAATAACAAGAGCACACAGTAGCGAAAGGCAAACTCAAGCAAGGTCTCCAGCATGCTCTTTCTGACCATACTGGGGGAAAAAAAAAAACAGAAATAGAAATGAATAAGATACTGGGGAAAACTCATATAACAGTAAAGTATTAAAACATGTATAAAGCTACAATTTGAGCATTTCTTTTTTGTGGCAGTTCTAATCTATTTGTTACTTTCTGGACAATAAAACGTACGCTCCAGTAGATCAGTAGATCACTGTCTTTTGGAATATGGCAAAAGCAAATGCACAAAAGTGCAAATCATATGTATACAAATTATTAAAAATATATATTTTTAAACAAAAGCAAGCCTTTACTTCTGCAAAAGGCTGTAATGGGGAAAAAACATAATGTTACATTTATTCCATATTTTCACTCACCTTCTATTTGCTCTTCATCCGTACAGCCGTATTCTTCTGCTCTTTGGAAATGTTTCTCAGACAGTTTAGTAACAGCTCACTGAACTGCATAATTTATACAGGAATGAACCAAAGAGATAATGTTACTCTAAGTGAGTGTAGTTGATACATTTAAGGTGCCCTTTCCAACTATAACAGGGAGCCCTTGCATACTTTCAGACACATGTTTCCTAGACTTTTGTGAGAACACTTTCTCAGACTCGCCAAGGACAGATATGTACTGTACCTGGAGAACCTTCAGGAAAAGAAGAGCTACAAACGCATGACAAAAGGGATTCTAATGCAGAGGTCATCTTGACTGTGGGAAATCTTTTTGCCAAAATCAGCACAACAGCTAATGGACAGAATCTGTTGGACTGGACATTTAAAAAAAAAAAAAAAAATGAGGGATATAACCATGCAAGGTAGAGTCCTGAGTGAGTGTAATGTTTGTGGCATTGAAGAAAGCATGCTTCTGATTTGCAGCATGAAAAAAGACCTGCTTCTGATTCAGGACTGTAATAAAGAAAGCTAGACTACAAATTTTGTCATTCTTAAAAAAAAAATTTTTTTTTTTTTTTATCTTTGCCATTTTTATTGAAGTCTATTGAAATGCACCAGTTTTTTTACAATGAAATTTTCTGACATTATTTTTGATATAGTCATAAACTAACATAAAATGCCACCAAAGAAACCTGCAGCAGCTGCACAAGGAGCAAAAAATGGACAAAAAGGGGCAAAGGCAGGGGCTAAGGCAGCGACTAAAGAACCACCTGCAAAAGGCAAAGTAAAAGAAGATCCTAAGAAGGCAAAAGGAAAGGGAAAGCCAGCTGTGACCAGTGAATCTGAAGATGGCTCAGATGCAGAATTATTAAAGGCAGAAGCAAAGGCCCAACCACCAGCCCCAAAACCGAAAAGAGGTCTTAAAACTACATCTCGACTGTTTATGCGACTGTCGAAGAAAAAAAAAGTTACCCCTTTGAAAGCTTTTCAGAATCCGTCGAAGTTGCTTGCAGGACTTGGCAAGTCCAAACCTGAAGATCTAAAGAATACGTCTAAATTTATGTCAGGTTTTTTAAGTGGTGGACAAAAAAAAGTGGAGAAGAAAGAAGGTGAAAAATCTCTTTTGCTGCTCAACATTGGTGGAAAAACTAAAAGCAATGCAGCTGCAACTTCTGGTCTAGGGAGCAAATTAAAAGGATTTATGGGAAAAAAGACTACTGCACCTCCAAAATTCAAGGCTAAGGGATGGCTTATGGGAAAGATTGCGGGAGCTACTAATTGGCTCATTAGTAAATTCATATCATCTAAAACATCTCGGGGAAGACTAGGTCGCTCGGCTCGTCGTCGCAAGTCAAACATGGATAGATATGATTATGAGAACGAAGGATATGAATATGATGAGGCAGAATTTAGCTATGGGGAAGACGACTATGATTTAAGGAGCTATGAAAGAAACAGCCCACGAGGGCGATATTTGGATCACCATGAATATGGTCACGAACGATTCAGGAGACCATATGTCTTTGACTACCATGATGAAGAGTATGATTCTTATCCCGAAGATGATTATGGTTTATATGGTGACGAGAGTGATTACTATGATCCCCTTTATACAGATGAATGTGGCTATTATGTTGAAGATTACTTTGACCCATTTAATGAAAGACAACCATATGACTATTATGATAATGAAATGGACTATTATGATCCTAGGCAGCAAAGAATGGATGAATATGGTTATTTTGATAGTGGCATTGAATATTATAATGAAGCTGGTTACCCAATTGAAGAAGAATATGCCAACTATGGAAATGACGTGGAATACTACAATTATGCGGCTTACCCAGAGCAGTTTGATTATTATGGTAATCAGCACAATCTTTATGGTGTCCAAGACTGGCTCCCAGATGCTCAGATGATGTATGCAACTTACCCAAATCCATACAACCAAAATATGTACAACTATACTGTAAAACCTACATCAATTTACCTAGATCCTCTTTTAGGGGTTAATCAGCCATACACTCACCTAATGGGGGATATAATGGAACAGACTGAGCCATCTGAGATTTTTGGCAATGAAAATGCACATCTAGCAATGGAAAATACAGTGACTGGAGATCAGTTTCGGCTCCCGAGACCACAAGTCAAACTGTTTGGGAAAGAGAAACTTGAAATTGCGAATCCACCGTCTCCGCATATTGCCCTCAATGATTTAGAAATGATGTCTGATATGCAACATGAAAACCCTCAAATATTTCCTCACACTATGGGGTTTCCTCAACACATGTCACAGCAAATGGTAGAAATTCCACAACAGTCTTCCACAGCAACTGTTATGCTAAGCCAGCAAACACCAACAGCATTTCCTGCAGCAACAGTTGGCGGTCCTGTTTTGGTCCAACAAACACCAACAGGATTTTCAGCAGCAACAGGTGGTAGTCCCATTTTGGTCCAACACACACCAACAGCATTTCCTACAGCAAGAGCTGGCAGTCCTGTTTTTGTCCAACAAACACCGGCAACATTTTCTGCAGCAAGAGCTGGCAGTCCTGTTTTGGTCCAACAAACACCGGCAGCATTTCATGCAGCAAGAGCTGGCAGTCCTGTTTTGGTCCAACAAACACCTGCAGCATTTCCTGTAACAACAGGTGGGAGTCCTATTTTGGTTCAGCAATCACCAGCAGTATTTCCCTCATTACCTAGTGGTGGTCCTGTTTTCGTGCAGTCACCACAATTGCCAACTTCCCCATTACTTCAAGCAAGGTCTCCTTTTCCTCCACCCATGCCAGTATCACCCACTCCAAGCAGACACTCGTTTGGACCTGTGGGTCACATGCCACTCTCAACACCAGTAACACCCGTTTTATCTGCAAGGAGATTTGAGCCAAGCTATGTTGATCAAGTAAATTCCCCTTACATCTATCCAGATCCTATGCTTCAGAGACCTGAATTTCCCTTTGAGACTATGCAACAAACAACACTAAGACGAAGAAGTCCTCATGTCTCACCACAGCTTTCTATCAGGCGCGGTAAAATTTTACCAGGACGAAGAAGTCCTTTATCCCACCAAAGGTTTGATACCCAACAGCAGGTAATAAGTCCTGGGTTTTCACCAAGACATCAAAGAGTATTTGGTCAGTCATCATGGAATATGAATACACAAAGACCTCCATCACCTCTTCAAAAAAGGTTTACCCCTCCATCTTCCCCACAATTTTCAAGACGAGGACCATCTCCGACGGTCCCTTTGAAGGGCAAGTCTCCCATACCCCAAAGAAGACCTTTATCTTCTAGAGTACACTCACCTAATGTTGTCGAAAGACAAAGTCCATTGCGTGACTCATTAAAAAGAAAAAGCCCTCCCCCATCTCCAAGACTGAGCCTGCGGCAAAGTTTACACTCAGGCCCCCCTCCAAGTCCTTTCAGGCCAATTGGTGGAAAAAGACATGACTCATTTATATCCTCAAGATCAGTTGCTGATTCATCACAACCATCTTTAAGAAGAATGAGTCCTCCTCTATCTCCAAATGTTGATCGACAATCTGCACATTATCCACCAGGACCCCCTCAAAGAACAGGATCACCAAGACCAATGTCCTCTTCTGCCACAGGCTCTCAGCGACCTCTTTCCCCTACACCATCAAGATTTTCTGCTAGAATCCAGCATGATACACAAAGCTTGTCTACCCATCCATCTACACGTAGATTTAGAGGATTTGGTCGAAATAAAGTACCAATGGGCACTGTTAAACCATCCCCTGTCAATCCAGTTTTGCAAAGAAGAAGCCACCAGGAACATACTCTAAACCAAAACATATCTCCATTCAGATCTTCCATTCACAATGGAGTAATAGGTTCAGGGTCTATGCATCAAAGTGTAACCTCATCACCGGTTATGTTAACCAGACAAGGTTCTAGACCGACAACAATCCGAGACTCAAAAAGATTTTTCCCAACAGGAACTCCAAATCTCCAGAGAAGTTATCATCGTCCTGTTGGGAGAGGTCGTCCTGTTGTAAGAGTACCAATAAACCCTCTTCCACTAAGGCAGTCCGTCGGGGGGACAAGCCAACCTATTGTTATGAATGGTGATGCTCATTTTCCGCAGCAAGTTTTAATGAATGGACTAGGATCATCATTGCCCCCACCACCCCTGATGCACACACCAAATCAGATGTCGATGGGACCAGGTTCACCTCATCTAACAGCAAGACCTGGATCACCTCAGCTTGCAATGAGACCAGGCTCACCTTATTCCCCAATGAGACCTGGCTCACCCCATCTCCCAGCAAGTCCAGTCTCCCCCAATATCCCACTAAGACCAGGCTCGCCTCATCTCCCAATGAGACTTGGCACACCGGTTCTTGTGCACTCTCCACAACTTGGGAATCTTTCTACTCCTTTAATAACAAATCCCCTGCATAATCAAGCCATCAACCATACTGCATTCAGTGTTACACCTGGTGGCCAGCCTCAAGAAATAATATCATTTGACCAGACAGTTGTTCAAGGTCCTTCTCTTCTCTTAACAAATGGCATACAGAATCCAAATCTTTCCACTGCTTCATATAATTCACCACTTAAAGGCTTCAATCCTGCACAGTCTCCACTAATGGCACACATCAATCAGAATGCAATCCAGTCTTCTTATAACTCAACGATTCAGAGAGCTGCATCTCCTACTCCTACAGTAGTGATACCACCAGATGTTCAAGTCACTTATCAAGGTTCTCCAATGCTAAATAATGCACTCCAAAATCCATATCTTCGTAATTCTTCATTCAGCACCTCTTTACAGAGAGTTGCATCCTCACATCCAATGGTCACGCAGCAAGTCTCAGTGCATTCTTCCCCAGGTCTGGCAAGCTCATTGCAAAATCCTCATCTAAAAATGTCACCATCTTTACTGTCTGGTGCCCTACAGAACAGCAATTTGCGCAATGCTTCATACATGTCTCCTCTACGGAGAAGCCCTACACCTATCGTCCAGGCGCAAGGACATTCTTTCCTTTTGTCAAGCGCATTAAAGAATCAAAACATTCAAGGTGCTTCTTTTAGATTACCTAATGGAGCAATATTTTCCAGGACCTCAGAAAACCAAAAAGAGGAAACAGCACCATCAGTATTGGCAAATGCTTTACAAAACCCAAATCTCCGTAAAGCGACTTACAGGTTGCCAGATGGAACAATCAAATCAAGAAATGAAGTAGAACAACCAACTTCATCTCCTTCCCTATTATCTAATGCCATTCTTAATGCCAATGTCAAAAAAGCTTCCTACAAAATTCCCGATTCAATTTTCTCACGGGGTTCTAATCAAGCAACTGAAACTAAACAATTTTCCCCATACCTAGGAAATGCTTTACAGAATTCCAACCTCCGCAATGCTTCTTATAAATTGCCAGGTGGAAATATCCTTTCTCGGGACCAGAAGACTGAGCAGTCCCCCTCCAGTCTTCTTTCAAATGCGCTTCAAAACGCTAGCCTTCGCACAGCTTCCTACAGGCTTCCAGATGGAACACTTTTAAACAAGAGCTCAGGACAGGATTCAAAGCAAAATATTTCTTCCCATCTGTCAAGTGCTTTGCAAAACACAAATCTTCGTAACGTTAGACTCCCCAGTACCTCTGGTCTATTTGGAAAGCCCAACAAGAAAGAACAAACTTCGGTGCTGTCCAGCGCACTTCAGAACCAAAATCTTCGTAAAGCTACCTACAGACTGCCTGATGGAACAATTACTACCAGGGGTAAAACTGCTGAAACTGCTCAACCTACATCACCATTTTTGGGAAGCGCCCTGAAGAATGTTCATTTACACAAAGCCACCTATAAATTACCCACAACTTTGAGGAGATCTCCGGACGATCCAAGGTATGCAGTGGTGACACCTCAGGTTCAGGGTCAACCTGGTGAACATTGGGCTCAAGCCCACACAATAGATGCTCATGAGCCAGATGATGTTTGGTCCTCAGAAAGAGTCCTTCCACACCATACTGTGCAGAACCTCATAAAATGGTCCATGTACAGGGATGAAGAACTGGTGGATTTTGTCGTCCCCGTGTATCCTGGACAAGATGCTGACGTTTCTGAGCCTGAGTGGTCACCAGACAGGGAAGGTGAACCTCAAGGCCAGTGGTACGATAAGGTACAAAGCTAAAAGCCTGGATATAGATCAGCCTAGCTTGTAATTAGTCATTTAGGAGTTTTGTAGTTTCATAATTTTTCCTATAAGAATCTTTTACTTTGATTAGTACACCACATATACAGGACACAGTAGTACATTCTATAATGCCAAACAATATATGGAGTAATGTTCTTTTTCATGTCCAGAAGGTGCACAGCACTGGAGCACATAGTTTGGAGTTTCTCAGCATTTTTGCATTTGCCCAGGACAAGAAATGAGCAGTGCATCATAGTTACTACACCTTTTAATATATCTAGCTGCACTTCTTTTTCCTTTGATTTATTTGTGCATTTACTCTGGCATGCAGATGTACTCTATCCGAAGTCTGCCCACAATGTTGTACCGAGAGCGCGCTGAAGAGGACGGCGTTGAGGACATGACACAACTTGAGTATAAAACTTCTTTAACTTTTTATTTTTTTACTGTTAAATGATTTGGAGATTTGTACCGGCAGCTGCTGTATACAGTATAATATAATGACAATCATGCTCTTGTTATAAACTTCTTTAAAACTCCTTTTTCTAGGGAACTTCACGAAGCCTCTGTTTTGCTCAACCTTAAAAAAAGGTTTGAACGAGAACTGATTTATGTAAGTATTTTCAACCCTTTCCCAGAAATTGTCCACCACAGCTTTTGTGTGATCATATATTTTGGCTTGTGTCAGCTTGTGCATGGATCCTGCATAAGTGATACATGAGTTTGGCTAAATTTTGCTTTTTCTTAAGACATACATTGGAAGTATTCTGGTTGGTGTAAATCCATACAAGATGTACAATATTTACGGGACAGACATGGTGCTACAGCACAAAGGACATGCCCTTGGAGAAAATCCTCCGTAAGAACTAAGTATCTTCTTTCTTTTTTCCTATTTGTTAAACACCAAAGACCAGAACTGGCTAGACTGTCATCTCAGATACTTTCTTTGCAGGCACTTATTTGCTATAGCAAATGCTGCTTACACAAAAATGATGGATGCCAAACAGAACCAATGCATTATTATCAGGTAATGTTGGATTATGTTGACAAGCATATTATATTATCATTTATTTTAGTTGATATTTTAGTTTATGAAACTATTCAACCCGGTTTTTTTTTACAAAAAACGTATTAAGGAATCAGAGTCAATTGTGGTCGACACAGTTGATGATCTGGAACATTTTAAACCTCTCTCTCTCAGAAGAAGAAGATACTTGTAATGCAAGACTGATAGTGTCTGGCTTAGGACTGGACGTACGGATCATGTCTCTGAAATGTACCCAGTGTCGTCTCAAGCAAGCTGGCATGACACACGCATTTTAGCATTTGATTTCACCTCTGTCTAACCAGACACCATGCTCATTACTTAAATGCGAAGTAAAGGAGGTGGAAATGGTTTCATTACACGCCAAGTGTCTGTGCTACTTTACCTAAGTGCGGCGTTAAACGGATAATTAGGGATTTAGGAATTTGATTATTATCTTTCAGTGGGGAGAGTGGCTCTGGGAAGACTGAGGCCACAAAGCTGGTCCTGCGCTATTTAACTGCAATACAACACAAGCGCAACATTACACAGCAGGTATGGTTACATGGGGTTTTTTTTATGATTAAAATTTTTTTATTCGGATTTCCTTATATTTGGATCCAACGAATCTGTTTTTTGTCTGTTTGTGTTTGACTTGCACATGCCGTGAGACAGATTGAGGTATTGTACAGCGTGTGCCTTGCTTGTATGTGTGCACCCTGAATACTGTATATCCTTCATATATTATGTATGCAGTTGTGTACGTTTATTTTATTTTAATTTATACCACTGAATTCTCATGTCTGTTGGTCATTAAATAATTCAATAATAGTCCTGCTCCAAAATCTAGTTGAAAGCCTCTCCAGAAGAGTGGAGACTATTATAAAAGAGACTGAATATTGAATAGAATGTATAAAATGGGTGTGATGGTCAGGTGTCCGCATACTTTTGACTGTATGATGTATTTACAGAGGGTTACTGATGATGAGGTGTTTGACATAATGCACGTTTAGTCTTTTTTATTGGTTGACAGTTTGTAACTTCCTGTTTAAATCTACAGATTCTTGAAGCTGCTCCACTCCTAGAGTCATTTGGAAATGCCAAAACTGTCAGGAATGATAACTCGAGTCGATTCGGGAAATTCATTGAGATCTTTTTGGAGGAGTGAGTGTGATTTTTAAAAAATAATCTTTATTTGTCTGCATGTTTGAACTCATACAAAGCCTGATCATATCTATCGACTGATATCATTTTCTATTAGATGTTTTGTCTTTATTTGAATATTGTTTACTGTAAAAATACTTTTATATTGTCTCTTTTCAATTAATGTGGTATTTCAAAAAACAATAAATTTAAAACATGATATTTAACACTAAAACTATATTTCTTTGTCTTTTTATAAATCAGGGGTGTGATTAGTGGTGCCATAACCTCACAGTATCTACTTGAAAAGTCAAGGATTGTGTTTCAGGTAATCTTTGCAATTCATTTAAAAAAAAAAAAATCTTTTTACGTGCAGTTTTGGTTGCATGCTTGGTTTGTATGTATGTAGCTGGCGTTTTTATATTTCTGTGCGTTGTACGGTTTTTATTCCAGGCCAAAGATGAAAGAAACTACCACATTTTTTATGAGATGCTTGCAGGCCTTCCTTCACAGCAAAAACAGTCATTGTACCTCCAAGAGGCGGAGACCTACTATTACCTCAATCAGGTGACTTTACACTAAGACTAAGTACAGAATGTGCCATCTAATTCTGAATGCTTAGTTGTTAAGTAAAAATATTCTTCTCTGTTACCTTTTGTTGTGTTTTATACAGTATAAATGTATAGACACACATATACATTAAGGATGTCAATATTAATGTGCTAACGCATGTGATTAATCTAGAAATTTCAATTTGCGTTATTATTGCAAATTAATCATATGGCCATTATGATTAATTAATTATATAGGGTGATAAGTTTGAACCTAATGGCTTCCCATAATGACAGCGTGGTTACCTGTTAAATGTTAATGTTTAAGATATTATAAAATTCTATAATCTGTTTCCTTTAACCAGTTTGTCATGCTAGTTAGTTAAGTTATGCATTTCTTTCTTCCAATATTGCACATTTATAATACAAGTAAATGTGAGTACAGCGGTACCTCGGCATGGGAATTTAATCTGTTTCGGAGGCGAGTTCTAAAGGTGAAATTTTAAATTGTGAAACCCATAGGAAATAATGTAAATGTTGTATATTACCAATTTCCAACACTATAATCATATTTTCGCATATAAAAACAATCAAAACATTTAGAAAAGACATGAAAATGAAGTATAATGTGAAATAAATGGACATTAAACCTCACTTAACCTTAATTTATGATTCCTCTTGGCGCCGGCTGCTTTAAAAACCAAACTGAAAGCGGCTCCGTTTTCTTCTTGCTACCGTCCTCGATAACCTCCTTGTGTTATGTCTTCACTAAATCGTGCACAAAATGCAAAAAAAAAAAATGATCGTAAACTCACTTCACTTAGCGGTTATGATCGTATGCCAAAAATGCTTTGTATGGCGATGCAATTTGCTCGCAAAATTTCAGTTCTTAAGGCAAAAATTACTTTAAGAGGACATTTGTATGCCAAGGTTCCACTGCATTTTAAAATTGTGATTAACTGTCACTGTGATTGACTGATTAATTACAGTCTATGTCTGTGATTAACTAGATACAATTTTGTCATCAATTGACAGCACTAATTTACATATAATTATATCATTATATATATGAATATATATGTTTCATGTGATGTGATTTACGATTTTAACATTCTATTACACTTAGGCATTTGACAGACGCTGTTATCCAGAGTGACTTACAAAAAGATACATTTTTTTAGTTAATTAAACAAAATCTACCAGTTTTAAATGTAAGTTATGAATAAAGCTGACCGTACTTACTTTGATTACTCAGACACTCATACAGTATCTTCTTCTGCCGGTCAGGGTGGGAACTGTGAGATCACGGGTAAGAGTGATGGAGAGGACTTCCGCAGGCTTCTCAGTGCCATGGAAATCCTTCATTTCAACCCTGAAGATCAGAATGGCATCTTCAGAATCCTGTCTTCTATTCTCCATCTGGGAAATGTCTTTTTCGAGAGATATGAGGTAGAAAAACTATATATTTCACCCATATGTGGACGGGATATCACAAGTGTTACAATTTTCTTTGACAATTATTTAAATCCTACGACTTAATAGGATGTCCTTCGTCTCATAGACAGACTCCCGGGAGATGGTGTCGGTGGTGAGTGCTCAGGAGATCAGAGTGGTGGCCGAACTCTTACAGATTTCTCCTGAAGCCCTGCAGAAATCAATGACTTATAAAGTGACGGTAGGGAGAAAAAACCTCCAGGTAGCAGTTATGTAGTTATTTGGTAATCAAAAGTTCCCGTTCATTGTTCAGAAATCAAATGACAAATTTTTAAAACTACTTTAAAAAGTAGAAGTACACAAAAAAACTATTCAATTGCAGTAACGCGAGTAAATTTAATTCATTATTTTCCACCTCTGGTGCTATAGAAAATGAGTGAGATTTTATTTTATTCTATACACTTTTGCACATTTTTGTCTCTATGCAACTTTTTGCTTTCACCAAATTACACTTACAGTATGATCCCGTCTTTATGATTTTATTTTACAATGACCTTTTCCATTTGGCATTCTTGGCTAGCGCTGGGTCATTATAGCCTCAACCTGAACTGTAAGAATGTGTATAATCATCCACATTGATGCCGTTATCTAATCACCCAAACAGACAATGTGAAGTGCAGTGCAGATACAGGTCAAGAGCTGCGGATCGTGTTCACATCCAACACTGGGATAAAGAAAAATTGTGATCTGTCTGACTTTGATCCTACAATAAATGAGCAGGAAAACCTCATTTTAGTGCGGCCAGTCAGTGTTTATAATAGATGTGATAAAAGTTAGGCAAAGGACACAAAGTTTGTAGAAAACGGGATATTTTCAGATAAAGAGTCCCTCATCAGCTGCGTCAGCTAAAATGCTTCTAAAAGTAGGAGGTGAGCCCAGGGTGGCACAGCGGGTAGTGTTGCTGGCTCGCAGCTCCAGATTCCCCAGTTTGATCCTGAGCTCGGGTTACTGTCTGCATGGAGTTCTACATGTTCTACCTGTGTCGGTTTAGATTTCCTCCAGCTTGTCAGTTTTCCCTTCACCTCCAGAAACAATGAACTGGCCATGATAACATGCACCAGGTGTAAGTAAACGTGTAAACGTGTCGTATAGTCCTGCATCCGATACAGGGTGTATTCTCACCATATAATGACCTGAGTGATGAATCTCCTGTTTCTAGAAAGTCTTAGTCTGTCTTGCTCAGAGATAGATTTACCTAGTGTCTGGTGTCTGGACTAATTTTAGACTCGTCTGATTAAAATTAGAATATGGCCTTGTGGTGGATTTTTTATTCTCCCCACATTGAAGTTGCCCTAATTTTAAAACAATAAACAAATACTGTAACTTTCAA
>JAQQZT010000023.1:18928915-18953561 GCA_030068275.1 Clarias platycephalus
TACATCACTTCTATAATCAAAATCAGAAAGATTAATAGTTTTCTATAATATTACTGCATGCATAAATATGTTCAATTAAAATATGCTTACAGCCTGTCCATAGGGGTATTAATAAAGTGTTTCCAGAATGTTTAGTTTGCTCTCTATGACTGTTGTCTAGACGTAATCTGTTTGGTTGGGAAAGAAAAAGTTAATTCAAGTTGTTCATGCAGTGCTGTGAAAAAGTAGAATTTTTTCTTTTATTTTGCACACTTAAATGATCCAATCAATATTACACAAAGATAACCAGAGTAAATACAAAATGTAGTTTTTAAATGATGATTTCATTTATGAAGGGAAAAAAGCTGTCCAAACCTGCCTGGCCCAATGTGAAAAAGTAATTGCCCCCCCCCCCCCAAAACCTAATAACTGGTTTTGGCACGCTTGGCGGCAACAACTGGGATCAAGTGTTTGTTATCACTGGCGATGAATCTCTCATGTCACTGTGGAGGAATCTTGACCCGGTTTTCAAGCCGGACTCTGACTAGGCCACTCCAAAACCTTAATTTAGTTTTTTTTTGTTTTTTGGGTTGTTTAGAGGTGGACTTGCTGGTGTGTTTCGGGTCATTGTCCTGCTACATAATCCAAGTGCACTTGAGCTTGAGGTCGCGAACTGATGGCCAGACATTCTTCTTTAGGATTCTCTGGTAGAGCGCAGAGTTCATGGTTCCATCAATTATGGCAAAATCGATTTCCAGGTCTGTAATGCCCCAGACCATCACGCTACCACCACCATGTTTCACTGTGGGTATCTGGTTTAGTGCCAGATGTAACGGGAAGCTTTACAGAGCAGAAGTAGCAGATATACATCTCAATATCAATAACTGTTCAAAGGAGATTATTGTGTATTTTGGATAAACGCCTTCAGTATTGTTTTATAGTGTAGAAAGAAATAAACATCAGGAACGACCATTATTGTGACAGGGAGTGTATATATTTAATATATACTTAATACTGAAATGTCTTTTTCTATAGGAGACACTAAGGGAGAAGATCTTTACTCCTCTATCAGTGGAGAATGCAGTAGATGCCAGGTAAGCCATGAAAGCCATTCGACTATTTCCCTACAATGTCCAGACTGGAAAAGAAGTTTAAATTGATAATAGCAATTCCTGTCCAAAAATATATACTGTATATCCAGAGATGCAGTTGCCAAGATCCTGTACTCGCTCCTTTTCAACTGGTTAACAGACAGAATCAATACTTTGGTTTACCCGATGAGCGACGCTCTGTCCATCTCCATCCTTGATATCTATGGATTTGAGGTATTGTAATAAACTTAGCTTGGTTTTTTTTTTTCCTTCTACGTTTTAAAGGCGCTCTAAACGGAGGTTAAAAACACAATTGTGTTGGTGAATCCGTTGCCTTTGTGCTTTACAGGACCTCATTTTCAACAGTTTCGAACAGCTTTGCATAAACTATGCGAATGAGTACCTGCAGTTCTTTTTCAACAGGGTCATTTTCAGGGAAGAGCAAGTAAGCCTTTTCTGTTAGTCTTAATCCCCAGAGCGCTCTCACTGTACAGATTCCGCAATACATCTGAATAAATGAATTTCACTATCTAAGGAGGAGTACAGCAGGGAGGAAATCCCCTGGGAGGAGGTGTATTATAACGACAATCAGACCTGCATTGACCTCATTTCGGCAAAGCCCCATGGGATACTCCGCATCTTGGATGACCAGAGTGGTTTTCCACAGGTGCGTCAGAGTCATTTATCTCTTTTCGAGGTTCTGTGCTTATGTTCTTCAAACTGTGATTTAAGTAGTCGTATCTTTAGGCCACAGACCACACCTTTCTTCAGAAATGTCACTACCATCACGGCCACAACCCGTTATATTTCAAGCCAAAAATGCCTCTGCCTGAATTTGCCATTAGACACTTTGCTGGGAAAGTCACCTATCAGGTATATTTAATCATTTATCCACAAATGCCATATATATTTTTGAAAGACTGCCCTGAGTCTTTCTTCTTTTTTTTTTTTAACAGGTCCATAAATTTTTGGACAAAAATCATGACCAGGTTCGACAGGAAGTGCTCGATCTTTTCATGCAAAGCAAAAATAAGGTAACGGTCCTAACAGCGCCAACAGTCCTGAGAACCTTCTCTGCATTTGGTAACATCCATGCATATTTGTACAATATCTTCTCCTAGATGGTTGCACAGCTGTTCACAAGCTATTCAGAAGCTCTCAATCAACAGAAGATAGTCAGAAAGAACAGCACGGTTACACGCAGATACCAGCCGTCCACGGTTGCTGCCAAGTTCCAGCTATCTCTAATGGAGCTCGTGGAAAAGATGGAGAGGTAGACCATGTTTGGAATGTACTTTATTTGCAAAAAAAAAAAAAAGAAAGAAAGGCCTGCTTGCTCTTTTACCTAAACCTGTGATTTCTTCCATTTGGTGCCAGATGCAACCCGTTCTTTGTGCGCTGCATAAAGCCAAACAATAACAAGGTACGTACAGTAGTCCTGTATAAGAGTCTCGAGTGTTCAGCAGTAGATTGGACGTGTGTTAAGGTGTTGTGCTAAGAGTCTGTGATACCTCTAGGAGCCTGGAGTGTTTGACATGGACCTGGTCAGCACCCAGCTTCGTTACTCTGGGATATTGGACACCATCCGTATCAGGAGACAGGGCTATCCTATCAGAATACTGTTTGATTTCTTCCTTTTTAGGTAAAGTCCCAGGTGACTGTGGTTAAACAGTATCACCCTGAACATACTTTCAGTTCTCTCTCTCTCTCTCTCTCTCTCTCTCTCTCTCTCTCTCTCTCTCTCTCTCTCTCTCTCTCGGTCACTCCTCTCTATCTCTCTCACACACACATATTTGTTTTAGTGTCCTTAGGAGGACCTTTGACAGAGCAAGGACTTGCAATTAGGACAACATTAATAATTGCATTGGCTCAAGCAAAAAAAATAATAAAAAAAATTAAAAAACAGGCAGTTGAGATGGAACAGAATAAAGTCATGCAGCTTTTACTGATCACTGATCAGCCACAACATTAACATCTCCACCGCCAGGTGATCTGACTAACACTGATTATAAATTATATACCAGTAAACTGGTGACAGTATCATGGGAACCCAAGGCTCATTTATTCCCACTGGGACCAAAGACCAGCCTGTCTGGTCCAATCCCACAGAAAAGCCAATGCAGCCCAATCCAGGACGTTGGCTGGGACGACGTGGACCTCATGAACGTCCTCCAAGAAGTCCAGATCTCACTCCATGTGTTTTTTTTTTTCCTGTGGGGTCGATGCAAAGGAGGAGGTGAACAGGACTAGCACAATGGAGGACTTGGAGGCACGGATTCAGAAGGTTCTTCCCTCAGCTGTTTATAAAAAATGGTTGATACCATTGGTGCCTACGTTGAAATTTAAAGATTTTCTATAATATTTATATGTAGTAAAGTACATGTACAGTTTGTTTCTATAAATTTGTATTAGAAATATGGACTTTATTACCAATTTGTAATGTCTAGTTACTTTTCTCCCACCACAGTCCACTGCACATGGGGCCCAACAGGCAAAGAGCCCAAGGCCACTGTCTCATCTCCCAAAAATCCCCAGACCCCAATCCCGTCGAGCACCCATGAGACTTTCACCTACAGCACCCAAAGGATCCACCACTAACACCCCAGCACCAGACATCATAGCACATCCCCACGAGACTTTTGTAGATACACCCCGAGGGGTCAGGGCTGTTTTGATGGCATAAGGGGAACCCATATATCACTGGGCATGATGTCATGTAATGTTATGGCTGATTTGATAAATCAAAAGAGATACCTAAAGGTACAGTTGCAATGGCCTTCACTATGAAGTAAAGTGTATAGTCTTGTGTCTAGAAGCTCCTTTTGAGTGGTTTTAGACGTACCTTTTTACAGCAGTCTTTCAGAAGATATCATTAACCGGAGTTGTCAGGTTTCAGTTATTTTTCCATCTCAACATTTCAAAAATCACTTAACACTGATCATTGTAAATGGCATACATGTTGTCTTCTTTTTTTGGTCAAAGTTTCTCAGGCATTTCACAGATATATTTGATAAACAAACATTACTCAGTAATCCCCGTTCCCTCCAATCTTTACAATATTTTTTACAATACAGTGTATCTTATAATAAAGATGGGTCTGTACATCATAGATACAACGTGAACTCAGACTTTCAGAGCCATTTTTGTAGAAAAGTATTCAGTTAAATTTTCAAAATTTGACAACTTGACAACCCCGATCATTACCGTCTCCTCCCCCGAGCCTGGGGCAGCGTGATTCTTTCCCTATTGGGCCTCTATTAGTAATTGTTGTCATCCCCAATTTGACCACTAGTTGTAATAATATCTTTATGCATTTTTATTTATTATTTATTATTATTAATCCAGCTGGTTAACGCTATGCCTGCACATAAACCTTAACCTCAGGAGCCAAAAGAAAACTTTATAACTCTTTTTTACATTTTGTAAATGTGTGTTTGCCTTTCATCTCTTTTAGATACAAATCCCTACTGGGCCTAAAGCAGGCTCCTCCTGCCACTGCGGAAAACTGCGTTATCATGCTTAGGAAGCTTTGTCCTGTCAGACCAGGAGCTTTTGAAGTGGGCATCACCAAGGTGGGGTTCTCCGGTCCAGATTTTATCATCCATAACACAATATTCAGGTCTCGAGCAAAATTGTTTGCCATTGTGTGATTTGTTCCTCTTGATGTATATTTGCATTAGATTTTTTTAAAAGAAGACATATATTACGTTCTGGAGAGTAAGAGAGACAGGATGAGGCATGTGGCTGCTTTGACCTTGCAACGCTACACTCGAATGTTCTTTGTTCGGAAACGCTATGTAGCATTTCGCATGAAAATCATTCGATTGCAGGCGCACTGCCGAGGTTACCTCATACGGTACAGATTCTCAATACGGCCCCTTAAATTTCCCTGAATAACAATAATCCATAGCCTTATAGTCCTGTCCCGGGGTTAATTCTGATACTCATACGTTCCTATGTGGGTTTTCACAGGAAACACTATGTGAAAATGCGAGTGAGCCTGGTCAGATTCCGTTCGGTGGTTCACATGTATGTAAATCAAAAGAGATACATAAAGGTACAGATGTTCACCATAAATGTCAACATGTTCATATGGTGTGTTAAATTCAGTTACTAAGCTGCATCCATTACACGTCTCTTCGCAGATGGTGTTAGACGCCAAGAGGAAGGCAGAAGAGGAGAGAATCCAAGTAGAAATGGTCAGAATTACAACTTTTAGCCTGTTTGGTCTGTGTAAAGGTGTGTAAAATTTTAAAACGTTTATTTTTATGATTAACTTGCAGGAGTTAGCAAAGCGGGAAGTCGTCAATGTCACACACCTGCCCATTCCAGCAGAACTCGGAGGATTATTGCAAGCAGTTGCAGGTACAATTGCAATGCTAGTGCTAATGCCTTGAAAGAAAGGACAATGAGAAATCATAGCTTTGTAGAATGTAATGAGCCTATCCCAGGAGGCTTAGAGCACGAAGCAGGTTACACCCTGGACACGGTCCCAATCCATCGCCAGGCACACACACCTACACACACTCGCACACTCATTCACATTAGAGGCAATTTGGGAACGCCAATTAGCCTAATCTGCATGTCTTTGGACTGTCGGAGGACCCCGGAGTACCCAGTGGAAACCCACCAAGCACAGGGAGAACATGCAAACTCGGACCCTGGATGTGCAAGGTGACAGTGCTAACCACTACACCACCTGGATAATTACTGCGCAGTGATTAATCAGAGATCAGCTGCAACAAGTTATTTAACCCTAACTGTTCAAAGAGGAGCTTCTCATTTCTTAAACAACCATATCAGGTGACATATCCTGTTTTTGTGGCAAAGATGTCACTCTGTTTCACAAGAGTCAAATTGTTGTCCTGCATCAAGCAAAGAAAACAACTACTAAAAACTTTAAAAAACACATTATTAAAACCTGCCACAGTGGTGACCCATTATCTTCGAGGAAGAAATGTGGTTGAAAAAACATCCCGAATTAGAGTGATGGGAGATCACTTAAACACATAGTGAAATCAAATCAAAAAGTACTCACGGCTCTGTTTAATAGTGGAAGTAAGAGCATTTCCGCAAGCACAGTGGGAAGAGAACTCAAGGGATTAGGACTAAAAAGCTGCGAGCCTTAAGAAAACCACTTATCAGTGAGGTTACCTGCAAAAAAAAGGAGCATAAAGAATGGACAGTAAAACATTGAAAAAAGGTCTGATGAGTCCAGATTTACCCTGTTCCAGAATGTTGTGTGCATCAGGGTAAGAAGAGAGGCAGATGACGTGATGCACCATCATGCATAGTGCCTACTGTACAAGCCTGTGGGGGGAGTGTTATGATCTCGAACAGATTGCATCTATTGGTGAGGTCAAGGTTCAGCAACGTTATGTGCCCAAAAATGAGGTCAGCTGACGACCTGAATGTACCGAATGACCAGGTTTTTCCATCAACTGAATGTTTCTTACCTGATCGCATGGGCATATTCCAAGATGATGATGCCAGAATTCATCAGGCTCAGATTAACACCATTGAAAATTTTTGGAATGTGCTGGAGAAGACTTTACGCAGTGGTCCGACTCTGCCGTAATCAATACGAGATCTTGGAGAGAAATTAATGGACGTCTGGATTGAAATAAGTGTTCTGATGTTGCATAAGCTTATCAAAACAGTTCCACAGTTGTAATCAGAGCTAAAGGCAGTCCGATGAAATATTATGCAATGGTTTTTTCTTCTTTTTTTTGTCCTGGCTACGTGTAATATTACTACAACTTGTCTGTCTGTCTTTTGTCTTTACAGGAGGTAGAGAGCTTCATTCTGATTGCTTAGCTCTTGTACAGGCGCCAACAATTCAGGTGGAATCACAGCTCACACTGCCCCTCGACATCAACAACTATCCCATTTTGAAATTCATCCAGCTTCATTTCAGAGTAAGTTGTGCTTTCATGTTTATTCCTGAAATTGATGATAAAATACCCAAAAGTTGATCGAACGATTCTATTTCGCTTTACAGGAATCAAAGTTTGGAATGTTGACCGTGCCTTTGAAAGCACCCTTGACTCATTTAGATGATGATCTCACACACGAAGCTCTAGATGTCTTCATCATGGTATAAATCTGATGCATTTACCCTGTACAGTACTGTGTTGTGTATATCATGACTTGATTATTTAAAAAGAAAAAAACTCAATTCCTTTGCAGATTTTGAGATTTATGGGTGACCCACATATGAATGGTGCCCAAGAGAATTTACTCGGAAATTACATCATCCAGAAAGGGCTTTCCAATCCTGGTTTACGAGATGAAATTCTGTGTCAAATTGCCAATCAAGTGTGGAGGAACAGCAACCCGGATAATGCCGAGAGGGGCTGGCTGCTGCTGCTCGGCTGTCTCAGTGCATTCGCGCCTTCAGCCAAAATAGAAAAATACCTTCTGAAGTGAGACATGACCCGCTTTTGTCTATGTTCCTATGTATGACTATAGTGGGTGTAGAACCCCCCCCCCCACGCTTTAAAATAATCAAATGAAATGAGCACAGCCACAGTTTATGTTTTATCCAGCTGTACATTGCAACATTAGCATCCAAGTGAAAGAGATAACACCAACATGTCAGAAAAAAAACAAAATAAAATAAACAATTTCAACACCAGGGAGTGAATTTTTTCACTGATTTGGAAAAAATTACTTGTAAACTCAATCGTATTAAGCTAATCACTGTCTCAATGGCACACAAAGCCATTTGAGTTCCAACTGTGATCAGCTGTGGTTATTTTGATAGCTCAGCATGAAAAGCTGGAGCATTTCACTCCCTGGTAGTGCAGCTGAAGTAAACAATCACTATGGGGTCTCACGGCACTGTAAAAAAAGATCTCAGGGATAAAGTCAGGAGACAGATACAAAAACATTTCAAGAGCTTTTGTTTTTTGCCTAGAAGCATGGTGAGGTCTATTATTAAGAAGTGGAAGGTATTTGGTACAACACATACCCTCCCTGGATCAGGACATCACTCTAAACTGGATAAAAGAGCCAGGAGGAAACTGGTCAGAGAGCCAACCAAGAGGCCAACAACAACTCTGAAGCAGTTGTGAGAATTTATGATAAAGAGTGATCATTGTGTGCATGTGACAATATCACAAATTCTGCAGAAATATGGCTTGTATGGGAGGGTTGCCTGACAAAAGCCACTCCTCAAGAAAGGCCACATGCAGTCACACTCGAACTTTGCAAAAATACAAGTGGTCAGATGAACACCAAACAATATCGGCCAAAACACAGAATTGGTGCTGATTTAAATTTTTTTCATGTTATTTATATAATACAGATAATCTGTGCACCAAAGAAGCTACTTCTGACGTTTATGCAACATGGAAGTGAGCAATCTCGCTTCCTCAAAAATTTCAAGTTGCTAACTTCAGCCATTTTGAAGAGATTCTTTTTTTTTTTCAGCGTTATACCATCTCGCTTCAAACAATTATCATTTAAAATGCAAATTATTCATATTTCTTATTCAAAATTGGAGTAAGCTTCTAAAAGCATAAGCAAATTATTCCTTAAATTATAGCATTCCGTTCAAAATTAAGGATTTTTTTGTTAAAAATCTGTAGGGTCTGTAACCACGTCAAATATATGTTGCAATACTTTAACAATTTTGCATTTCAGAATAATAAATTTTTTCAGGTTTATGTTTTTTCATGTGAAATCTAAATTGCCCAAGTTTCATCTGAATGACGATTAAGATCATTGAAAGATTGAAGTTTTAAATATAAAAAAGTTACGGACACTACATAAAAGCGCATGGAATCGTATTTGGCAAATGTGTTTCTTTTTATCTGATAGAAATATAAATGTGTATGGATATTTACAAAATAAGAAGCATGGATCGGGAGATAAGAAGCACTAAGTTTTATGAAAAATAGTGTTATATGATCCTATCTGAAAATGCACTTTTTCACCTGGGTGAGACACTTTTTAGCACCAATACCATGTTTTTGGCTGTATGTCTGTTGGAGATCCAAAGAGTTCACCATTCAGAAAACACCATTCCTACAGTAAAGCATGGAGGTGGTAATATCTTGTAATGGAGGTGTTTTTCTGCAGCAGAGACTGGAGCACTTGTCAGGATAGAAGGAAAATAGATGGGGCAAATTCTTGAGGAAAATCTGTTGCTCAATTCAATGAAAGAAGGTTTACCTTCCAACATGACAATGACCCAAAGCACACAGCAAAACTGACCACACGATGGCTGAAGGAGAAAAAGGTGAAAGTCCTTGCATGGACCAGTCAGAGCCCAGACTTAATCTCCATTGAAAATCTGTGGAATGACTGGAAGACTGCAGTCCACAAACGGTCTAATTAAACTCCATTCGAACAGTTCTGCAAAGAAGAGTGGGCAAATATTTGCAGATGTCTAGATGTTCAAAGTCTAGATGTTCAAAGCTTTGTGTGCCATTGAGAAGGTGATTAGCTTCAGATGATTGAGTAAATACAGCTGGATAAAACAAAAGCTGCGTCTGTCTTCATTTCAGGCTGCAAAGCAACAAAATGTGCTTATTTTAAACGGGTTATTCTTTTCTATACCCACTGTATGCACTTCATATAACCTTTTGTTGCTTCTTTGTGCTCTTTTGCATGCTGCAGGTTTGTATCGGACAATGCCTACAATAGCTATAAGGCAGCTTGCCAACATAAGCTGATCCAAGCCATGCAAAAGTCCCTTTATGGACCGGAGACGGCAAGGACGTACCCACTGTCCCTGCTGGAGTGGACTGCCAATAGAAAGAAAGCCAATATGGTGCTACAGGTGCACTGTGTCGATGGTGAGACTAACACAGCTTCCTTGACGACCTTTTTTAAAAAAAATCTTTAGCAAATTCTTGAAAGGGAAATATTGTTTGTGAAATTTCATTAGCCTTGGCTCGACACAATGTGCAATACAGAGACTTATCTCTTCATCTTATCATTCCTTTCTAATTGAGAACTGATATCGCTGCTGCGGTTTTCACGTGAAACCTAAGTGTGAAATAAGAGGAGGCCTGAAACGGCTTCTAAAGAAACTGAGAAACCAGGGTGTCAGTCTTCTTTAAGATTACCATCTGCAGTTTCTTACAGTTTGGGCATGGCTGGCATATATAGGGACACGTCTATAACACAAACACACATCACACACACAGCTTTGCACTTGTTCCTCCGATCTCCTTCTATTCTGTCTCAGTTAGCCTTGCAGAGATTTTCCATCCCAGTAAACATATTTAGGCGATTATATAGTGCTCAGGAAAATGACGTGACACATGATCTGTAGTGCTAAACCGAATGGAAAAAAACAATAAGAGGTTTTGTCTTACTTCTTTACATTACCTCTGTTTTTTTTGTTCTTTTTATAGGAACCTCCCTTCTGTGTCCTGTAAGCTCATGGACCAGTGGAGAGGATCTGGCTGGAGAAATCCTTCAGCACAGGTACTGTACACTGTATATGCAAGAGGAGAACAGGCTGGTAAAACACTCTGTCAGGCTTTACACAAGCAGGATCACACAGAGCTCAGGTTCCTGGTTCTTGAATACCCCCTTGTCCTGCACCTTCTACTGCTCTTCCTGCTTTAAGACACCTGCTTCATCTCAGCAAGGGTTTTTAATTAGCTGATTAGTTAAATTAACAGTGTTAGGAGCAGAGAAACTACCAAAATGTGTAGGACACAGGGTACTCAAGGACCAGAGATGGTAACGTTTGGAAAACTGATATTTTTATTTACAATGTATTTAGTATTATTATTATTATTATTATTATTATTATTATTATTATTCTTTTACAAAATTCTTACACCCTTTTGTACATTACTGTTATTTGCACTTATCGAACATCACCTATCACGCTTCCTACAATCTCCTTAATTGCTGCTACTTTCTATTTGCACTACTTATTATAGTACATGATGCACACCATGGCTACTTGCACACTCACTTTATGTACATCTATTACATAATCAGGACCCCCCCCCTTCCTATGTTTAATCTGTACAGTTACTGAATGTCGTGTAATTAATGTGTATAGTGTTTTGTCTACAACAAGTGTACAGTGTTTTATGTTGGTCTGTACTTTGAGAGCCACAAACATCAAATTCTTTGAGTGTGTCAACATACATGGCGAACATGGTCAACATACATGAATTCATTTTTTTTCCGGATTTTATTTAAAGATTGTAGACAAAAACGAAAATTGTTGAACTCAAAATTTACCGAGCGGCGTTTGCTTAAAGCATCATACTGTAGCACAACAAACAATTCAGTATACAGTACAGTTCCTCACGGTCCTCCTATCAGGACATCACATTTTCTCTCATTTTTGTTTGAGGACGTCATGTTCAGAGTTACATTGTTAATAAACAGAAGCACTGAGCTGTTATGACATTTTAAACATTAGAGTTTGGGAATGAGAGCTTTACAGTAGCGCAGATCTGCAGTCTCAGTGTTTTTTGGTTTTGTAGGGGTGTTACTGAGTCCTGGAAGGGTTGCTCCGTCTTCATGAAGGAGCATGGGCAGTGGGCTGAGCTGGCAGGACATGATTATGTAATGGACCTGATTGCTGACCTGGAGCTAATGCGAGATTTCCCAAAGCAGAAGTCCTATTTCATCATCTCTGCTGAGAGTCCTACCAGAACCCGGCCCAACGCCAGCCTGTTAGTAATATTATTAGTGCAAACAATGTGATTTTTGTAGTTATTTTTTAAGTGTCTGCCAAAACTGTGTTCATGTTTGAAACCAATATCATTCATGTACTTTTTGTATTTTTATTATTTTTTTTATACAGTGCTCTGTTTGGAAGTGGTTTTGATTCAGATGATGAAAACCCGCTCCTTAACCCACCAATGGCCAGCACCAGTCTCCCAGATTCGGATGGATATTACAGTCATGGTCAGATGCTTTGAAGTTTGATTGTTTGTTTGTTATTTTTCCCTTTTATCTTCTTCATATAATTAAAAAGATCAACTTTAAATGACCCATTTGAATGAATTGAGGTTTTTTGTTGCCGATAGTCGAAAGGCTGAAAGTACAGTATGTACACACGATTATCACACTCAGGTGTCCTTGTTGGACATTCCATCTCAGATTTAGTCCCTCATTTCCTGTTGTTGTTATTATAAGCTCTGGTCTTCCGAGAGGGCTCTTTGCTAAATTTTATGGCACGGCTGTGATGATTTGTGTTAGTAAAGCGTTAGTAAGGTCAGGCACTAACCCTGAATGAGGAGGTCTGGTGTACGGTCTGTGTTAGGGATTTATCCAGGACACTTAAGTTCTTCCACTCCAACCTTCTCAAACGCGGTCGTCATTGATCTTGCTTTTTTTGCACAGCAGCATTGTTTGGCTGGAACAAGTTTGTGTTTTTTAGGTTGAGTGATGGGAATTTGTATTTGTGTTTGCAATTCTGTGCTTCAAACTACTCTGTGGCATCAGTTTGGGAAGAACCTTCTATGGGAGTGTTTTGGCTATAAACTAATTTATACAGGGATTTATGTTTGTATATTGTTTTACCACATTCATACACCGACCAGCCATAACATTACAAAGCAAAACATCATGCCCGGTATTATTTAGGTTCCTTTTGTGCCAGGTCTGTGGCAGCTCCGGCCCCTCAGGGGATGATGCCACAATTTGGAGGGCGAGTCAGTGGGCTCTTTGCCTGCCTTGGACCCATTCTTGGTGCGCCGTTTTGCACTGGATGTTCTGGTTCAATGAAATTCGAATCAATACATTTTTATTCACATATTTACAAAATAAAAAAATGATGGAAATGAGTTATGTATAAATCCTAATTATCAGATTGTCCTTGACGAGCTTCTTCATAAATTAGTAGCGCTGAGGGCGACAGTGTTGAGGGAAAAACTCCCTGAGGATGGCAGTACGAAGAAACCTTGAGAGGATCCAGACTCAACAGGGAACCCATCCTCATTTGGGTGATAACGGATAACAGGGATTGATCTGCAGTCATGTTAGTTTTTTAATAGCCTTTACGATGCTACTGTAGCATTGACGTTTCCAGAAATTTACACTCCATTGGCTTTTCTGTGGGATCGGACCGGACGGGCCGTCCTCTGGTCCACGTGGACATGGGCGTGCCTTAGGTGGCCATGATCCTGTCACCAGTTCGCTGGTATATAATTGATAATCAGTGTTTGTGTGGTGTTAATGCTTTGACTGATTGGTGTATTTCCGTACTACTGACAGAATCCGACTTTAGCGAGGCTCCCCCTCAGAGAGGTATGGACCGTTATCTGGACAGCTTATTCGACCCAGTGCTGTCTGATGGTAGTGGGGTAGGTCTCTTTAACTCCTTCTATGTACTGTAGGTTGATTTTTCATGTCATATTAACATAGAATTTGTCTCGACAATTCAGGCAAAGAGCGAAAACGGCGTCTTTAATATAATTCACTAAAACTTATCCTGACTTGATTCAACACACTGCTGGTTGTAACTGCTCTTTGTTAAGCTATGAAATAAATGAACATTATACTGTATACATTCATAAAAGTATGAATAGACCAGATCAACTGTTATCTCCACCGCATTCTGTGGATCATTTGAACCGAGATGGATGTAATTGATTGAGCATCAAATGTCCAGTTGGCACCAGGTTCCCAGCAGCGAAGCCGATTAAGTTACTGGATTACCGTATTTCTTACAGCATTAAGCTCCGTGTCATTTCTTAGCCAGAGGTCATTAAATCATTATACTCTTAAAAGGTGTTTTCAGACTCCCTTAATGTAATGGCTGTCATCCAGAAACTCACTTTCTGTCAGGTTAAACCCAAACAAATGACTTGAAACTAATTTCTTCGCCAAAAACGATGCGGAAGCCAAAAGGTAACTTCATTAAAATTGTTGCCATAAATTAGTAGCGCTGTGGACATAAATGGTCAAATTTCTGCCAGTCGAAATGCTTCAGGGGAGTAAACGAGAGCCAGATAATTGAGGTACTGGTTAATGGGCTAAGCTGCTCTTAGAGAGTATAAGGTACTCCCAGGGGGAAGATTGATTTCTCATGTGAGTGAACACAGAAAGGGCCCTGGCTCACACAGAGCCTGTTCTTCTCTGCCTTTATCTCAGGATCTCGAGAAGTCAGCCAGCATGTCCAGTCGGATGAAGGGAGCCGGGGGGATTGGAGGTGAGGATGGAGCGGAGGAGGAAAGGACACGGGTGACCAGGCCGTATCCCCCAGGACTGCAGCCCGGCGGTGAGTCATTCAGCTGCCTCTCTTGCCGTCTTACTTCACCATGCATTAATTATGCATGCGAGCCCTTGTGTCAATCGGTTGCTAAATGCAATCATCAGCCTGCTGGGTCGAATTTAGACTTCCAGGTTTATGGCATTTTGTTCAATGGGTTTTGCAAGGAATGTTCCTACAGTACTTGCACTATCTACCTGTATGCCCGCACTGAATATGGTTTTAGATGCTAAAGAAAGACGACCATGTTGATTTTGTTCTTATTAAGCTCAGTGTGGTCACCTGCTCGAAATGTCATTCCAGGATGTTTTGAGAACAATATCAAGATCTGCAATAGTTTATATAATAGTTTACATTAAACTATTTTATTTTTTAGTAAAGACATTGATTAATACTTCTTTTGAAATAAATTAGCAGCATTTTTTTTCTCTTCATCTTTTCAGCCGTTCCTGTTCTACCAGTTATGGGAACTATGATGCCACCTGTACCCATGCCAGCTATGCACTCTGTACCTTCAACTCTTTCCCCAACATCTACAGACTCTGTTCCCTCAGTACCGCCTGTTTCCCAAATGCCATCAGTACCCACAGTACCGTCAGTACCACCAATGCCGGCTATGTCAGCTGTACCTTCTATGCCAGTCATGCCTCCATTCCCACCTTTCTCAGCTTTACCGAACGTGCCGCTGATGACTGGTGGAGCCGGTATGAATGCAGCAGATCACTCTTTATATTGGCGCAGCTGGTTTGTTAGAACATCTAAAGTGATTTTAAATTGAAGTCTGAAGTATTCTTTCCTCTTTAATGTTCTAATCACATCAGATCCCAGCGTCCTCGCGCAGCAGCAGCAGGCCATCATCAACCAGCAAGCCATCATACTTGTAAGTATTTTGAGCTCTCGTACGGTGTGAAGCCATCGATCCAACACTGAGATTTTAAAATTGCGCCGTCATAGATTTTAATTGCTGCTCTGTTGTGCTGTTTAACAGGCTCAGCAAATGACCATGCAAGCAATGGCTCTTCAACATCAGATGTATAATTCAGCAAGCAGGCCATCTCATCACAGTGAGCATGTCTCAGTGCCCCGCCCTGTCCAATCAAGCCCAGTGAGTAAACAAAACACTCAAGACACTAAAAATGGGCTTTTGTATTTTAAAGCTTTTTATTATTTTGATTCATACACATTCACATTCCATACAAACTTAAATCATTCTTTTGATTGTGTAAAGCTGCTTTGCGACAATGACAATTGTTAAAAGCGCTCTACAAATAAAATGTATTGTACCATTAAAATTGCTTTATAATTTCATTGTACATATATATAGTACATATACATATTCATTAATACTTTATTTATTCTTATGAGTATTTCTCACTCAGCTTGGTCTGTAGTTTGTATGATGTACTAAAGGCTTTGCATTATGTTACAGTATGTTTTAATGCTTAACACGCAGTACTGCACCTTGGTCTGAAGCATTTGAACATTTAAAATTTTAATGTTATAAATTTGCAATGTCAGCAATAAAAGTGAAAAAATGAAATCTCCAAAACAAGAACAAATTCTAAAATGTCTCTAATTGGATATATTATTTATTTTTGTGTGTTTGTTCATAGCAAGTTAGTATAACTTATTATTATTTATTTAGTGTTTTCAGTACATCGTTAGCTTTATCTTAACAGAACAAATCTGAAACCGGACCAGTTCCACACAGCCAAGTCCCACCTGGTCCTGCACAGAGACCCCTCCGGCATCATTACGGTAAGTAAAAAGTTATTGCCTCGTTCCCCGTACAGTCCCGGGAGGCCGGCGTTTCAAGCAGTCCGATCACGACTCCGGCGTACAGAGAAAACTTTCTACCTTGATGGTGTCCAAGCATCTGGGATTAGGAGTCACTGGGATAAGTGCATTAGTGTATCAGGGGATTATATAGAGACATAAAGGGAGTTTTTAGACACTTCGTGCTCTGTTATTCTGTACAAATCAAAAGTCCCGGTTTGACTCGAACACTCCTCGTAAGTTGCTTTTTCACATGTAAGTGAGTAGGTCTTATAACTCATACCCAAGCAGGTCATTAATTCTTGGATATTTTTCTAGGCCAGCCCAGGACAGTACCATCAGAGGATGTGGTGAGGTCCACCATCTCAAACTCTGAGCATATAGAACCAAGTCACAACATCAAAGACATCATTAAACAGTACCAGCCTGGCGTAGTCAAACCTGTAGATGTACAGAGGTCTGTATATTCCTACAACCAGTTTAACCGTTATAACTGCCTACTGTACGCCTGAACTGATAATACAACATATAAATGTTCAGTACCTCAGATATTCTTAGAGGATACTAAAGCTACGCATGGTTTCATGTTTTGTTTATCTGTAATTACAGAAGAGATGCAAAAGTGTTTATGAGGAAGCCAGACCCTCATGATGAAGCTATGATGATCCTTAAAGACCAGATGAACGCTCCACCTACCCAGGTAGATCAGTTATCAGCAGCTTGGATTTCACACCTCACTCCATTACTAATAAACCATTGACCCATTACCGCCTTCTACCTATAGAAGAAGCCCTATAGTCCAGGCCCTTCTTCTTCAGATGTCAGAGAGATTGAAAGACTGCAACCATCAAAGAGCACAAAGATGAAAAGGTCACCTCCAGTACCTGCAATCAGTCAGAGGTCCCCAGCTCCGCCACCCAGTCAGTACAATTTATTACACGGCACAAGAGAGATACTGGACTTCATTTATCATACTTTATTGTACCACACTTTAATATCATAATTGTACAGTGAAACCTCGGATTGCGAGTAACACGGTTTGCGAGTGTTCCGCAAGACGAGCAAAGATTTTTAATACATTTCGACTTGGAAAACGAACAAGTTTTGGTTTACGAGCACCGAATATCATGTATCACGCATGCACTTCTTGTTTTTACGCTGAGCGTCACGTGATCACAACTGAGACAACAGTTCTTCTCTCTCTTGCGCTGCGGAATTGTGGGTAATCGTCTCCCCTGCTGGGTCTTAATGCTCGTCTCTTACTGGTATAATCAACATCCGTGCACGCGTGTACTGTTTACTATAACACTGTGACCACGTGTGTGTGCGTGAAACATATTTAATTTTGTGTCTGTATGTGTGTGTGTACAGCGCGCGTGTAAAGCAAAAGCAAGTCTCATTAGAGAGGTTAAAGATCCATTTGCGCACACTTATCTGTTGGGATTTATTTTTACTTTCTTTTTTAAAGGTAAAGTGCAGGTTAATTTGTTTTATTTTTACTTTATATTTTGTGTTAATTATTTTTATGTACAATATTTATTTTTTTGGGCTGTGGAACGAATAATTACATGTATATTCAATTATTTCTTGTGGGAAAATTTTATTTGGTTTACGAGTGTTTTGGAATACAAGCCCGCTTCCTGAACCAATTATGCTCGTAATCCAAGGTTCCACTGTACTTATAATATATATAATTTTTTTTGTGAGCCACACTAAACCATAAATACAGAATTACAGGTTTCACTGACACTGTTTTCCGTCATATACATCTGTGAATATTAATTGATATCAGTCACCTTTAGTGCATTGCATGTTCATGGCATGATTGATTTGCATCCAGTGATGCCCACCGAACTCCATAAAAGGTAAAGCTAATCGAGAACTGGAAGCCTAAATTAAGAACCACAATGAGAGAAAAGCAATTTCTCAGAGGCACGTTATTATTATTATATTTTTAATCACATCTACATCCATAAAAAAGTAGCGTAACATAACCTGCAAAGCGCAACATCTGGAGACAAATTACATAAAAGGGGAATTAGATTGGATTTAAAGTGAGGTGAAAAGAAAACTGCTTGATATGAAAAACAAAGGGCAAAAACGATAACTACTACAACGTACTCAGGTGTACTCACGGACATCACGCACCTCACACACAGGGGAACTACTGTGTTTAATTTCATCTCAGCCGGTGTCAGTCAAAAGCCGCTGATGTTGTGTTATAAAAGCAGACGGGCTGGAGACTGAAATAAGGAGACCTGGTGTATTTGGGATGTCTGATGATGGGACACTAGGGACTGCAAGGCTTATTATAGGTAGATCTAACTATAGCAGATCGGTCAAACAAAACGTGGACACAACCAGGATTGGCACAAAATTATTTGTTGGTTGACAAATAAAGTGTTTCATGGCATTAAATGAAGATGCATTGGCAAAGAGAACTAACTCATGAGCCAGCTTTGATCCTGCCTCTAAATATCTCTTCCCCAAGACTTGTGCTAAAGCTTAAGCAACAATATGCTGTAAATTTTCGACATTAAAAAAAAAGCCAGTTAACCATTACATTCTTCTTTTCAAAGGCAACATTTCGTTCCTCTTAATTATAAGACAACTGGTCTCATTTATTTTTGAGAATTTAGGATTTTGGATTTATGTTGGGTCCCTTTTTTAATTATTAAGAGTTTTTCAGATTTATTGCTTCAATTAATATTAATATTCAACTGGGTTTTAATTAAGTGAATTTTAACCTTACAATGTAATCTGTAAATACAATTGCAATAACAAATTGGCAATTGCACTGATTGGCCATAACATCACCACCACCAACACCACCTCCACCACCAACACCACCACCAGAAGAACTGAACACCATTGTTCACCCCAGAAATTAGTAGTTAATCAGCCCGTCTCGTCGAATCCCACAGAAAAAAAAAAATAATGCAGCACCAATCACCAAAAAAGTAAAGTCCGTCCCTGAAAAATGAGGCGCCAGAACACCCAGGACACCACAGCCTGCAGTGCACGGAGCCCAGGGCAGATCCCAATCCGATTGAGCTCCCATGGAAATCACCAACCTGAACCCACAGCACCCAAAACATCTGCTGCAAATGTCCTGATGCCAGACACCACAGCACACTCTCCAGATGCCCTGCTGAGCCACAGTCTGAGGGGTCAGAGCCACACAGATGGCACAAGGGGAACCTAAAACCTTGGTGGTTTTAATGTTATGGCTGATCAGTGTGTCTGATTTAAAGTGTATGAACTGAGTATCACACTAGTGAGTCTTCTTACATCCAAATCTCATGAATCTGTCCTTATCAAGCATCATAAATCATTGTAAAATGATAAATAAGTGACTGGTAACCAATAGGCAGGTTTATGTTTATCTAAGCATGCATGTGTTCTCCAGTATCTCGAGACCTTCCCGTTGAAGAAGAGACCGTACAGACCCAGCTCCACAGGAGGAGCAGCGAAGAGCACTACACCTACACAAACGTACCCTGGAAGATCTACCTGAGAAAAGAGGTGTGTGTGTATCTGAGTGTGTGTGTGTGTGTGTATCTGAGTGTGTGTGTGTGTGTGTGTGTGTGTGTGTGTGTGTGTGTGTCTAAACACTGTGTTCGCTGGTGTAGTGTCATGTTGTTTTGCTTGTTAGGTTTTCTATCCCAAGGACAGCTTTAATCACCCACTGGTGTTAGATCTCCTGTTCAAGCAGGTCTGTATTTTTTTTATCGCACACGTGAGATTTAGTTTTTTTCCATATCACCTACTATATCTGGACGACGACTGCTGATTTTAACAGTAGGTTCTGTTTTAGATCGTCCACGACACATTCTCAGAGGCTTGTATTCGGATCACGAAGGAGGAGAGACAGAAAATGAAATCCCTTTTTGGTACGGCGCAGAAATCGAATACAAATTGTATTATTGGTCTTTAGGATGTTAAATCGACACATTTGAATGTTTTAACAGCTGAGCACAACATTGACGCGGGTGCCACGACACAAGACGACAACGTGAAGAAAAAGGTGGTTGTTGCCGCGAAGGACACCTGGGAGATCTACTTCTCTCGTCTTTTCCCGGCATCTGTAAGGAACTCCTATCACCTCTCTTATCTCTTACTGTAGGTCATTCTAAATGGAGGTCATTTTTGGATGTGTGTGTGTGTTTCAGGGCAGTGTGGGCACTGGTGTCCAGGTCCTTTCAGTGTCCCACAGGGGCATCAAGCTTCTAAAGATGGTGAGAAGCAGCGCGCTGGCCCCAGATTACTTCCGGGTTTTAAGACCATACAGGTACGCTGAGGAAGAGGATCGTCATCAACCCGCCATCACGACACACACGGATGCTTTTACTGACGTGTTCGATTTTGTTTCCACGTACAGCTACACAGATATCATGTTTGTCACCATTCCCTCGAAGAACATGCTGGAGTTCAACCTCACCAACGAGAAACTGATCCTCTTCTCAGCCAAAGCTCCTCATGTGAAGACCATGATCGACTACTTCATCACGGAGTTGAAGAAGGTGAGCTCTGCACCGGCGCTGGGTCCGCGGCGGACAAGTGGTGGCGTTGTGGAGTAATCGTGTTCTCTTTCGCTCTAGGACTCAGATTATGTGGTTGCTGTGCGTAATTACGTTACAGATGACAGAACAGGGCTGAGTTTCCACAAAGGAGACATTATACGGCTGCAGAAAATGGAGGGGCTGGAGGAAGGTGAGGCGGAGTTACGACCAGGTCTTTCACACTTAAACGCCATTTTCAGGCTTCATTTTGGAAAATGATGGTCTGTAGACACACATCTTTAACAAAAGAAATTTGTTGAAAATTGCTAGATGTTCATCTTTTAGAAGCTATGTAAGGTACATCACTAGCACTGGTTTTACATTACAGCATTTGTCAGACAGCCTGAGGGATAAGGACCTTCCACAAGGGCCCTACTGTATAGATGAGGGTTTAAACCTGGGACCTTCCGAGCCGTTGTCCAATGCCTTAACCACTGAGCTACATCTTGACCCCCACCCCAAAAAGCTCTTGCATTCAGTACACCCAGTTATATCCGCTATGCCCTGTTCTCCAATCAGGATTGCAGTTGGTTGATGCCTGATGATATATGATTGTGATCTCATACACATTTCCATCATTTTCTTTTCATCCTGTAAAGCTTCTTGACCACAATGACCATCATTAAAAGCGATATACAAATAAAATTGAATTGATCGGACCTTATACAATGTATTATTTGGCAGACGCCCTTATCCAGAGCTTATGGGGGTTAAGGGCCTTGCTGAAGGGCCCGACAGGGCAACTTTGTGGTGCTGGGGTTTGAACCTGTCGATCACTAGTCCGCAAACCTTAACCCAATATCTTAATCTTAGCTTAACCACTGAGCTACTACTGAGCTCTACTAAGTTGCTCCACAAACAAATATTACAAAAACACAATCAAAGCATGGAGTGGCTGCTATATATATTTTTTTATTAACACTTAACCAACAAATTATTATAGATACTACATTTACGTAAATTGCCACAAACACAATTGATTAATTCATTCTAACAAGAATGTGACATGTGGAATTATAGCGTTTTGCAAAATCGATACAAATTCACACTGATATAACCAAATACATTTTACGTCAATTTTGAAATTTTGTGCTTTTTAACCCCTTGTGACCCAAGTAAACAAGCACAAAATCTTTTCCAACAGCTTGCAACACTTCTTGCCTTTTTGAAAAATTTGAGATATCTCATTCTGCAGTCAGAATATTCATATGGAAAACATAGTCTGCTGTATTTTTGAGTCCAAATGTCTTCACAAACGGGACGCTAAAACGTGGCCCAGTTGTCACCTGGTTAACTGGCTAGCAGTGACGCTGTGTGGATGTAAATGTTTATTTGAAACGTTTTTTTTGTCTGGACCTCTAATCCCTGTGACTCTTCTGTAGGCCACTGCTATGGCTGCATAGTCAAAAAGAAGGTCATGCTTCTCGAGGAGATAAAAAGAGACACATCTGACTTTGGTGGGTCAGTGTACACTGTCTGCATGGAGTGATGTTCAGCTTCAGTTTCTTTGCCATCGTTATTTCTCTTTCATTGTAGACAACTCTGACATACAGTATATTATGACATATATTTTCTTTTTCCTTTTTAAGAGTCCTAATGTATTTTTAAATGTAATTTCCCCGTAGTTGACTATTGAGTATTGTAATATATATTGTTGTATATTTTGGCTTCCTGAAGGCTGGAAGTTTGGAGCGGTCCATGGCCGTGCAGGGGTTTTCCCTGTGGAGTTCGTCCAGCCAGTGGCTGCTCCAGATTTCATCAACCTCCCTGTCGACAAGAAAGACGAACCCAAGAACAAGCAAGGTCATGTGGCAGCCTCGGCCGCCGTGGCCGTAGCTGTAGGTTCCACCGCTGCAGCTCATGAGCTCGACCGTTCCATCGAAGTATGTTTGTTTTGCTGACATGAAGACTTCTTATCAACATTTTGTGTTTACTCTAGACCAAATCTGTACAGTATAAAGAAAGTCCTCTTACTGCTCAACATTTCATGAATATATACTAAAAGCTGTACTCAAAGTAATGCAAAAGTGGGCATAACTTTTCTTTATTATCTGACATGGATCATTCAAGTTGCATGTGTTGGTAGAGTATTTCTTTATATAAAGGAGGTACTAGTCGAAAAAAAAAAGTCTCTATCACTGAACCTAACGCTCTTTGTCGCAGTTGATTGTCTCCCACTGTGTCTCAACGGTGGTGTCGTCTCCATATACATTCTGTAGCGCAGTGGGAGACCATCAACTGAGACCAAGAGACATTGAAGACAGGATTCGAGAGCTGGGTTCAACAATGGTGTAAATGCATCGGTTGTCTTGGAGACAATGTTGAGTAGTACCTTTGTATAGAAGAAGAGTTTCTCTACCAACATGTGTAATTTGAATGTTGTATGTTAGCAGGACCATACATGGTAACCTTTGAAGTTATTAAATATTGTATGAAACAATACTCTAATTCTGTAAAATACCGGTTTGTATCAGTGTCTTCACTTCTATACTCATCCCGTAAAAAGAATAACGTGCTCTCTCCCTCCTCTAGGTGGCTTCACCAAGCGGTGATTATACCGAGGCCCATACAGACTTCAGCACCATGGAGATTGATGAGAGGATCCTGCAGGACAGCCAATACAACATGGTGGAGTTTGCCAAGAAATATTTCAGAGAGGCCCATAGGAAGACCAGGTGTTTTCCTTTAACATTGGAACATACTGTATGTTCGAAATGGGACGGAAGGCTGTCGTGACTGGTGAAAAACACTGAACAATCTTGTGTTACTTTCACAGTGAATCACAAAGGCAAAGGTCTAAGAAGGGGAAGGAAACCAAGGAATTATCAGATATTGTGAAATTTTCCAAGGTACAATCATAACAGCTGGTGTAACATATAGAAATGCTTCCTTAACTTAAAAAAAAAGTATTAATTGTTGTATTTGATGTGTTAAACAGTCTCCAATCCAAGAGTCCTTGATTGAGTTTACTGATGAAAACATGAACAAGGTTGCTGCAGACATTTTCTTGGGTAAGTGAGTGACTTTATTAGGCTTAAGTGTTGTCACAATGAAATTGCATGCATTTATAAATTACACTTCTGTCATCACTTGCAAAGTAAATCAGATGGAATAGAAGTTTCTTAATCACTGTAAAAGTTGTTCATTAGACTTGAGTCTGACTTTTGTATTTCACTGCTTGTGTATTTAGACAAACTATGAGCATGTGATCGCTCGCTGTAATATCCGTGTTCTGAACTGTAATGAAAAGATCAATTACACTATACAGTAATTGTTTGATGTTTATACGTCCGGGAACAAGTATTTGTATCACATAAATACATGTCTTTCAAGTTCAAGTAGTTTAAGTCCAGTATACAAAATAAATGAACAAAAACTAACTGGCTAACTAAGAAACCTAATTATCTGGCTAGCTGTCTTTCTATCTGTAACTGTAACTGCACTTTTCCAGCTATAATGAAGTTCATGGGAGATTACCCAATCAAAGGGCAAAGTGAACAGGACATCATCTGCACCATACTAAGGGTACTCGAGTAATCCTATTAGAATATTTTTAATAAACCTTAACTAAACAAAGAGACACAACGTCTTATTTAAGATAAATTCCATTTCTGTTGCAGCTTACTGGTGAATATGGTTTACTGAGAGATGAAGCGTACTGCCAGGTCCTCAAGCAGATCACCGGAAACATCAGCTCCAAAACGTATCATCTCACTTTTGTCCATTAAAAAAAAAAAAAAAAAAAAAACACTGCCTGGCCAAGAAAAGTCGCATGCTTTAATATTTCATTTGGCCACAATCAAGTTTGATTAAATGTCACAATGTGACGTGTCCCAGAGCTATTTGAGTCCTGGAATATGTCATGTGACATCGGGGAAGAAACGCTCCATAGATGTGATAACCTGGTGATTCAGTACATTCAGGTGGTCAGCTGACTTCATTTTATATCCACATAACGTCACTGAGTCTCGACCTGATCACCTGATCAACCCCAGATCATAACACTGTCTCCAGAGGCTTGTACAGTGGACACTATG
>JAQQZT010000023.1:18953661-18972615 GCA_030068275.1 Clarias platycephalus
CACTCTGGAATAGGCTCAATCTGGACTCATCAGGTCACATGACCTTTTTCCATCGCTCCAAAGTCCAGTCTTTATGCTCCCTAGCAAACTGAAGACTTTTTTTTCTGATGAGTCTCACTAACAAGTAAGTTCTCCTCACGTTGTGTTCATATGGAAATCCTCTTACTTCCACTATTAAACATACAGTAGCCCTGATTCCCCACTGATTATTTTTATGCAACTTCACCGAGTGTTAAAGTGAAGTCATCTCAGATCAGGGTCATTCATATTTTTATTTTTATTTCCTGACCACGTTGCTTTCGAGAAGTCGACACTTAAGAGCTGTCCTTCCAGGTCCTAAAAAAGCGTTGGACAGTTCTTTACCCAATTCCAGTCATTTTCTTTCCTTGATGCAAGCCAATAATTTGACTCTTCTGAAACAGCGACTTTTCTGATCAGGCAGTGTATATACAGTATATACAGTATATATAAAATTAATGCGTTGTGCCTCATAATACTGACATTCGAATTCTCCGCTGTGTTGCTCAGAGACAGCTGTCAAAGAGGCTGGAGGATCTTTTATATTCTTACAGCATACTACCGATGTTCAGAAGTCCTGAAGCCCTACCTGCTGAAATACCTCCAAGATGCCTGTGCAGGTCCAGGGGTGCAATACCAGGGTACAGTTCTGTTACAGCCGGAGTTTAAAAATACAGTATAATGATCTTACAGAATTGCATAACTTTAGAAGGTCCTTGATTTCTTTTTTTCAGGCATTGCCAAGGCTTGCGAACAGAACTTAAGGAAGACGTTCCAATACGGTGGCCGCATGAAATACCCTAACACCATGGAACTAAAGGCTATGATGGCGAGTCATCTTAACTTTTTAATTATTCCTGAGCAGTGGTGTTGTTTCTATCCTTACTTATCATGCTTTTCATGTTCTCGACCACTCTAGGCCAGCAGGAGCTCCAAACGCCAGCTGTTTCTTCTCCCAGGTGGAATCGAGCGCCATCTGAAAATTAAGACCTGCTCAGTGAGATGTTCTTTTTTTCCCCACATTATTTCAAGGTTACTGTACATTATACATACATGCATATATGTGCTTGGTGTAAATGGAGTGTGATATGTAGGTTGTTTGGGATGCCATTGAAGAGCTGTGCTATGAGATGGGTCTACACAGCGTGGAGGGAATGGATGAATATGCTGTATTTGTCGTCACAAACAGAGGTGAGAATGCATTCGAACAATGGATTCTTGGGTTAAGAGAATGTTTGCCATTTAATTGATAACTTGAACCTGTCGATCTGCAGGTCAGAACGTTCAGCCGTTGAACAAAAGAGAGTACATCCTTGATGTCACTACAGAAGCAGAGCCTATTGATAGCAACTACAGCCTGTGGTTTAGAAGGGTGATCTGGAACCAGCCGCTAAAATTTGATAACGAGCTTGGAGTCACCACGCATTATAATCAAGTAATGTCAAGACCACACCGCTTCTTTTTAACACAGCAACAGTAAATACTTGTTTTGCCTATTAATATTTTTCTTTATTTGTCTTGCAGGTTACGCCAGATTACTTAAAAGCTCTTCTGAACGTGGTGCCGCAGGGCAGGCTTAGCGAACAGCAGCTTCAGCAGGTGTCTAAACTAGCTGCCCTGCAACATCGCGCCAAGGACACCCTCTCTCTTCCCAGCCTGTAATTCCACACTCACTAATCTGTACAACGCGTTACAGCATCCTGTAACAAACCGCAACAATGACAACACAAACAAAAGGAAAACTAGACGTTCAGAAACACAAACTCAAAGTGGTTCTTATTGAACATTGCATGCTTGTAATTTGTAATGTAATTTTTATGAAATCTTTCCAATAACATCTCTCGTCTCTCCATGCTGCTAAAGCCGTGATGTCCAGGACTGCATCCCTGTCCCTCTATATGTACTACAGTCTTCCCAGCACTGGCTGAACATGGTGACTCAGAACATGCAGCAAGTCCAGGCACTGAGCCCCCATCAGGCCAGAGCCCAATTCCTGGGTGAGCACCTTATTCATCATATACTACACCGACCGACCAACATAAAAGTCACCATTTCAGAATAGTCAAATTACTGGGCTGCATCAAATCAAGACAACAACTAAGGAGATTTGAAATGACTGGAACTGGGTTAAGAACCATTGAACACGTTATCAAAACCTGGAAGGATAGAGAAGTAGAACCGTCAACTTTGTGCTAGAAAAATGGTTGAAAAAAAATCATGCATCCTTTAAATCAAATAATCAACAGTAAAAACCAGAGTAATGTTTAATAGTGAAGGTAAGAGCATTTCCAAACACACACAATGTGATGAGAACTCACAGGATCGGGACTAATCAGCTGTGTGTCTATAAGAAAACCACTTGTTCCAGTTTGCTAGGAAGCATAAAGCCTGGACTTTGGAGCGATGGAAAAAGGACATGTGACCTGATGAGTCCATAGTGTCCACTGTACAAGCCTCTGGAGACAGTGTTATGATCTGGAGTTGATTCAGTCGCTCAGGTCGAGACTCAGCAACGTTATGGGGCAATAAAATGAAGTCAGCTGACCACCTGAATGTACTGAATCACCAGGTTATCACATCTGTGGAGGTTTTTCTTCTTCCCTGATGGCACGGACACATTCCAGGACTCGGAGTGTGAAATGATCTGGCCACCATAGTGTGTTCTGTCATCAAATCTTGGAGTGTGCGGCTTTTTTGTTTGTTTGTTTTGTTCGGGCAGTTTATATATACTGTGCTGTACTGTACTGATAGTAACTTTTTTATTTCTGTATTTCTGTCTCTGTAGGGCTTGTAAGTGTTTTCCCCATGTTTGGCTCCTCATTCTTTTATATACAAAGCAGCAGTAACAGCTCCATAGACTGCCCCTGCGTACTAGCTGTCAATCAAAATGGACTGAACTTTCTGAACAAAGACACTCATGTAAGTAAATGCACATGATTTAAAATTCTAAACAAATACACCCAATATTATATTATTATTTATTATTATTATCATAATAAAAAAATCGACTTTATATAAATGGCTGCTGACCTCCAGGAGCTGATGGTGAAGTTCCCGCTGAAAGAGGTGCAGTCCACGCGGACACAGAGGCCTGTAGCTGGCTCCAGTTACCCTTATGTAGAGATAATGCTGGGGGATCTAACATCTCAGCGCATCACACAGCTACAAGTAGACCAGGTATGAGATTTGTAGTTGCTTGATTACACAATATAATTTAGGGGAAATTAATCTGTGTTATTTTTCAGTCGTCTTTTTCCACCCGGTTTTCTGAGCACTGAAAGATGTTTTGACTTCGCAGAGTCTGGAGCTGTGCCGCGTTATCGCCATGCACATGGACAACATGCTGTCCGTGCGAGAGAAGAGACTAACTCTGCCTCCCAGCGAGATCACACTGCTTTAATGTGGCTCGTTCAACTATTCACTGTCACTCATCAAAGCCTCGATGCTTCAGATCTTAGCATATTGCGTCCAACTGGATTTTACACCAGATTGAACCACATTTTACCAAATAATCCACAAAGCTTTTTCCTGTTAAAGGATTACACTTGGAAGAGATAACCTCCACTTTAGAACAGAACGAGCACATTTTTGCGTGTACATTGTGGCTGAACATGATTTCATGGTTTTAAATATCATGACTACCTCTCAACAAATGTCGAAATTCATTTCATATGACCACCAGGACTGTGATCTACATTTTTTAGGGCGTAAAGTCTGGCATATTTGAGAATGAATGTATTTTTTTTTTAAGTATACTATTTTTTCTACTGCTGAATTGTGTTATAAATGATTTGCACTTTACTATTTGATTACATGTACATACAATGATTATATTTGTGTGCTGTTTAAGAATATTACTTCTGAAACAAAACAAATCCACAGGTGTATTAGAGCATTTGAGTATTTGATGTTTACAAGCCGGGGTAAAAATTAGGCAGGACCTCACAGGAGCAGCGCTCCAACACCTTTAATTTATGTGAATGTCAAGTGGAGCTGAGCTTCTGTATTTTAATTTAAGGGAAATTGTAAAACATTATTATGGCATATTGAGGTTAATATTAATGATCATACAATATATTTTTTACATTGCTTTATAATGATGCTTTAATTTCAAACTTGTAAACTGCAGTTTCACAGTAAACTTAATTATTCACTGGTCTATAAATTTGATTATTCAAGAAAAATGCATTTCCAGAGGTCCCATTGTGTTATTTATCATTTACCAACATGGCTGATCTAATATGTAATGAAAATGTTTTTTGAAAAAAAAAAAAAAAAATGTTGCCACCAGGTTTAGAGGAAAGATCCGATTTCCTCATTAGAGCAGCAGTATGTGGTTATTATTTAACAAAAACTATTAGTTCAGTATTGGAACTCACTATTATTATAGTTATTATATGTATTACTTATTTCTTATATTCATTAACCCTTTTGACTGATTACATAAATACAATTAAGATGAGTGCAAATCTCTGCTGGATATTTATCCCATCCACAGAGAATTCCAGACTTATTCCTAGCGTTCCTGAGATAAGCTTCAGGATCCACCATGACCATTTCTCTGACCAGGAGAAATTGGTAACTGAAATTAAGTGAGTAAGTAATGCAAACCGTAACAACTTAAACACAAGCTTTAATGAGGCAACACTAATTATTTTTTTGTAGTTTCTATTTTATCACCCTAAAGCTAGCTTTTCCATGAGATGATTGCTGGCCCCCTTGACCCTGTATACAGGATAAATGATATATATATATAATAATATATACAATAATAATAATAATAATAATACAGTCAAATAAACATTCGAGTTACAAACTTTTGAAGATACGAACAAGCAGTCACGGAAGTTCACTCACAGGAGTTATATCACATGTCCGGCGTACTTTGTCACATGCGTGAAGCGTGCATCCCGGGAAGTCCGGAAGCGAGCGTAAAAGCAGCGGTGAAGAAGCAGGTACTGCTGAGAAACGCTAAGCAATAACGATAGAAATCAAAGTGTAAATAATTGAGAGATTGGAGCGAGGTGAAAAGATCAAGATCGTGGAACGTGTTAGTTTTATACTGCGTACAGCTGAATGTGTTAGTATCCTAGTACCTTGACAATGTTTGTTGGACAGAAGCACGTTATACAAAAAGTAAACAACAACAAGATTTGCAGTAAGGAAAAAGGAAAAGAAAAAAAAAAAAGAACTGTTTACAATTTAAAAGATTCATTAATGAGGAGGGAAAAAATGCTGTCAAAAATATGAATATAAAAATACTGCTTTCTATGCATGATGATTGTCTATACTGTGGTTGATTATGATTTGATTGCGATTGATTGATGAGTTTGTCGTATACGTCACTAATTGGCCTGAGACTGATTAAGGTCAATCCCGGTCCGCACTCGGTTTGATCCAGCCCTGATTTTGGTTGCTGGTTGTGGGCGTGGTCTGACTGATGGTCCAGCTTTTCCCGAGCGCTGATTGGCTGGGCGCTCGGAGATTCCTGTGAACTCGTCCTGCTCTCAAGCGGCGCGTGCACACAGCGGAGGAGTCGCGCGACGCTCGCGCATGGGATCCGCGTCACCCTGATTCAGTCTCGCGCGGGTTCGGAGCCTCTACACCGGGACACACGATGATGAAATTTCGGTTCAGGCGGCAGGGCAACGACCCTCAGAGGGAGAAAGTCAAGCAGGAGCTGTTTGCGTTTAATAAGGTGAGTCTGGGAGACACCGGGACGGATTTTCTGTTTCCAAACATTGCGGGTTCAGCTTGCGGTGTAAAAACCTCCAGGAAACACCGGATGCGGGCTGTTTTGTTGCTTCATCTCCTAAGAACGCTGCGCTTGAAGCGGGATGATCAAACCGCCGGCGTTCTCACAGTTGTTACATTTGAACACAAAACAGTTACAAAGTGGCTACAAGATCAAAGGGCTTCTCTTCATGCAGCACAGCTGTTCTGTTCTGTTCCGTGTTATTTATTGTTTATTCAGTAGTGATTTTATTTGAAAAACATTCTGTAGTTAAAAAATTAAGCTTACAATGTCTATGTCCAGTCTTTTCTTGCAACTAATTCATGCACAAAGCTTGACTTTTTTTTTTTTTTTTTAAAGAAGGAAAAAAAAAAAGTAAAGGAAAAGAGGACCAAAAAAAAACTATTATCTGGAAAAGATTTGGGCCTCATTTGCACATCAAAGGCTAATTTGCATGTCCAGGCTTTTGAATGCCCAAAAGCTGAAGTCATGTTATAGCTGCACACAATAGAGAGAGAGAGAGGGGGGGTGTAAATTTCTTCCACTTGAGTTTAACTCGAACCACAGACCACACAGTTTCTGTGACTTGTTATTAAAACCGCAGTCTGATTTCTAGCTCCATTGGAGATCTATGACCTATAAAGAACACTTTAAAAAATTTTAAACTTTGTTTTGTTTTGTCTTTTTATTCTTCTTTATGTATATATATATATTTTATGTGTATCATTAACCCCTGTGTGTTTAAGTCGAGATCATTCACAAGTGAGACTAATAGCTGTTTAAAGAGCTGCAGAGATTAAAGTTCTAAAGACCGTTCCCATGATGTGAACAAAACAAACGTGGCATAGTTGTGGGAAGAACTGGGAGAACCACAAGTATTACAATTGGGTTAAATAATGCAACGCACACACAAGCACGCCTTCACAGAGAAAGTCACAAGTAAACACAAATGCTTGTTCTCCATGAGAACTGCAGCCAAACTATGACATAAAGGTACAAATTTTGACTGTCTCTCCCACTCTTCTGTTGTATAAAATGGCACAAAAGAGAACATCTCCATTTGAGCTAATCAAAAATAATCTTTCACAGCACAGAGATTTAGATAAAAATTGAGATTTTCTTGGGCACGCAGTTACGGCAAGCTCGTATCAGATATACAATAAAAAAAAGTAAATACCGTAGATATACTATCATGCAGCATTGCGAGTGTAACATGCACTTATGCAACAGTGAAATAGCTGTGATTTTCTTGCAGTAACCCAAAGCCAAAGCTCTCGTCACAGAAAAGTCAAACTTTGAGTCATATCATATTTATACCAAGTGGTGCTGGATGAGGGTTGATCCTTTGATGTCACACCCTGTCATTTGATTTCAGTTGTTAGCGCTTGATTGGGAAGTGCACGTCTGTTCTACATCATTGTTTCAAGATAAAATTATCAAGAACAGATTTTCTGACTTTACATATTTGTTTTATTACAGTTACTGCATGATGATGATGATAGAAAATCATTCTTACATTTGGAATATGTTAAATGTCCTTACGCAACATTTTCGTATAAGTATCAGTCATTAAGCCAGAAAGTCTGCAGTTGATCTTCTTTAAGTTTATTTCGCCGTGCCGCACAGCCGAGTATCAGCAGCAGATGTCGGGATGCTGAAGTAGTGCCTTTCAGTCCGTCATGTGCATGTAATGAAAAATGTATGTTTCCTCTTCGTTTTATCCAGGCTGTCGAACATGGATTCCCCAATCAGCCGAGCGCTCTGGCCTATGACCCCAAACTGCAACTAATGGCCATTGGAACTAAATCAGGAGCCATAAAAGTGTATCCTTTTCAAACTGCACGTATGTGTACTATAGTATCTGTATATGTGTGGTGTTGATGTGCATCATTGTTTTAGTTACCTTTTTTAAGCTTCATTAAGGTTTTAATGAATATGGAGTGATGTTAATTAGCGCCCAAACCGAGTCAAAGAACTCATTTTTAGGTGAAATGTGTAAAGAGGCCTTGTGAATTTTTTTTTTTTTTTTTTTTTTTTTAAAAAGGTTTCAAAGCGAAAGATCCTCCTTTGATGATCAACTTGCAGATTAAGTAATGTGATTTCCGGCATTTATTTATTGATTTTATTTTTGATAAACTTAATTTAATAAAATGGCTATATCCAATTCCCATCCCATACCAGGGTACTCCTATATTTGTATGGAGTGGCGTAACGCACGCAAAGGACAGCGCTTTATCTGCTCCTTATGCTTGATGTCCACGATTGGCCGACTTCACCATGATTGACGTGAGCGTGCTAGAATGCCAAACGCCTTGTGGCTGTGAGAGGCTGCATCACCACTCGGGATTCGAACTTGCGATCTCTGGGTGATGGTGGCGAGCTTGTTGTCACTCTGGGGTTAATTTTTATTTATTTATTTTAATGAATTTTGAATTGGTTTATTTTTACTTCGTCTCTACCTAAAACAAAGTCTGATTCAGCAGTGCTTTAGTCTTTCAAGCTCTCGCTTCCTCTCATCTCATGTATACACTCCACTGACACGTACAGTATACGCTCCAAAAACTTCAACTTTGATGCTAATGCTGCCAACGGCATCACGCATGCTAATTGTTGAGTAGTCGAGCTGAGCGTCTGCTAAATGCGTTGCATTGCTTGGAACTTTGAGAATAATACAGTAAGTCTTCTACGTGTGAATGAGTTTTTTTTGTTCATAAGTCCAACAAACATAATCTAGGTACTGGGATACTGTACAGGTTCCACGATCTTGTTCTGTAGAATCGTGCCGATGGTTAAACGATTCATGTTAAAAGACCAAGTGATATCTGTCATGTTTTCACCTTGCTCCATTCTCTCGATTATTTTCACTTTTGTCTCCATCGTTATGGCTCAGCGCTTCTCAGTAAAATACAACAACGGCAACATGAAATCCACCTAAATTCATATGTACCATGTGCATTTAGAGTTTCGATGTCGCTTAACCTTTGAGATTTTTCAGTTCTTGTTTGAAGCATTTTTTCCCCTCTAATATTTTGGGCATTTAGGGTAAAGAAGCCTGATGTCTCTCCCTGGTTCCATTGTGTTTTGTGTTGAAACAGTGGTTCACATTGAGTCCGAAGCCTTGAAAATAGCCAGCAGTGTTCCCACAGTTAATGTTTTTTTTTTTTTATTATTTATTTTTTTTAAAGCTGTGTTACATTCTTTACTGTTGATTATATTGGACATGGCCGTGGTCTGGAGTAGAGGAATGTTTAGGAGGGTGTAATTACTGCTATCAGACCGAGTAGCTGAGACTCCTTTAGCAGCCTGTGATTTATCTGGCAGGTTCGATTGGGATAAACGGCAGAAAAGGAACCATGGAGACATCCTGACTTTAAAAAAAAAAAAAAGTTTGTTATTTCCTTATTCGTCCTGATTTCAGTTAGAGCAACACGAGGTGAAGATACAGAATGTGTGTCCTTGTGTCTGACTTGGGACATGTCCCTGAGCCGTTCGTGGTGTGGGCACCGCGCACACAGTGCAGATCTTTGAGTCGCGCTGAGGAGCGGTTAGAGGAGGCTGGTACGACCCGGCACGGCCGAGCCGAGGGGCCGACTTTGAAGCCCTGACTCATTCTCTGAGCTCTGCTCGCCTCCGACGGCGTCATCCAATTACCAGACTGTTCTAAACACGATCCGAGCGCTGCTTCAGATCGAGAATCGGGGAGAAAAGAGGCGAGGTTGATTGGAGACAATGCTGTTCTGAATTTAGCTAATAAGTAATTTTAGTTACAAAAGCGTTTCATCTGAATAAGCGGCGTGTGATGTAGCAGATTGCTATTTATTTATTTCCTTCATGTGAGTGATCTGGTCAGCCATAAAAGATTGTCTCTAAAAAGTCGCTCTGTTCCGCCGCTCTGAGCATCGGGGGCTTTCAGAAGGGAAAGTGTGCCAGATGTGGAATGTTGTGACGTTGACCTGTTAACTGTAGGGGTGTCTACGTCCCTAAGGTGTTTGTCTTCTAAGAAGTGTTTGTTCCGTTGTTCATTTCTTGCTTCAATAATCAAACTATAGCATGATTCATGTTATTTATTTATTTATTTATTTTATTCTTTTTTTCCCCCTGCGCAGCTTATCTGGTGTCCACCTTGAACCAGTTAGACAGCCGGAGCTCATAAATTCCTTCCATCACCTCGAACCTTAGATAAACAACATTGTTATCAGCTGCTGATGGATGAAGATGGCATAATCAGAACTAGATAAGAACTACACAGTGGTTGTCTTATTCTGAACTGATTTAAAAAAGAAAAAGAAATCCGGTTTATACAGGACCTGCGTGTCGGTATTTCATGAGAATCCTGTAGAAAGAAAGAATTGTGTGTAAATTTATATGCACAAAAATGGAAACATTTGGCCAAGTTTATATCATAAATATTTGCATGCATTTAGTTTTTTTAAATGTGGAATGTACTTTTGAGATTAAATAGATTATTATTATTATTATTATTTATGTATATCTATTTCTAGCATTTAGCAGACTTTCTTATCCTTAAGCGACTTGTAGAAAAGTTTTGGAGTTTGTCATAAATGCATCAGAATGCAGGTGTAGTTTACAACCATCATCGAAAATTAAACCGGTTGTTTTCTATTACTGCCTGTAATTATAAATAAATATATTTAAATGGTGCCGGGTCGGTTTGTAAACAAGTGCATCAGCTGGTGGAAGATTTCGTGCTCTCTCGTTGTTGATAAATGTTTTATTTGTTGTAAGAGCGAGTTAAATAACCTCCCCTTAAGTCTTTCCTCCTGCTTCATCCTGCCTGATCGCTCGCTTCACGCGCTCTCCCTTTTAACCTTTTATGGAGTTTTGTGGACGTCACTACATGCAAATGCACGTCATGAAAGCGTGTTGTACTTTCCCGGTGATACACACACACACACACACACACACACACACACACACACACACACACACACAAAGCAAGTCGTTTGTAAATCTGGAGGAAATTTTTAATCCGGTGTGTCTTATGAAAACGTTCTGCGCAGCTTCACTGAAAGATTCATAACGAGGCTCGATATTTGCGTAGGTTCTGCAGAGTGTCCTCGCTTAACAAATCCAAGATGATCTGCTACATTTACCAGATTTAGCGTTTGTGACGTTCCAAACGGACTAGCTCGGTTCTTTCACCGCACACGAGAAACTGATTAGCGTTACTCTGATTACGTTCCGCGGAAAGATCAGACGTACTGAGACGATGAGCGGCGCTGATGATGAGGACCGCGAGTACAAAACAAATGCTAAAATAATTAATAATAAGATAAAAATGGATTATATACAATTTGTGGAAGAAAATCCCGGGATGAAAGAAGTGATGAGTACAAGACAGTTTCTGTTCTGCAGGTAATAATTAAACCAGGCAACAAGTCCTGAATAGATTTGTTTACTTTAGTAAAAAAAAACTTTAAAGTAACGCTGTCTATTCCTGCTGGATTCCTCATGGCTTTGTTTCCTCTTTGTTCCCTGTCGAGTTCGGTTCCTCTCGAGGTTTCTTCCGATCACCATCTCGGGGAGTCTTTCCTCGCCGCTGTCGTCCTCGGCTCGTCCATCAGGGACGTTATGATCATTATGATTTATACACGTTCACATTTATGAAAAGCTGCTTTGTGTCTTGAACATATTTGGATGGAGAAGCTAAGGAAGTAGGAAAGTAAAAACGAGCACAATAAAAGAAATGAGAGGACATTTAAGCGCGTTTTCATGTCGGGGCCGTGGGATCGTTTCCGAGTACACTTGACCCTAAAGTCTGGTTTATTTTGCTCAGTGAGAACCTTTTGTTCCCGGATCGGGACCTGTGCCTCTGGACAAGGTGTCGTCTAGATCGACACAGCGGACTCTGCCACAGATCGAATCGGTTATGGATCGGCAAGTAGATGACTGTTTAGACGTGACGAGCCTGAAGAAATGTGATGTACGAGCTGCTATATTTGTGTTTAATTGGCTCCATTTAATTAGGGATGGTTTAATCTTTAACAGCTATGGCGCGAGTGGACATGACGATACTCAGATTAGCCAAAATGTTGCAATGCAAATCGTTATGCCCAGTATAGTGAAGGCCCCCCTTGTGACCCCGGGACAGCTCTGACCCCTGGGGGAGTGACTCCTCAAGACCTCTCGGGGTTCACTGTGTGTCTGGGACCGGTATGTTACTGGTTGATCCTTTGGGGGCAAAATGTGGACGATATTGGAACAGATAAACACACGATCACAGTTTTTCAGGGATTGAGACGCAATTAAGTGCTCGTAATAACCAGCATGTTTAAAGACGTGTAATCAGTAAGTCATTAATCCGTGTATGAAGAATGAGCCGCTCGCTCCCTGTAGACCGACGTCTAAACGAGATGTTTGTGTCCTTGTTGCTCGGTTTGGATTTGTGCAAACACTACGAAATACGATCTTTGCTCTTCATAAACATGCTTTTGCTCCAACCGCACATTGAGGCACAGGATAAGGGACTGTTCTGTGTGTGTGTGTGAGGGAGAATGGAACGTAATGAGATGTCTGGAACAGAGGGGTTGTTGGAGGAGCCGGGTTCACCCGTAAAGAATGTATGCTGACTTGCCCAGAGTTCACCCTCTGCAGTAAGAGGAGATTCTTCTGAGGCTTTGCCCCGGGCCTGGCCTCGCTCAAGGCGCCTTTTGAAACCGTTTCCAAGGCCACCGCTCGAGAGCTCGGATAATTGGGATGCACTGCTGCTCCCCAGTTCCGTGTGTTGCTCCGCCCCTTTCTGCCGTTTAACCGTCGGAGCGCTGCTTTGTCTGCTTCGGATTATGACTGTGCCAAAAACGAAAAAAAGTCGCCTCTTAGCCACAGACGCACCGGGTCTGTCTCCATCTGATTTTGGGTTGTCGGTTTAATTTGATGTGATTTTTGGTCTTCCGAGCTGTTTGTTGAGAACTGTGGAACTCTGTGTGTTTGTTTAAAACACACACACACACACACACACACACACACACACTTGGACGTTTCTGTCTCAGTCTCCAGGATGTCTGCCTGACTCCTCATATCTTGTATATTTAGATTTACTCCACAAGGACTTGGTGAGACCTTAAGGAGGTGTTCTGCTTTAATTATTATGTTTTTGGACTTGTAGTGACTCTATACCGCTGAACAGTCATGGAGCTCCATCAGCAAGAGGCGATAAAACCGTAGGAAAAAAAGTGCTCATTGCACTAAAAGTTCACAGCTCGGGTTTTTTTTTTGTGAAAATCAAAAGTATAATCCTTGCTAAACAATCTGCAGAGATTTTCACGTAGTTCGTCTGACGGTTAAAATGACACTTATTGTTGCAACAGCACTGTTTAAAGGTTGATTTGGTTTATACAACACGTATAACAATAAGCAAGAAATTTTTATAAAATGACTGATACCGTCATTGTCTTGGCTTTGCATCTATCCATTTAAAAAAAAAAAAAAAAAAAAAAAAGTTTGTGCAGGCTGTATTTTTAATATGCTAATTAGGTCCAACCTCCTTTCCATGGCGCTGCGATCATGTGACCCGAGTCCTCATTATAATTTTCTTCAAAGCAACTAGCGAAATGAGATGTTTCCGATATCTCATTTGTTTTGACACCTTGTCACATGACTGTTGCTTTGCGTACTCATTAATATTCATTAGCATCTGCCAAAGATGGGCGTGTACACAGGATCAGCCTGGTCGGTGTTCAATTATTTCAGTGTCTAACAAATACAATGTGTTGTGTATAAAGTGACTTTTTTTATTTATTTATTTTTTTTTTTTTACATGTACAAATGTATGTTAAAATGAAAAATAAAAGAGAAAATTTTAAAACCACATACTGTACAGTCTAGGTCGAGCTTTAATTTTCAGATACGCGTGGTTGAGGTGGTAAAATGTTGCCCTTCCTCTATAATCCTACAGGTGGCGCTCTCTAAATAAATGATTTGCCGAAGTTGTTTTGAATTTGAACATTTTTTAAAAGTATCAATCAGGAATAGAATTGCAATACTAATCCAATCGCCACTTTGAATCGGTATCATGATGTCGTCGTATCAGACGGCCTTTGGTGATTCCCATCCCTATTGGTCAGATGTACACATTGGCACGACTGCAACAGTAACGTGACTTAATGGTTCGTACCATCGCCCGGCACCTCTAGGGTCAGCAGTCTAGGGTCGAATTTGGTGTGTGTGTGTGCGCTTGTTGGGATTCCTTCAGTTGCTCTGGTTTCCTCCCCCAGTCTGGAGGATGATTGCTGTTTCCAAATTGTCCGTACTGAATGAATGAGGTGTGTGTGTGTGCGCACGTGCAGGTTGCCAGACATTTAAGAAGCAATGTAACTTCCTCTTGCAGCAGAGACCGTTGCCGTGAAGTCATGCGTCACTGCAGCCAAACAGTTTTCACAATGAATGAATGATGGCACACGGTCCAAATAATTACATTGAATAAATAGAAACATGCTCTTATTGAACAAAGCAGATGTTTTATTAATGTTTAAATCAAGTCATTAATCCTTTAGAGCTCGCAGCTAACTCGAAACAGAACTGCATTATTATTATTATTATTATTATTATTATTATTTTCTCTGATTCTCTTTAAAAGCCGAGGCTGCTGATGGACCGGCTGCTGTAATGTAACCACAACATTGTTTTACAAAGCTAAATAAACTGTTACAAGGCATGAAATTGCCACTGATTTGATGTATATACTTTAAAATCCAAGTGCTTGTTGGACTAAACATTAAATATGTTACATACGCAGCCAGTTGTCAGCTATAGTGTATATTCATATTTTATTTATTGACTTTTATTCAGCGCGTCATCACGAGGACGGACTGTACAAGTTCATTTGTATCTTGAGGTTCAGTAGTAGAGAGTAGTCCGAACCTTTCTTCCTGGTGTGTATCGCGTACTCTTCAAACGATGGTGTCAATGTGTGAAGATGTCAAGGAAAAGAATTTAGGATATTTTTGGTAATTTTGCATCGCTCTTTGCATCACCTTGTTTTTCTTTCTTTGCAGCCTAAGTTGTGCTTTCGTGATGTCGGTTATACAGACTTGTGTTAGTCACTCGTGTTTCTCGTGAGGCGTCGCTCAGCTGCATGAGGATTCGGCCCCAACACAGCTGTGAGCAACACGACGGAATGCGGGGAAAATGCCTTCCTAGGGCTGTTTTCAGTGCACTTCAGGGAGTCCCTTTTCTATTCCCCGCCCTCCAGCACTACGGCCGAGCAATGCGGCGTCTCATAGGTTTCCGTCTGTGAAAGGCTGCGAGTGCACACACAGTTGCAAACTATTTTCCCGTTCGGTTCAGCGAGGCGTTTCTTGAAGGACCGAGTCGAGTCGAGTCTCGTGTTTCAGGGGCAACGCTGTTCTCACGTTGTGCCGTGTTCACGTCTGATTGAATGCAGCTGAGGAAACAGCCCAGTAGATGTTCTCATTACATCCCAGCTCGTCTCGTCTCGTCCCCCCACCCGGTTATTGCCTCGTTTTACATCCATTGTCCCAGCTATGCTGTGGTTATAATCTTCAGTTTCAGGGAACTTTGACCCGTCTTGCATATTTGCCGTCCTCCTCACGCTCCCTCTCTTATACATATATTTGATTTTCTCCCTCTTTCTTTGTGTGTGGGGAGGAAAAAAAAAAAAAAAACAGCACACACATTCCCAGTGGAAGCGTCAGTCATTACGCATTAGTATTCTGATGTAGGCGTCCTGGACACACAGAGAGGGCTTAAAACCCGTCCCCTTCCCCCTCCTGTAGTCTACTTATCAGCCTTTGAGGACGCTTTGGAAACCTGAGGAGCACCAGCACAGTGAGACCGTCTCATTCAATTTGCTTTAATGCTCATCAGTGCCAGATCTTTCGGCCTTGTGTGACTGAATTGCAATAAATGGAAATCTAGCTCGGGGAATCTTTCTTTATGAAAGAAGCTGGCCATCGTGTCTACTGTAGGTTAAGTCTAAAAATGATCAAAAACCGAAGATCTGAACCCTAGATGTGGAACTGGGTTGTGTGGGATGGACACTTTTGCCAGTTGGGTAACTGATACTAGCTTTTTGTTTGTTCTCCCTCAAGCCGAAACTGCTGACTGAGCGATTCGTGTTTCTGAAACAAAGTTCAGTATCAGGGGGCGGGACAGTGGGGGGCGCTGGGGTTTGGGGGCGATTTAACAGTTTAACTTTATCCAATAAAAGACTGTAAAATGTTACAAGTACAAGTTACAGGTCCGTGTGCGGGGCGTCCCGACCGTCTCCCTGCAGTAAGGGGAATGGATTGTTCTTGCAGAATGTAACTCTGGTTCCAAAACATCCTCTACATGATTGGCATCTCTTGGTAAACACACTCGCAGTTGTCTCTCCCACTCGTGTTAACACATCTGCTGTTATGGATGGAGTTGTGCTTTGAATGTGTTCTGAATGAGGCGGCTTCCCGATTCAGCCACGAGAATGAGTTTTTTTTTTTTTCATTTTTTTTTTTTTTGGTGCGTGTCAAAGACAATTCTTAAAGGTCCCATAGTTAAACTACTTCACACGTTTACATCGGTCTCGGAGGTTCCTCAAAGCGTGTCTGGTAATGCTCCAAATCAGGTACACACTGAATGTGCAGTTTCAGGTTCCCGTGTAAACGAGTGTGAAAACTTTTTTTCCCTTTTGCATGGAGACGTTTGGGACACCCATTATTTCTGTCTGGAATTATTTAACTTATCATATCAACAATAACATTTTCCATAATGACTGTTTTTGCAGAATTTTTTCCAGTATTAAATGAACATTTGTTTATTGAGCAATTTCAAATAAAACCAAACGAGGCTCTCTTTTGGTCACGGACTGCAGATTTGGCAGAAAGTTAGTTTGTGAATATCTGTACTGTACTGTGTCTCAAACTAAAACATGCAGAATTTCCTAGCTACAGGATCTCCAGTATTTGACCCTTTAAAGTTAAGGGACACGCCCACTTTATTCACTCGTAAACGTTAGCATTTGGGGAAATTTGCCAGCTTTTACCTCCTTAATGAATCCTAGTACAGGGCAGATATTTGGTACTCGGGGTGAAAAAAGCTGCGTTCTGTATTAAGTTGTTCTTGCTACTTTCAGAGTTTTGAGCACTGCAAGTGGATGAATGTTCAAATTAAAATGTACTTTTATGGGGAATCCTGGCGGTTAAGTATCATTTATTAATCGTAAATTACGCTAATGGAAATTGGCCACTTTCTTGATTAAGCATGGGACAATGTGTCATCTGCATATGGCATGAAAATCCATCCGCTAGCTTTATTACCTTAAAATGTGGGATGGGGGGGGGGGGGGGGCGCACTGGGGTACCAGGGGAAAAACAAGTTTCTGCCAAAGTTGTTCACCACCACAAAAGTTATGTCTTCTGGATTTGTCTGATTTCATTCGGAGTGACTCCAATGCCGTTTCCTCTAATTTAGGATTTAATCAAATCTATCCAGAAAGTTATCCGTTGTTGGATGTCGCGATCGTATGATCGAGTGTTTCCTAAAAGTAACATGACTCGGTGCCATTTGGTGCATTTTTAAAAGTTTAAGCCTATTTATATAAAAGACTTGTTAATCCTCTCGACCCAGTATAATGTATACCATTTTATTGTTTAGTAAATCCTATATAGTGCGTGGCATTTAAAAAATTCAACAAATAAATGTTGTGGAGTTTTTTTGTTTAAACATTCACTGATGTTGGACATGATTACGCAAAACCTGGGACTTTCTCCATAATCTTATTAAAACTGAAGCGCTGGTTCTTATGTGTTTGTTATTTTCAGTCCTTTCTCATTTCATCTTCTACAGATCCGGTTCCATCGAATGGTGGATAATTTTACTGGTGTGTTTTTTTTTTTTTTGCCGCTCATGTGTACCCACTCAGGTCTACGGCACGAGAGCAGTTGGTACTAATCATGGTAGAGCTTTAAAGTGATCACGGTATCAGTTGAAGTTCTGCGACAAAAAGTAATGAAAGACTTTAGAGCCACCAGGAATTAAAGGCAAATTTCGACGAGCTCATCGATGTCACTCGGTCATGTTCGATAGTATTGCAGTTCCTCAATTAATTAATTATGTAACCCTGGTACGCTGCCTAATTGCTGAGGTTGTGGCGTTTTGAAGAGACGTGGCAGAACTGGATGACCGAAGTGGAGCTCGAACACAAAGCTCTCTGTCGGTCACGATTCAGACCGTGAAATTGCATTCTCTTCTGCTAGGTTTGCTGTGAGCGCTTCAGTGGGCAATCGGCCCGCGTTGTTGAGGGGGACTGTGGAGAGACGATGGCTGCTGTGGCCTTTGGTTCCTCTTCCAATATACTGTGCTGAGTCAGGTCGTTATAATATTTAACTGTTCGTTCATTTTTCTATTTTGTATGTTGATTATACATGAAATTAAATATGTATTTAGATTTTATAACATGTAAAATCTTCAACTCCTTGTTAATTGGCCATCATTTGTATCAAGTGTACAAATTTTATATGAATAAAAGAAGTTTTGACATTGGTCAGAACTTGGACGCTCGTTGGAAGCTTTAAATGATATCTTTGTTTTTTCATGCACTGGTCGACCAGAAACCCATCTGGGAAGTTTGTCTCTCTGTCTGTCTGTCCAGCCAGATGTTGTCACAGCATCACACACAACTGTCTGGACAGAATTTAATGAAACTTTGGCAGCAGTCCTTCGGTATTTGCCTGAAGTTAAATCTGCACCAAATCAAAATGTTGAGTAAAAGTGAAGTTATGAGCGGTTATGTGGCAGATTACATCACAGCCTCTAACGGAGCCAATCAACACGGTATAGACAGAGTATGTGGAAGACGCAGAAACGACAAAATCCTCAAACAGAAATGAAAGCATGACACAGCATGGCTTACTCCAAATTGAAACCTGAACCTTCAAAGATGTATGAACAGATCGATATAAGTTTATTCTTCCTGCAGAAGGTTTAAAACCAGTTTGTCTCATGTTCTGAAACCGAGGCGCCGATTTAAAAAAGCAGTAATATGAAGCGTCACTATAAGATACACGTTTTTATATCATGGGTCGTTAGAGCGAACATGGCAGTCTGAGGTGAGAGCGTGTAAAATACCTGGACTGAGAGCGCAGTGTTATGTGCTAAAATCAAAGTGTTGAGTAAAAGTGATGTTATGAACAGTTATGTGCTGGATTTAATAATCTACTTTATAATAATCTACTAATGCGCTACTG
>JAQQZT010000023.1:18973970-18993349 GCA_030068275.1 Clarias platycephalus
TATTTGTCTGAGCACCAAAGAAGGACAACTTAGTGTAAACAAGGCGTAAGATACTCGACCTTACAGAATGTCATTTCCCTGTATTAATAAGTTAGACAGAGAGTTCTGCTGTACAGAAACACAGACAGACATGTACGTGGACTTCACAAACATCACAAAATAAACAAATGCTCAAATTATCAACAAGCTCAGACTATGTGTATATCACCTGCACATTACCAGCCATTTGTGATTTAATAATCGTACAGGTACACATTGTGATTTGGATTTTTGTTTGATTAATTGTGCGTCACTATACTGAGCTTGGATTCTGTTTATTAGGTGTCCCTTTAATAAATCATTGCACTCCATCTATAAAACAGTCTGATCCTTTTACACATTATCTCTCCTGTCTGTTGGAGTCGAGCATCTGTGTCTCATCTTGTGGCTCCTGATGGAAGCCAGCGCTGATGTCAGGTGTGAGTTGAGGGTCTTCGTTGCGGTGGTCCTCATGGGGAAATGAAGTGCAGCCGTCCAGCATGGGGAGTAGAGACTGCTTGCTTGACAGACGCGTCTTGCTGGACTCGCTCCTGGGTTTCACAGTTTGTGCTGGAATGTTCCTCCTCCATCTGGTCAGAAAGTAGCCGGATACTGAGACAGGAAGTCGCTTGTTCCATATTTTTAGGCAGACTAAGCTGACTTCATCTTCATCTTGTTGGATCTGCTAGGTGAAAATTTTTTAAAGATTAATTTTAAAAGATAATTGAAATGTCTGAGCAGATCCTGGGGGACATTTTGGGGACGGGGCGGAATGAATGTCTTCGAAAAAGCTAAGGGCTTTCTGTTAATGATTAATGAGGTGTAGAATAATCAGTCCTGCTTCTAAAAAAACTTCATCCAGCTGCTCCTGACCCCTCCCCTCCTCCTCCTCCTCCGCCTCCTCATGCTCATGTGTTTTAATCCCCACACACCCATCACATTCCAGCACTGAGGCCCAGTTCACTGCACTGCGTTTCATACACCCCCAAACCCCCCCTCCACATGTCTGCTCGCAGCACATCCTCCTCACGTTCCACACATCCTCAGCCTCTCCCACTCCGGCTTTTAAACTTCTCTATCAGACGAATGACATGATGATAAATAACAGAGGGGAAAGGGAAGTTTAGCGCTGTTGTGTTTTACTGTTGTCACCAGATGCCTGCACACGGCTGCAGAGGATGTACGCTGGCGTCGCTCCATTCCAAACAAACAGCAGCTGAATACGAACCAACGCTCGGATAGAGAGTTAATTTTGCCTTTGTTTGATTTTTCTCAGCATCCTGGTCCTTGTTGTGAATCTCTACCGGGAGGAATACACCATTCTCCTATACTTATAGAATTTAAACCTCTTTCATTTCCTGCGAGTTGTCCTGTGAATAGACGGTGTGAGTCGGTGCCCCAAAAATAAATCCCTTCTTCCTGTTTTATGCGGCTGCTGAAAATGTTTATCTGCTTGGCCTTGGGAGGTTAAAGAGTAATGTTTGCTCTTCAAACCCTTTAGAACGTTTGCATAAGAGCAGCACTACCACCTTTGACTCTGAGGAACCCCCACTCTTTAAAGGACACGGGTGCATGCCGGAGTCCCCGAGTGACAAAACAGCCGTGCAGCCATGGAAGCAGCAGGAAGCGCAGAGTCTGTGTAGCTCAAGTGAGGGCCCTCTGTCCAGAGACGTCGTCATGTGTCAGCTGTTTAGACCCCAGTGTCTCATTGTACTCATCGTGCGTGAGCTGCTGGGTTCGTCTTTTGTTCGTCCACCGGATACCATGCCTGCATCTGTCTCCACTCCACTTCTTTTTCTTACAAAGCCCCAAAGTTATGGAATAGTCTTCCAATTAACGTTCAGGACTCCTCGGCTGATGTTCTCTGAGGACTTGTGACTTCAGTTGCTTGATAGGGAGACTGTAGGAAACTCCAGTTCTGAACTGAGCCTCCAGTAATAAACTGGACTCCATATTAACTTTAACACATCTCCTGTAGTTCTAGTCTCACACAGGATGAGTGCAGATCAGTCCCTGCTATCTGTTATCACCCAGATGAGGATGGGTTCCCTGTTGAGTCTGGTTCCTCTCAAGGTTTCTTCCTATTACCATATCGGGGAGTTTTTCCTTGCCACTGTCGCCGTCGTCCTCGGCTTGCTTGAAACAAAAGAATTCTTTTGATTGTGTAAAGCTGCTTTGCGACAATGTCAATTGTTAAACCTGCGATGGCGCAGGTGCTTGGGCCCGATCATCGCTCGCTGCTTTGCAACTATACAGTACAGTATATAACTTGTCGCTGTTGGGTTTTATTTGTTGTTGTTGTTGGTGGTGTTTTGGTGGTTGTAGTTGCGGTCACCAATTATCATTTTTTTCGGCCTTGTGGAAGTCTACAAGGAACTACATTTAAGCTTCAACGCCGCCATCATTCTATAAACGATATAAACACAGCTGGTGCTTTGTTCGTTCCTTTCCAGTTAGTGTCTACAATCAATGCTCAATTTCTGTTTTCAGACCAGATTTATGTTATGGGTTTATAATATCTGATGTTTGAAGGTGCACGAGTAGGACTGTTTATTTAAACACCAAATCACGACGTCTCTTTAACTCTGGGACTCAGATATGGGGCTCCTGGAGTGGAGTTCACTGGCCTTCATAAGGAAACTGCTACAGTCACACAGATGCACTTCCTCCATGGACAGGTAACTTCAAACCGCTTCATCATTTACTTGTTAAGGGTTTAGAAAGGATGCAGCAGTTTATCCTGTTCAAGGAGTGGCTCAGGATACAGTTTCTGGACCAGGTTCAATGAAACAAAAACAAAAGGAAGTATGATTATCTATGCATGTACCGTATTATTTATAATGCATATATATACATGGAGTTATTGGGCCAAATATTATTTCCATCATGTTTAAAATTTGTTGCAGCCACTTTCCATCACGCTGTCCTTCAGGTTTGCTTGTTCCTGATTAAAAATAGTCTGACTTTGGTGCCAAATGTTGCTGGAAGGAAGCCTGAGTTAGCAACCAAGATATATATATAAAAAAAAATTGTGCTGCCATTTTTAGTGTTTTTCCTGCATAAAAACGGTCAATCAATAGAGGTGATTTTGTCAGTGACTTGATTCCCGTTCTCACAATGGCAGTTTAAGTGTGGCAGCATAAAAACCCAATTTAAGCAACGTCAATGAATCTTTGCGTTCCACACGCGAAAGTGCGAGACCGCTGTGTCTCTAACCAAGCATGCAGATCGATGCGCTACATTGATGCACGAAGTTCCACTTCCAGAAGCCTAGAGATGAGGTGTATATTGGTTATTAACATGGACTTTTTTTTTGTTTTTATTTATTGATTAATTTTTTTTATAAAAAAACCATCAGGTTTGTTTCTATTTGGTGGAATAGTCTTAAAATAATTTAAGTCATTTACTACTTTCAAGCTTCGCCGCGTACACCGTTTGATAAGAATAATGTAAAAATCTGTTCCATTGCCATAAAGACCAACACATTTTTATTTTTTTTTAAACACTCGTGAATTTTGACATTCTAAATATTGACATGATTGATTGAATGCTGCACAGGCTACAGGATAATGACTATAATTTTGGCAAATTAGAAGGCGGTTCATGGCACAGAGACTGCGGAATTGCAGATTTTGGTTGCTGTTAAACGATCCTGCACTCCTTATTGTAGGTCATCGAATTAGAAAGATGAGAGAGGCTGGTATTACAGCTTTTTTTAATATTGCAGTTTTCCCCTCAAATATCAGCTGCAGAAAGAAGTGTAATTATTTAAATGATGCTGAAATTCTTTCCAGAAATTAAATTCAGTCTCCAAGTCCTTTATATTTACAGGGGAGGATTCTGTCGCTGCTGGATGATAACACGCTGCACCTCTGGGAGATTGTGCAGAAGGGTTTGTGCTCCCGTCTCGAGGAGGTGCGCTGCTTCAGTCTCCCTGGCAGGCCTGGCATCGAGAGCACCAGGTGATGCTTTTACTCATCGTTCTCATCTGACTCTCTAAGAACAGTAAAACGATGTAAGAAGTGCAGTTCATTATTCAGCTGTCTAGGTTTTAGTCTTCATGTTGGTCTGTGTGAAATGAAACCATTCGAAGGAAAATTACAGCATTTTAAAACTGGTGGAGGAAAGGGTCGTTTAAAGATTCTAGTTCCTCTCAAAGACACCGGCATGATTATGATCTAACGCGAAGAATGATATAAAAGATATGCACCATTTCCATGTTTTTTTTATGGCATACAGACTCGCTGAATAAGTTCAGTAGCATCCATAACTTTTATATTACATAAATTTTAGATTTTATTCATGCTTTTACATTAATTTATTTACACTTGTGTCATAGAAGAACCTTTTTAAGAGTCACAATATGATATTTTTAATCATAGATGTTTATCTGCTCTGTTATAATGGTTGTGTTTGTCTTTGCTGCTGTAGTGCGACGCGCGTGACTGTCCTTCTGCCGAAACTCAGCGGTGATCTCTTGGCTGTGGGCACTGAAGGCGGTGGGATCCACTTCCTGGAGCTGCCTGCTTTTACACTTCTGAACAAGTCGCTGTTCCTGGATGAAATCATGCAGAGGTAATGACGTAAAACGGGCATCACTGAATAGCTGGGCGCGGTCTGGATCCAGATAGATCTGACGGTTCTATCCCATCCCTGATGAAGGAGAATAATTAATTATACCAGTAATCTAGCGCTTTTTCCCTCGCGGTGGGTGTGGCTTTACTTGTCAATCAATGTTGTAGTTTACCGTGTATATACGATATGCCGAAAAAACTGAAACGAAAATGTGACACAGCATGGCTTACTCCAAGGAAAGGAAAGTAGACTATGAAAACTGAATCTTCAAAGATGAATGGACAGATTAATGTTTACATTTATATAACATACATATCATTATGCAGTTGAGGGTTTAAGGGATTTGCTCAAGGGCTCAACTGGGACAACTTGGTAGTTGTGGGATTTGAACCTTGGGCCTTCTGAACCGTAGTCCAACGCCTTATCCACTGAGCTACCCCTCTACCCCCCCCCCCCCTTTTAAAAAATGATTTGTTTTATCCTCTCCCATCTTGCCTTTATTGCACCTATAAGAAGTTGTCTGAAGGAAAAAGTTTAATAACTTTTTTTTCTTTTTCCTACCATCATTAGAAATCTGTGTTAACTTGAACACTTTTTGTATCCGCCAAGCAAATGTGTACGTTTTCGTTCTCACGTTGGTGGGTCGGACACGTTCCGCTGCCTGCGTCATAAACCGAGAGTCTGGGGACGCGTCAGGCCGAGAGAACTGTACATTGAGGGGTACTGAACGTGCAAAGCACTCTATTGTTTCCTTCCTCGATTCGGCCGTGTGCTCCAGGATAATGCAGTATGGGCTGTTTGTGTGGTCGAGTTTTGCTCAGGGCTGAATTTCTACATCTGCCTCTATCTGCGGTTGTCCGGACCGAGGCTTTGTGCAGCGCTGAACTCGGCCATGATGGAGCCATCGTGCAGTTTTACATTCCGTTTAAATAAAATGTCAAGAGATCTGATGGGGCGTTGTTTGGAATTTGTCTAGACGGATAAAACTTAATACAGGCGTCCGAAAGTTTCTTTGCATTTCTACACTTGACAGTTTTCCTCCCAATTACCTTTTAAAGAGGCTGGAAAGTAACGTGTGAGGCGTGATTTTTATTTTTATTTTTTACCAGGTGGCTGTAATGAAGCCTATAAAGAGAGAGAAAATCACACTTGTCGCTTGCTTTACCGTTCAAGCAGTTGTTTAAGTTAAGGCAAATTACAGCTCTCCCAGCACCTCGTTGTCAGCGCGTATGCTTTATCTTGTGCAGGAAGAGACCATGAACCGCTCATTAAGCGAGCACAATTTGGGCTAATGGGCGGCTTCTCTGAGCCGCTGCTAATAAGTATGTGTCAGCCAGGAAACTGGAGAACAGAATGCTTTTGTACCGTTTGCCAAACACCCCGAGTCCTAGTAGAAGGGGCATTTAAATCGGTCACTGTGTGCTGCACAGGCACATCGCTAGGCATCCGGAGGACACTGGAATCCATACAACCGCACTTAATGTCTCTGTTTAAAACCAAGGCGGCGTTCACATTACAAACCACGTTGTTCAATTCCGTTTTTAAATTTTTTTTATTTGCCTGTCATGGCAGTTCACATTCATAATTACAAGTGCTTTTATCTGACTCTAAAGTGGACACGCGCGTCTGTGCTCTCATGCGCAAATCAGCATTCTGGGTTAAAACTCACCCTAGTTCAATAATTTCAAACAATGTATGCCATTCTAGAAGGGGAAAAACATGCTTTGAATTTCACTCGGACGGGAAGCAGTTAGTCAGCTGTATTTGTTGTCGTCTAGGAGAATGAATTCCAGACGCCTCATTTTAGCGAGAGCTATTGCTAGCACTGATATCAGAGAGCACCCCGCGCATGCACAGAAGCTAAAAAGTTGCACGAATTTTTATCTTCTCGTTCAAGCCACATGACTATCAGATACGTATCCGATCTAGAACCAAATAAAGCGACTCTGATCTGAAAAACGTCAAATTTCTGCATTCAGACAGCCTTAAAAATCAGATCTGTTTCACTTTAGGGTTGATTTAAAAAAAAAATTTTATAAAAAAAATCAGAGTTGAGTAACTCGGTAACTTGAGTTGATGGTCAGCTGTTTGTGTTTCGGTCCTGAGAGTTCTCTCTCTCTTCTGCCGTGTATTAATTGTACATTCTCATAAATGCTTCTTCTCGCCTTGTCCTCACTTCTAACACATTTCACTCCATCCATTTTAAAACCACTTTAACACATTGTGTTGTACGTTTTGAAATCCTGGAGCTTGATTATTGTAATAATTTTACAATATTTGTGTATTTTTCTGATCATTGTAGCTAGAAGGCGTGTAGTCGTTGCTCCACGTCTCGAGGGATTCTGAGGTTTTCTGTTTTACATGGGAAACGCTGACCGTGTGCTTGTAGCTCTTGTCTACGCAACATTTGTCTCTTGTGGATTTTAGCACCAGACCACTGAAATCGCGCTCTGCCCCGTCTCCCCCCCCCCCCCCGTCTCTCCTTGCTTTCTTTCACTCTTGTGGGTGTGTTAACCTTCTTGTGGCTTTACAATGCGCATTCCTCCGTGTGAATCCGTGCCACAGCCGTCCCCGGTCTCTGATTGGTCAGGATTTCAAACGGTGTAACCCAGTCTATATTGTTTGTGTTTGTATAGAAGCCCACAAACCTTTTTATGTTCATTTTGTTTTTATAATTGCAAACAACATGCATTGTCCAGCTTCCAGACTGAAACTGGGACTTCCCCGGGTGGGGATGTGACTCCGTGGCCTGCATGTTATACATTTCGAAAGTGTGTGTGGAATATATGAATGAGCCGTAATGCTGGGAGCTGCTCGTGATCTCAGCCGAAATATGCGGGACACCTGGAGGACGGACGGAGGGAGGAGAGAGGAATCTGCATGCTTTGATCTCCCTGAAGAATCTAAATCCAAAGGAAATCTCAGACTTTTGCCAAGCATACCTTTACTCCCTGGTTTTGTTTTGCTTTTGCACTTGTGTTTGCTTGGAGATTGTTGAACCTCCACTAAGTAAGATCTTTTTTCTCCCTTTACTAAGAGCTCTTAGAGTCAAGGAAAAAATGTTCCTCAGATACTTGTTTGTAATTTTTTTTTTTTTTTTTTTTTTTTCCCTCCTCATCTGCCCCATTTCCCAGCGTACCTGATAGCTACAAGTGTGGGAAGTCTCTGGGACCGGTAGAGTCGCTGCAGGAGCATCCACAGCATCCAGACAAGATCCTCATCGGCTACAGTAGAGGCCTGGTCGTGCTCTGGGACTTCCAAAGCCGGCATGTAGACAACCTCTTCCTTGGAAAGCAGGTGTGTGTGGGGGGGGGGGGGGTCAGAACGCCCAAAATTATGACCAATTTCCAACACTGTAATCATATTTTTGCACAAAAAAAAAAAAGATTTTCTTTTTTAAGAAAAGACAAATGGACATTTAACCTCACTTAACCTTAATTCATGATTCCTCTTGGAACCGGCTGCTTTAAAAACCAAACTGAAAGCAGCTCCCTTTTCTTCTTGTTACCGTTCTTGGGACCCCATGGTGCTACGTCTCCACTAAATCCTACATAAAATCCAAAAAAACTAAAATTCATTAACTCACTTTGCTTGGGTTTCCACTGAAGCAGACAATTTATACAGTGTATACAGTGTTTGACTTTGTCTTTCTGTCTTGTGTGTGTGTTTTACCCGTACAGCAGTTGGAGAGCTTGGTGTGGGTCCGGTCTGGGAACAGTTTTGTCAGTTCCCACAGTGATGGTGGATACATGGTGTGGCCTGTCAGTAGCAGTAACCTGTGCACCAGTGACCCCGTCTCCTCCACTATACCCTATGGTGAGCCAGTGCTTTTAGTTTCCTGTAAGTTAAAGTCTTAAGTTTCGGTCCAGTCATTTTCTAAATGCTCTCCTCTTGTATGTATATTTTTTAATTTCTACTTCGTACATATTCATATCCAGGTGTGTTTGTGCATCTTACGGAAATACTCCAAGTACTCATGGTGGCAGTTCACAAGTGCAAATTAAATCCAAGGCTTTGCATTGATACAAGTCAAAACCTTGACCACAATGTGAAGATGCACAAACTTGTAAAAGTATGCAAGACCTTGTGAGACAGACCTGAAGGTCAAGTCCCGAGTTTGAGTAAACACCACACCGGCGTTCATTTAAAGTCAATCAGTGCGACGACCGAACGCAGCGCATGTGTTTAACATTCAGTAGGAGATGTCCTGCATTACAAATGATCTTTCTGTAAGCAGTCCTGATTGGCCCGTGCACATTTCTGGCATCGAATCACGGAAAAAGTGTAAATTGTTTCCACACAGTGGAGTTGGTGTTGGAATGATCTGGATGTTCAGACTAAAGCAGTTTGACATTTGACCTTAATGCTGAAATGTTTGTCTTATGGTTAAATTTTGTTGGCTTGAGGCTTCCCGTGTCATTGGTGAATTATTGATCATATCTTTAAGATCTACAGTTTATATCAGAAAAGTAATAATTTATCAAATCATGCTCCGAGTGCCTAAACGATGAAATCCTTGCATTTAAACTATAATGACAACCTGGACGAAATGCACGTTTCGTCGTCTCTGACTTGTCCACTCCAATCGGCATACAAGTTACGTAAGCGAACCTCTTCTTGTAAAACCCGTCCCGGTCAAATAGCATTTGGTTCCCGTCAGCGACCTCGCGGTGTTTTAGTGCACACATAATATTGCGGTAAATTTCTTCTCCAGATGAACTAGAAGAACTCGTATAAAACGCTCCTGAAACATAGCCGAGGTCTAAATGACACGTTATTTGTGGTTTTAATGCTATTTTCCTGGTTAATGTCCACCCGAGGGTTTATGATGGTGTAGATTCTCATGTGAGTCATCCAGATGTCTGTGTTTTTTGTACATTTAAAGTCTGCTTTCTTTCTCTCTCTTTCTCTCATGCTCTCTCTTTTTTTTCTTCTGTTTTTGAAGGCCCGTTTCCCTGCAAAGCTGTGAACAAGATCTTGTGGAGGACCACCCAGTCGGGGTGTGTGTCAGCTCTGGGCAGCAGTGGGTGAAAAGCGAAAGCTTCTAATCCTTCATGTTTTAGCTGTGCTCGTTTGACTCAGGAGGATCTCTTCCTCTGTGCCTTATGTTTGCTCTGCAGGGCTCCGTTGGTGCTGTTTAGCGGCGGGATGCCTCGAGCTAGCTACGGGGACAGGCACTGTTTAACCATACTGCAGGACAGCACGCACGTGACCCTGGACTTCACCTCCAGAGTCATCGACTTTTTCACTATCCACTGCACAGACCGAGACAAGGGTGTGTTTTAATGCAAAGATTCATTATTTATTAAATTTTTTTTAAACAATACTAAAGATTTTGTTCTTCTAAGCATTCTAACAATCTTTGCTTCTTGTCACGACGTCTAGACTTTGACGAGCCCTCAGCCCTTGTCGTGCTCCTGGAGGAGGAGCTGGTGGTGATTGACCTTCAGACACCTGGCTGGCCCACCATCCCTGCTCCTTACCTGGCTCCTCTGCACTCCTCCGCCATCACGTGTTCCTACCACATCTCCAACGTGCCAACCAAGCTGTGGGAGAGGGTGGTGAGAGCTGGGCAGCAGCAGTGCTCTGTGCAGACATACACGGTCAGTCTGCTCTGAACTGCAGTGATGTTATATGGAGGATAAACTTTGTAGTCACAGAAGCGATAAGATCAAGGATCAGGGCTGCCCGGGCTGGTGTACAGACTTAAAAATAAAATTGTGCAACATCATGAAATTTTATTGTATAATGCTTGGAGAAATACATTCTTTGAGACATTCACTTTTTTTTTTAAACTTGTCGAGTGTATTTCATTCAGAGCTAAATTTAGAAATCGATGGCATTTTATTCACAAGGATTCAGATTCTGAAAGCGAAGGTTTGTCTCGGACGGATGCCGGCTGAAAATGCTTACAGCATAAATGCTACAGTAACAAACTATTATTCATATCAAGTCTAACAGTTCTAGTCTTAATATAGTTTGAGTTGTATTAAATTAGGAATTTAATATAAAAGCCATCAATAATGCATGAACTGAAAGAAGAGCGTATGATATTTTAATGTGTGTTACATTAGAGAATATAAAGTGTCGGAGACGGCCGTCTGATTCGAGGATGCTGATTTATTGAGGCTCGTATTAATGCATTTTTAAAAATTATTTTTTTATTTTACAGAAATGGCCAATATGCGGTGGGAAGAACTTTGCACCCGAGTCAAAACAGAAAGAGCTGCTGCTAACCGGGTAAGAGCGTGTTGGGTGTTTTGTCGTCCTTCTGACGCTTAATAATTCATCTTTAATCGCAGAGATCAGCGTACACTTCTGTTCATCATTTGTTGCTTAATTCACTTTCAACAAAAAAGCCAGCGTAAGACCAGGAGTGAGCTGCTGATCATCTGTCTGTCTGTCTGATCTATCTTTCCATCAATTCTTTCTTTTTCTTTATAATTTCTTTCTTGCTTGCTTTTTTCTTTTATCTATCTATTCTTTCATTTAATCTAACTGTCTCTCTTTTCTCCATCTATACTTTTTTTTTTATTTTTATATCTTTCCTTTCTATCTATCCAGCTTAATTTTTTTTTCTATCAACCTGTCTATCCTTTTTTTACTTTTTGTAAATCTGCCTATACGTTTTTTTTTTTTTGTTTCTTCCTTTCAATCCTTTTATTGTCTCCTTTTATTCCTATCCTTCCTTTCTTTGTGCTCTCTGATGGTCAGTAAGGTTATGGATGTTCTGACGGTGCAGATGAAAAGAGGGAATGATTTGTCAATGTTTCTCGCTGTTCGTGTTTGTCTGAAGGCACGAGGACGGCACCGTACGCTTCTGGGACGCCTCAGGAGTGGCACTGAGACCTCTGTACAAGCTGAACACGGCCAACATCTTCCAAACCGACTGCGAGCACAACGACTGCCTGACCCAAGCCAGCGAGGAGGAGTGGCCTCCTTTCCAAAAGGTCAGGGTCTGATCTCTCACACATGTGGCTTTGAGGGTTTTTTTGGGGGGGGTTTCCCTCTTCAATGAAGGAGACAAATTCCAAAGGGTTGGACTTTAATCAAGTAAAATGTATGCATTTTTTCTTTCATTTTTGAATTTATTATTATTTGTATAAACATCTGGCTTTCTACATCATCTCTGTGTCTGCGGAAGAAACTCGGCACTGTGCATCACACGAGCTGCAGACAGTTCAGTGTTATTTGGCTTATTATTTTTTTTTTTTTCCATCCCTCTAATTAAAAGCAGACTGTCTGAAGCCTGAGATGTTTCGGGCCTGAAGACCGAGCGAGCGCATTCCTGCCCTGGATGGCACGGCTGCCCTGCTTGTTGTTTTTATTTCATTCCTTTGTGTCAGCCGAGCTTATTTACGATCAGAAACAAAAGGAATATCATTCATCTGGCTCTGGATGTTTGGGGTTTAATGTGTATGTCTGGTTAGACTTATAGAAATAAGGGTTATGTTTTTGATGGTTAAAAAGCATTTTTTTATTTGTATTTTTTTTTTTTAAGTACTCTGCATGTTATGCAATCTGGTACCTTAACAGGATATTATTTTGTGTATGCTTTTCGTTTATTTACAGGTGGGCTGCTTTGACCCCTACAGTGACGACCCCAGGCTAGGAATCCAGAAGATCTGTCTGTGCAAATACAGCGGAAAGCTGGTGGCGGCTGGTACGGCGGGACAGGTCGACCTCCTTCTCCTCTTAAATCAAACAATCCTGTATTTTAATGTACACTCCCTGGCCAAAAAAATTAAAATGTATTCCTTAGTTGCTTTCTTTGCTTGATGCTGCCATCTTTTGTTTTTTTTGTTGTGTGTATGTATGTTGCCTTTTCCCATTGTCAGATAATTATAATAAAAACTTTTCACAATTGTATAACGTGAATTCAAAATTTTTTTCCCCTTACTCTTTTCAGGTGATTGTGATGTACTTGTGTGACGAGAAATCCGATCACATGATCGACGTGATCACCATGGACCTCCTCCAGGACCGCGAAGGTTTCACATGGAAGGGTCATGACCGGCTGCCGGAGAAGTCTGGCTCTGTGGTGTTCGCGCCTGGATTCCAGCCGGTAGTCCTCGTGCAGTGCATGCCCCCTGCGGCGGTTACCGCGGTGACGCTGCATGCCGAGTGGAACCTTGTTGCTTTTGGCACCAGCCACGGCTTTGGTCTCTTCGACTACCATCGGCGTAGCCCTGTGCTGGCAAGGTAACGCTACCACTACTGGGGCAACAAGAGAGACTTTCACATTTCTGTGCAGAGCAGTTAGAGGTCTTTAAATTGTTGTTTCTAGACAACTTGATTTTGTTTTGATAAAGAGAAACTTTTAATACACTGGATTTCCTTAACAGATCAAGTTTTTTGATTTGAAGCACAACCATACTATAAATAACTAACTGGGATTAAAAAGCTAAGAATGAATAAATCGTGTAATATTTTTTTTGTTATAGGTGTACGCTGCATCCTAATGACTCTCTGGCTATGGAGGGTCCTCTCTCACGAGTCAAGTCCCTGAAGAAGTCACTCCGTCAGTCATTCAGGAGGATTCGCAAGAGTAGAGTGTCTGGGAAGAAACGCATGTTGGTCAGCAGCCCATCCAGTAAAGTGAGTGCTCTTCTGTCTGTCTTTAAAACCAAACTAAACAAAAACACTGTACGAACTCGGAAAATCAACAAAAACAGCATAAGATTTAGATGGATAGATCGGCTCTATGTAGAATAAAAGGGCGGAGCCACCAGATGGACTTGCTCTGTGTAGAGGAAAAGGGCGGAGCCACCAGACAACCTAATTTAATGACCTGGAAAAGGAGCAGAGCCACCAGCTAACCAAGCTCAATGTAGGGGAAAAGATTGAGATATTGACCTCCTCTATATATCAGAAAGGGGTGGAGCCAAAAGACAAATTTGCATAAAAGGGATGATGGTACAGACAATTAGCTATTTATAATTAGATTTGTTTTAATCACTCAGGACTGACCTATGAGGGGTCTGCTATTATCTTGGCAGTTACTACTCAAGTAACGATTTCTTCTTTCGCACAGTTCAAAAATAAGCATTCTAGTTTTTTTAATTGTGGCCTGTTTGTTGCACTGTATATCTGATCCTTTATCTAATTACTAATCCCGTCATGAGTTTTTGAGTGTGATATGCACGTGCTGTTGTCCCTGTTGTTCTTCAGGTCCAGGAGGCTAATGCTCAGCTAGCAGAGCAGGATGCCGAAGTGACGCCGGTACAGAGACGGATTGAGCCCCGTTCAGCTGATGATTCGTTATCTGGGGTGGTGCGCTGCCTCTGCTTCGCCGATACCTTCCTTAGAGACGGTATAAGCAAATCAGCATTGCACTCCGCAAGTGATGCGTACAGACAGTATTCACAGATTCTCACCAAAAGGAAGGATTATATTATATAGTAATATATTATTATATTCTAGATTTAAAAAAAGATCAATTCCAAGTAGAAATTGAGAATTTGATTACTTTAAATATTCAAGGACACCAGAAATATTTTGTCTAAACAAACAAACTTGATCATCTTTGTGGTTTTAAATTCAAGCATGTTTTTGCAGTAGCGTTTTCCTGGACTGTTGTTAATTCGATACATTCATGATTTCGTGCTCAGAAATGTTCATTCAAGATTCAAAGAACTTTATTAATCCCAGAGGGAAATAGCTTTTTGCCAAAATGATTTGTTATTGCATTTTCTTATTCTTAGGCTGCAACTCGCGCTTTCTTTGCTGTATACTTTTGCTCTTTTTTTTTTTTTTTTCCCGTTTCATTTGCAATTTTGCAAACTGAGTGCATTTGTGATAAGCTTTCCCTAGCCATTATCTCCATTTTTTTTTTTTTTTTTTTTTTTCCCTTCCTTTTAGCATAACAAGAGAATCTGCCATCACATGTACAGGTTCAGACCAGTTGAATACAGAATAATGCAAATAAGATGTTGCATGGTGATGAGTGAGAACAACTGCAAATGAAACTGTTTCTTTCACGTCAGAATCTGACCCGTTTTGACATTGACCATTGAACGCCACATGGACTTTGTATTTGCATTTTACATTTGGCCGACAGCGTGCGTTACTGTGAACAAAAAAATGCAAATGCATGTTTTGCAGTCGAATTGAATTGTGCCAGATTATGTGCATGCATTAGGGGAAATGAAGTCGAATTAACATTTGAATGAGGTCTGGGAAACTGCTCTTCTACTTGTACTGTAGAAGGCTGCAGAGACTCACCCATACTGGAGTGTTTCACTGAAAGTGATTATGCTGGAGTTGGACGCATGTCAGATCTTTGTCTGGACCACACACACCCAGGCCATTTTGTCTTCAACATCTGCATGTTCTTTTAAATCAGGCGCTTGCACAATCCAGGTCCAATGGCTATCTGGCAGGCGATATTACTCCAAGGAGAGATTCCATACAATGCGTTATTGTTCGTTTAATGTGGTGAGTCAGTCTGATGTGTAATCGGCCCAAATTTATTGTGGTGGTTAATAGTTATTGTTTTTGGATGTTTATACAGTCCCAGGGTCATATGATTCTGCTGGCATAGTATTAAAGTTCAAATGAGCACGTAGGGGCACAGGTACATAATAACGTCCATTTCTTTTAAGTGTCGGACTGTTTTGCTCGAAAGACACCTGAAGCTTTTACGTCCTGAGGAGTAATTTTTTAAATAAATTTTTTATTTTCTTTTCCCTCTCGTTCAGGAACGCATCACGGCCCGACCATGTGGGCTGGGACGAATTCAGGCAGCGTGTACGCTTACGCCTTGGACGTGCCTTCGCAGGAGAAGTTCTCCGAGCGAAGTGTGGAGGCTTTGCTGGGGAAAGAGATCCAACTCATGCACCGAGCTCCGGTCGTGTCCATTGTCGTGCTGGACGGCAGGGGAAACCCTCTGCCCGAGCCCTACGAGGAGTCGAGAGACCTGGCCAAAGCTCCGGATATGCAGGGCAGCCATTCGGTCCTGATCGCCTCTGAGGAACAGTTTAAGGTGAGATGATGTAGGACATGGAGGGAGATGCTGATGAGTACAGATAGTAAGTTTCTGTAGTTCTGATTCAAAAATATTTTTTGAAGTACGACAAAACTTGAGTCCAAGATTTTCTCAACTTGGGACTCCATGCAATAATCATTAGGTAGACTGTTCTAGACGGCTGGGGAGACCATGGGGTCTGTTAGTACTTAAACAAAATGTATGCAACATAAAGCAAAATTCAACAATAAAATGATTCCAGAATATTAAATACAATAACACCTCTGTATAAAATAACAGATTTAATGCCCCATGAAGAATGGTGTCCAGAAAGGCAAAGTTTTTGAACCTTTTCTCTTTCTGTTTAATGTGTTGGTTCCTCTTGGTTCTGTAATACAGTTTGAAGGTGAATTCCAAATCATTCCCTGCGATCCAGCACGAAAGATCGACATTATAACTATTATTTGATTTTATAACTTTTCCCACTTACAAAGAAATGAAGGGTCTATAATTTTTTTATCATAGGTCTATTTTAAAGGATAGAGACAGAATATCAACCAACAATCCAGTTGGTTGATATTCTGTCTCTATCCTTTAAAATAGACCTATGACTAAATCCAGTATTTTAGTCATTCAATGACTAAAATAACTATTTGATCCCAAATAGTCTGTGGGAGCCAGAATTCTTGTTGGTTGGTAGATCAAATACGTTAACATTTTTCTGTAAAGTGTGTTTTTGGTCGATATTTTGTCTCAATTCTTTAAAATAAACTGAAATGATAAAAACAAAAGGTCCTGGGTTCGACTCGGGTCTGTCTGCCTGGAGTTTGCATGTTCTCCTCGTGCTTAGTGGTTTCCTCCCACAGTCCAAAAACATGCAGATTAGGCCAACTGACATTCCCAAATTGCTGAGTGTGTAAACGTGAGTGTTGACCGTAGGTCCTCCCGGGGTTGGGAATAAAGACAAAATGGGAATAAATAAAGTGGTCACCATTGGCTTCCATGGTCCCTGGTTGGACTACAGTTGTTCCTAAATGGATGGATAGAAAAGTTATAGACCTTTTCATTTCTTTGTAAGTGCGCAAACTTACAAAATATAAAGGAGATTAAATAATGATTTGTCCCACTTGTAGGTTTTTATATAGATCTCATGATATCTGTCAGACAATTTCTCATGGATTACATCTCATCACCTTATAAGACGAAAGTGTACAAACATTGGTCATATTGAATGATGTTTGGCACTTGGTTAAAACCATCATTCAGCCATGCAGCTTTCCTCCTGTGGCAGATATTTGTTTAGTATCTCATATAAGGTCGGACTACAGTGACCCCTAGCTCACTGGAACTTGGTCCTGCAATGCTTCATATGGTGGAATAAACTTCCCTTTCTATACAACCTGGCCAGTTTTTTTTTTTGTTTTTTTTAAATAACATACACAACTTGCGAACTGTAATCATGTACATTTGTTCTGTAATCACGTCCCCGTTTGTTGCAGGTGTTCACTCTGCCGAAAGTCAGCGCAAAGACCAAATTCAAGCTGACCGCTCATGAGGGCTGCCGTGTACGGAAGGTGGCTCTGGTGAACTTCTGCAGTGCCGCTTCTGAGGACTACAGTGAGAACGGCCTAGTGTGTCTGACCAACCTGGGGGACGTTCACGTGTTCAGCGTGCCCGCGCTGAGGCCGCAAGTGAGATACGACTGCGTCCGCAAGGAGGATATAAGCGGCATTGCGTCCTGTGTGTTCACCAAGACTGGGCAAGGTGACGAGCTCATTAAAACATATTCTTATTTCAGAAAGGGTGTGTGTGGGCTGTTATTGCTGACGGTATCTTGTCATTGTCCATTGACAGGGTTTTATCTGATCTCACCGTCGGAGTATAAACGTTTCTCTCTGTCTGCGCGGGTTATCACTGTACCTCAGTGTTTAGTGGAGGTAGACCGGCCTCCCGAACCTTCTGAACACGAGTACGTCACAAAAGACTTGTAGATTATTATTAAATGTCCAACCAGCGTAGATTTGTGTTTAATTCCCTATTACGCAACCTTTCCAGTTTGTGTACACCAGGACTGCCTCAAGCCAACGGCACATACAAGACCCAATCACCAGGAGGGAGCAAATCTTCAGAGCACGCAGAAGGTGATACAAATCTCCTAGTCCATGGTGTGTGTACGTTTGTGACACTACAAGAATGTTGTGAAATGTGATGTGTTGCAATATGTCTGGAAATCCATGTTGTTAAAGTTCAGTGCATTAACACAAGTTGATTTGTTTTGTTTTCATCTCTAAAATATCAGGCATGTTTGAGGAAATGCAGAGTGTTTTATCCTCTCCTGGCCTGGATTCCCCAAACAGCAGCGCTGATATCACGCTCGACACAACAGGGGAGCTCACTGTGGAGGATGTGAAAGATTTCCTAATGTGAGTCTTTGGCTTACAGGCACTCTGGCAGATACCACTTACGTGATCACGCTATAGTATCGTGTTGGCGCTAAAGCACACTGCAGCATTGTTTTTGTTTTTCATGCTCTTTTTAGGATCGTGTAGTGTATTCGATCAATATGGTTGTTTTTACTTGTGCAGGAGTGTGGATGAGGCCGAGAATAACCTGAGGAACATGAGCGAAGAGGACGGACGACTACCAAGGATTCTGATCAACTGATGGGTGGTGACCTCTGGAGGTGAGTTCGACTTAAATCAGACCTTCTCTGTTGGATCTTTCTGGAGAGTGCTCTTGCTCATGGATGGAGATGAGTGGGGGGTGGGGTTTGATTCTACACTGACAATTTTAAATCTCCGGAGTCGTTTTCTTTGCTTAATTTCATCCATAAAATGCTCTTCATTTTACTATTTAACATGCCTCTGGTTTCTACTGTAGATTTTATTTTTTTTCACCCTCTTCAACTGTTTCTTCCACAAAGTTAACGGTTCAAACGTATTCATCCAGGTTTTGATAATGTGTAATTTTAAATCTCCTGAGTCGTTTTCTTTGCTTGATGCACCCAAATAATTTCATCCTTCTGAAACGGTGGCGCTTTTTGTTTTGTTTTTTGGCCAGGCAGTGTATTTGGGATCTGATCTCTAACTGTGCCAAAAAGCTTTTTGTTGTGTCTGTGTGCACACGCGAGATGGCAATTCCCTGCCGTTGTTGTGCATGAACAAACATTTTGTTTAGTTTGGCACACCGTTAACTAAAGAGTGCAGCTTCTTGCCCCGCCCCCTCCCCGTTTTTGATAAATGAAATGCGATACAGCTGTCGGGCCACACAGACGGAAACAGATGGCGCTTACAAGACCGACTAAAACTAAACAGTCTTGAATGCTGCATGTTGTAACAGAAGTTGACTTTTACTTTTAACTAGCTCAAAGCCAGACTGGGCCATGTTCTCACCCCATCAGCATTAGTGTGGCTCAGTGTTACAGACTGCGAATGCTGGCACTCACGAGAGCATCTGCCTCTCGCGTTCCTTCTGTCTCCTTCCTGATGTCCTCCAGGCGTCTGCTTTCCTCCCTTTTAAATCCCGCAGACGGGTTTATTGCTGCACGATTAAAATGATCGTCTTTATTAAACAAAACATTCTGAAGTTTCCCCAGACTGAAATGGTGATTTGCAGTCCTTTTTTATTTCATCAGACTTTAAAAGGGAAAAACAGTTTTTTACGTTTCCTGAATCTGGATTTTTTTTTTTTACCCCGAGGAAGGTTCTGTTTAAAGAGAAACAGACAGTCTGCTTCCTCCCAGTGGACGTGTTGGGAAGTGCAGGAGAAATGTGGGGGGGGGGGGGGGAAAAAAAAAAAAAAAACCCACAACACTGCTTTT
>JAQQZT010000023.1:18993449-19009692 GCA_030068275.1 Clarias platycephalus
GTGAGTGTGAGTGAGTGAGAGTGAGTGAGTTAGTGAGTGTGAGTGAGTGAGTGAGAGTGTGTGAGTGTGAGTGAGTGTGAGTGAGTGAGAGTGAGTGAGTTAGTGAGTGTGAGTGAGTGAGTGAGAGTGTGTGAGTGTGAGTGAGTGAGAGTGTGTGAGTGTGAGTGAGTGAGAGTGAGTGAGTTAGTGAGTGTGAGTGAGTGAGTGAGTGAGTGAGTGAGTGAGAGTGTGTGAGTGTGAGTGAGTGAGTGAGTGAGAGTCCTACCACACGGAGATGCGCTCTTTGGGGTAGTTGAGCCTCTCCAGGGCTCCGAGGTAATAGGGCAGAGAGTGCGCTGCGTTCCGCGCGATGATGGCGATCACCAGGGTGGGGGGCTGCATCTCCGACTCCTCCACGTAGTTCTCCTCCGAAAAATACCCTCCTGCCCGGGGGAGAACCAGAGAGACAGCCAAAACCAAGAGCAGCATCGTGCTGGAGGTGTCCGCACACCGCGCCTCTGTCTATCCGCGTCAGCAATCCTCCGCTCCAACTCCAACAGAACTCCCCCCAACAGAACCTCCAACTCTCTGTAACCCACCCGTATTCGCACCAACCCCGCCTTCTGCCCTGGGGTGCGTCTGAAACCGAATACTCGTGCCTCCTTCTGAATAGTGATGGCTACAAATAAAGTTGGCGCTGTTCAGCTAAATTATACCCACTCACTCAGTCACTCACTCATCCTCAATACCTCTTTATCCTGTATTCAAGGTCGTTGGGGGCATTGGAGGCTATACCAGGAGACAATTCATACACACGGTCATTAACACACTATGGCCATTTTGGGGAGACCGATGCACACAGACCCGATGCTAATCACTTCACCATCGCGTCGCCCCAGCTGATTAATAACATAAATGAATTGTCTGGTGGGCTCACTGTGACCTCATCAGCAAACTCTGAAACTCATTAAGTCCCAAAAGATGTAATTTTTTTTAAAAATCTTGTTTGCACAAATTATTATCTTGTGTACACGGAGCTTACCTTCTGAGCACAAAGCAAAGAACCCCTTTATATTCCAGATGTACTTTCATAATAAACAATGTGACAACACTGTACTTGTCCAATTGTACTTGCACTTAAAATCCCCAGAGCTCTTTTACCATCAGTCCCTGTAATCTCCCAGATCCCAGTAAGAATTCTGTCTCATAACACCTGTGCTATGTCAGTTTATACAATGAACATCCTGCTCAACATTCCACTGGACTCAACAACACGGCGCTGGTTTGTAGGTCTTCAACTTGAAAATATTAAAATAGTTTTCATGTCTTCATAATAGTAATTAAATTCTATTAACAAAGCGTTCTCATTCTAATTACTGTAACTACCCACAAACGGAAATGGGAAGTGATCCTCTACTTGGATTGATGGATTTTAACTGGATGTTCCACGTCACACGGGTGCTTAATGCTTAGCTCTGTGGCCTCACACCTTCAGGGTCGAGGGTTCGATTCCCGCCTGGGGTCTGTGTGCATGGAGTTTGCATGTTCTCTGCTTGGTTAGTTTCCCCCCACAGTCCAAAAATATGCAGGTTAGAATAATCGGCGTTCCCAAATTCTCTGTAGTTTGATGCTATATGATTGTGGTGATGAGAGTAAAATCAGGCAGAATATTGTAAATCCAGTTTCTGCTGATTTGATATTGAGCTGGTGAGTTCTTCAGGAACATCATGTGCTTGGTTATCATTATATTCCATTTCTAGGTATTTTTAGTGACAACCTTTTGGGGAAGTAACCTGAAGAAGATTTTTTTTTTTTTTTTTTTTGCTTCAGCATTTTCATCAAGTTTCTCCTTGTTATTTTCCATCACACTTTAAAAATCCATCAGCACATTTTCCTGATGTCTGTTCATCACTTGATGGTGCTGAGGAACTTGCAGAACTATGGTGGATTCAGACTTTTGCTCATTTTTATTGCTGAAAAACTGAAATAGATAGGACACTAATTATATAAAGGTGACTCTCAATAAAATATTACAACACAAAATGGATTTTCCTAAACAAAATAGAAGATTGTAAGTTCTCTCTCTCTCTAGTCCTCCAGCTGAAGCTTCTACTCCAGTGATAAAACCATGGGTCCGCTCTTTTACCCGGTCTCCAGTATGAAGCTCGTTCCGGTTTCTGACGCACCCTCACCAGCCGCGCCTCACGCGCAACTTCTGATTGGTCTGTATTTGTTTGTGATGAACTTTGAGCCAATCGTAACACAGAAGGCGGGATTTGTCAGAATACGGGTAGGGAAAGAAGAAAAACCCCGAAAAATTTTCGCTTTCCTTCAAAAAAAAGCCGACGTGTGTGAGTTTATTACAACTTCCGGGTGAGGACTGAGCGGAGAGTGACACCTCAGCAAGGAACACTCAGTTTAGGTGCAAACTCATACAAAACTATTAGTGTTTTAAAAAGTAATGTTTGTTCACAGCACAGATTCATTTAAATAAATAATTAAAGTTCAGTTTATACAAAAACAGATACCAACAGTTACATGAATTTATAATATTAATCAATAATTATCATTTTCATAGTTTTGACATTTGTAACTTATTAGTAAGCTATTTCGTGTGTGTGTGTGTGTGTGTGTGTGTAACACCAAATAACATTAACATTATGAGTTATACCACAGTAAACGCACGGGCACCTGAGGCTCACTCATGCCTGCGGGAACCAAAGGCCAGTCTGTCCAGTCTGATACCACAGAAACACCAATGTAGCACAAAACGCTGGAAAAAAGTCAACGCTGGCCGGAATAGAAAAGCCCCAGAGCACCGAGGGCACCACAGCCCACAGCCTTGGGTAAAGAGTCCAAGGCCCCTGAGCCTCTAAACTTCCCAGATCCCAATCTGATCGATCTGACCAGACAGACATGTCCGATCCACAGAGGCCCCGCCCCACAACCCACAGGATCCGCTGCCAACGTCCGGGTGCCAGACACCACAGCACACCCCAGATCCCCTGCAGAGACCTGCCCTGAACAGGCCCTGAGGGCCCAGAACTGCCACATTGGCACAAAGAAAACCCAGAAAATGCTGAGCTTAATGTTTTAATGTTATGGCTGATCACTGCATTTATCTGGCGGCATGGTGTCGTAGTGGTTAGCGCTGTGGTCTGGCACCTCCAGTGTCTGGCTTCAATTCCTGCCTCAGGTCTGTGTGTGTTTGTGGAATTTTCATGTTCTTCCTGTTGTTGGTGGGTTTAACTCTGGTTTCCTCCCACAGTCCAAGTGTGTGAATGTGTGCGGGTGTGTGCCCTGTAATGGATTGGCATGCTGTCCAGGGTGTACCCAGCCTCATGCCCTAAGCCTCCTGGGATGAGCAATATACATAGTCAATGTGCAGCTTGTATAGCAGTACAGTACCGGCAACACCCTAATATATATAGGAATAAGTATATAGGAACAAGTATATAGGAATAAGTATATAGGAATAAGTATATAGGAATAAGTATATAGGAATAAGTATATAGGAATAAGTAGAGTGGCCAAGCTGCACTGATTGTGTTCGCACTAACAAGCAAGGGAACAGGTGAGTGTTTAATTTTATATGTTTATGTGCGTCACAGCTGTGATTTATAAGTAAGATTGCAAATTAAGTTTTTTCAATTCTTAAGAAATTAGACATAATCGGGTAAGGTGAGAATGCTAAACAATAATCTGGAACAATTCCTCAGATTGATCATACAGAATGTGTGGTCTGACATTTCTCCAGTTACCTGCTCACTTTATGGCTCGCTTTATCTCCTATATGCAATTAGTTCCCACAAAAATGTAAGAAAAACACCGCCCCAGGATTCTATATGATTCTGTTGTGTACAATATGTTATTAAATGTTAATAGAGACAATATGAAGAGAACAAATCATAAGGAAATTGCAGAAACCGTTGGTGCCTCTGGTGAGGGTATGTAGTTTGTAATCTTAGCTCACTGTATTATTGTAAGAATGAGAATGAAACTCTCAAGAAGTCAATACTAAGTTATACTGGTTAAGGCATTATTTAAATTGTATTTGTTAGCTTTAGACATGAAAAAATAGATCACTATTGTTACTAAACAACATGTAGCTCCACTTTCAACAGCAGCAGGAAACGACAAACCAACTCACATGATGCATTAAAGACCAATCCCACGACACATGAGCTCAGAGGCTTCATTTCGAATTGGTAATGTAGCTGGAATTTATTTCCTTCAGTTATGAAAACATTAAACACTTATTGACGCCAGATGTGCTGGTCCACATGCTTTCCATCCATCAGTGGAGGGTGTAGAAAAAGATAATCTTATTTTCTTCCCTTCATGGATGGATGAGGTAGAGTGGAGCTGCAACACTGCACACAGCAATGTCTTCTCTACAGCTTGTAGGTTTACATGAACAATGTGCAAATTTCAGCCCCATAAAGTTTGTCCCTGTGGTTTTCACTGAATTTCCACAAGAGGGCGGTGTTGAGCTTGAGCTCATGCAGCATCCTCTGAGATTAAAGCGTCTGAGATTATTAAACTAGCAAACCAGCTGAAATATCTCTTCTAGTTTAATTTCCAGTCAGTTTATCATCAGGGCAGAATGCGACTCTGTGACAGAGATGCAAAAGTGCTGGCATGTCTTTACTTCACCCAGAGCGCTCGCAAAATCTCTACATTGATTCAGTCTCGCATTTATCACCAGCTGTCCACGCAGGAGGCTGAGCGGAATTGACCAGCAGACATCGGCACTATTGAGGACTTGAGCACTAAAGGATGCTGAGACACTAGGAAGGAACAAAGAAAAGAGGAAAAGCACGGCATGGTCTGAATCCGGGAAGAAAACTAAACCATGGAACGCTGGAGATAAAGAGATATACAGCTGACAACCAGTTAAACCAATTTCACTTGGCCCCCGTCACACAATTGAAGCAGGACTATGCTGAAACCCAGGCTGGGTCAAAGAGGCTGCCGTTTTAGCACCTGCTCCCGCCCCTTTGGACACCACCCTGGCCCGGCGAGGGCACTTTCCCAGCAACCCCTGCACACCCACACTCGAGAGAGTTCATGTGACTCATCGGTAACTTTTCACAGCTGGGTCAAAGGTCAGAGCAGCAGGGCAGCAGGGTGTGGCAGCCCAGTCAGAGCACACAAGCCGGTCATCCCAACTCAAACATTTATTCTGCGCGGGACAGAGAGGGCAGGAGGACAGAGGCGGGGGGACTTTAGAGGGGTCCAAGCGCTAGTGGGGGGTCTCAGTGATATAGCTGCCAAAACCACGGCTACAATGGCTGGGGGGTCGTGTCAAGGGAAGATGGTCCAGTGGTCAGCTGCAGCGTCTCTTTTCTTCAGCCAGTCCCAAATCCCTAAGAGGGATGCTCTGGGAAACTCTGCAACCTTTTGCAGACACATTAATAATCAGCGCAGACATTCTCATGCAGCCGTCGATAATAGGAGTGTCACTCCTGCTCCCACGGTCTGTCCAGCTCGAGAAAACTTAATCAGCTGGTTTCATCCATACACAGGCACCAGCTGCATCTGAAATGCTGATATTATTTTCAATGATATATAATAATAATAATCTTCTAATCTAATAATCTAACTAGCTGATAGAAATGTTTCTGTAACATTAACTGCAGATTTTGCTAGTCTGTGAAACAAATGATTATTTCTGTCATTTAAGTGAGAATTCAAACAGTTCAGAGTCTCATAGTGACAGAGAATGTTAAGTAAGATGAATTAAAATATCTGGCAGTGACTCTTAATATATAAATCATCACGTGTTTAGTAAGGAACAAAACGCTGTGCATGCTGCTATTTTAGGTTGCTAGGTGGATGGATGAAACAGAATGTTATTTATTTCTTTTTAAACACAATTACATTTTTTATTTGTTGAAGAACATAATTCTCAGCCAAAAAAAAGTTGTTGTCTTTGCTTGACAATAATTTGACCTATCTGATACAGCGATGTAGTTCCTCTAGTCTCATAAAATACAGCTTCACACCTTCATCAGCTTTTTCTCTTTTTCTCAAATGAAAATCGCAGCTTGCCATGTCACTGAGGAACCACAAAGTAGTGTAAACTCCTCTTTCCTGAAGATTTTGGAAAGCTTACAGTTACAGCTTTACCTCTGACTGTTACACAGCACTCACACTGGAGACTCCTTACACTCAAGATACAAGAGCATCTTCCTATAGAAACTTGATAATATTAGTGATTTCTTAAAATCCATGTGAATGAATCATTACTGGACACCATAAACTATTAGAGATAGCACATTAATCTAAACTTTCTCTACTATCAGAGCTGCTGTTATAGAGAATCAATCAGTGCTATGGAAATGCTCTATAGCTGAATTGACTGGTGACCAGAGTGACATCAGCATCTCTGCATCCCTGTGGTCCATAGTGCTGGGGAACTGAAGCACTCAGATAAACTTACCTGGAAAAGTGTTTCTGTTTGATTTGGTGGGTCAATAGGTGAGCTAACAATGCTCCTAACCTTTGACTATCAAAGTAAATCAATAAATAATGAGCACAAGTTATTTTAATCAAGAATATTGTAAAAAATTACAGAAAATCCATTAGTCATTTTAATACAGTCAAAGGAAAGCGTAATAAAATACACATAATCATATTAAGTTAAAACACAGTACTATTTACCACTTTATATTACTTTATAGTATGCAGTAAAATAAAATTCTGAGCATTTTGTTCTCTGTGGATTTTGCAAATTCTTACACATTTCTGATTTGAAACAAGATTATTTTTAACGAGTATTATTTCATGCATTTTTCTGCTTTAAAAAATCATTAAAAAAATGTATCATACCAAATATTGTATGATTACAATACAATACATACAATATGATGGTGTGTTAGGGCCATTGTAGGTTAAGAAAAAATATGAGTTAAAAGGTAGGTGGGGAATTTCCGAGTTTAAAAGGCGCAAATGTGTGTGAAAGGAAAAAACTCTTTTTAGTTTATAAATTTTAGTAAAAAAAAACTTTTTTAAGAGAAATTTATGAGAAAGAAATTATTTATGAGAAATAAAATATTTTTTCAAGTTTAAAATTTCTAGTTGCTCCACACCATTTCCACATGTATGGGTCATTAAAGGAATTCCTGGGAGGCTGGCGTTTCAGACGTGAAGCAAGTAGTCTGCTCATGGCTCCGGTGTAACTTTAGAAAGAGGAAACTTTCTACCTTGATGGTGTCCAAGCACTAGTGAAACACTGGGATAAGTGCATTAGTGTAGCAGGGGATTATATAGCGAAATAAAATGTTTTTTACCTGTCCTGTTTATACTTGAACACTCCTCATATTTCCCCCCCCTTATTTTATTCATTAGAAATGCACATGGGAAGCCTGAAAACAGGTGAGAATTACTTAATGGCGTTTCTGGTTCCTGCATTCTGATTGGCTAGGGAAATGCACTTCCTTAAAGGGGAGTTCAGGAAGCTGTTCATTTAACCCTACAGACACTGAAATGGTGAGTTTGGAAAAGGATTGAAACGGCAAGAAAATCAAGCATGCTAGAACGCATGATCCGAGTCGTACACTTCAAATCAAATTAAAATCTTGTACAAACTTGTTTAAAAAGGAGTATAATATGCGACCTTTTAAAAAGACTGAAGCTTTCACTATGCTGTGACAAATGCATTTATATTAACTAGATGCATTTTCAAGCACCATGTTCTGTGATCACGTTTGTCACACACACTCTCACTGGTTTCCACCCACACTTGATCACAGTCGAGGGCTATTTGGATGCTTTAGATTTGGAGAGCAAGTTTTCCAAATTGCTGCACTCTGTTCCATTTGAAGTGGCTTTAAGATTGAAATATAATTGGACTTAAAAAGACTGATTATTTTCAATGCTTACGTTTTTAATGACTTTGTGTTTCCAGGGCCGGTGGTGGAAATTCCCTCATTATTTGCAATTGGACCTTGATGAGAAGAATAACTTCAAGAGGCAGATGCTGCACTCTTTTTTTTTTTTTTTTCCACTCTTTTTGCCCTCATTTTCTCCAGTATTTTATTCTCAGCCAACAGATCTGTGTGGTGTACAGCCTCCCTCTCTCTCTCGCTCTCTCACACACGGTGTTTTCCAGCTTGCAGGAAAGAGGCTGTGGGAATACATGCACTGACCACATCTTTGGTATTTTTTTAAACCCCCCCCCCCCCCCCCTGTTTCATGATGCCACTTTGCTTATCCTTTTACTGTTTGCCAGTAAAGGGGCATGACGTGAGTAAAAAATATTTGTTGCTTCTCAGCAGCCTTATCAACGCTATCATTAATACTGTGATGGTTTCTAACCACGAATCAGGAGGCCATTGAAAAGTTCAGCTTATGGACCCTGTGGGTTTGATTAGAATCTTGTGGCTTTCCTTTTTAATGTCTCGTGTAACCACTTGCCATTGTAAGTAACATTGACGATTAACTGTGAACTGTATTATCTGAAGGAGCATGGTATAAGTATTAATCATTAATCAGTGAGTTTTAATTACTCCTGTATACTTGTAACCATATTAACAACAATGAAGGAACTAATAATTATGGATTTCTCCGTGTAACATTTGATAGAAGAATTTTATACTGCCTATAAAATTTTGTAACTTTCTTTTTTTTAGATTTAGTAAATAAAGGCTTTCTAACAGCATTTCAGGGTGATCAATCTCACAGAGGCAGGTTGTGCGTTAATGGAATAAAGGCGGTTTATATGGTTGACGCGATCTCGAGTGAAGCCAATTCAAAGTACGAATGATAAAAATCTGCTGATTTGGGAAAATCAAGGGTTTGTGTTTTTTTTTCAAGAATACGAAAAAAAGAAAAGTTTCCATCACATTTTTAATACATGGCTTAATAATGGCTAGAACTTGTTGAATTTACTCTGCCCTCATGTTTTTTTCACGTGTAATTCCTCTTTTTAATATCGCCACGACCTCACTAATGTAGTTATTGATTTCTTTGTGTATATTTTTTCTTTACTATAATGCTACACCTCACACCTAGCCTGTGAATTTGTATTTAATTTGTGTTCTTGTGTAGAAATGTACTTGTAGATATACCCAATGCTAATGAACTCTGTTAATAAAGTATTTACTCATTTTAATTGAAATTTTTGAGCATCTGATCTACTGTACAGCACATTCAAAAGTAAAAGGGCATTAATGGTTCTAACAGTCATTGGAAGCACAAACGGCATTTTAATATATGGAAAATACTCGATGCTAAGCCAGACTTGTCTTTATTTACAGTTGTAGCTTTTTTTTTTTTTTAACTTACATTTTTGTGACTTAGAATTACAAACACACTAAGTTAAATGTCGCAAAGATGCTCAATTTAAACCTAGCTCTGCATTCAGATTTTCTAAAGTGATTTTAGAAATGTAATCACAATATTCACATGATGTAAATTTTCATGTTTTTAGTCCCTGGCCAAGAAGTAGGCTCTACCATCTTTCTTTCTAACAAACCTTAAGGTGTACATCGTTTCAACTGATTTCTGTACATTACTGGGCAGAAATCTTAAGACATCATTTCTTCATATTAGGTAAAATGTAGACTAAAGAAATGGGAACAGGCTGGAAAGTGCCTAAAGATTAAATTTAAAATGGTTTGTTTATGTAACAACTACAGCAGCGTCCTCATTTCCCCTCTCGTCTGTTCCAACCATTCAGCATCAGCAGTATACTAATCACCGGCCTGATCATCTGATGTTTTAACATTCCTCTGAAACAGATCAGGGACTGGACTGAAAATAACGAGACGACCCAAAAAAAAAAAAAAAAGTCCTCCATGAAGCCTGGAGAACTATTCAAGACTACCTTAAAAATACAAGAAGATCTGTCTGGGTGCAAAACATGAAAAAAATTAGGGGGCTCAAGACTTTTGCACAGTACTGTAGATTCTATAGGTTGTCGTTCATCTCAGCAGCAACCGAGTGCACTTGGAAAAATTACAAACTGAGGGTTTTGTGACGGTAAACATGTTTTTAAAGTAGAATCTTCCTCTTGAAGAAATGTTCACGTGTTCTTAAATGTTGAAATTTTTCAAAATAATTGTACAGTATTTACATAAGTAGGAAATATTAATCCAAGTCACCTGGACACTACACTTAGAGGATGCAGTACTGTATTGGGAAATGTCTCACCATGTCACTCACCTTCTTAGAAAAATATATACATGAAAACGTGTACCCACTCGTCCCTCCCCTACACACTGCAGCAATTTACAAAAAACATTTCAAAAACCCTCAGTTGTTATCGTCACCCTCATCTTCCTCTTCAAGTTCCTCCTCTTCCTCGTCATCAAAGTACCTTTCTTCAGCATCATGACTTAATATGTCCAGGTTGTCGTAATCTGGGTTCTCATCCACTTCGCTGTAATGTATAAAAGAGTAGATTTATCAGATGTAGGTCGAGGTACACAAAAAAAGAAAGTTACGAAAGTTAAGTTACCTTAAAGGTAAATATTTAACTAATTCAAATGAAAACAGGTTTCAGAGGCCCTCCAGTGTGTGTTAACGCTCCTGCCAAAATACTCATCTACTTTCGTTTCTTCAAGCTTCCTTTGCTTCACTCCTCCTGCTAATGTACTGTTTCAGTGTCTATGTAAATGAGCAACTGCTAAGCCACGCCTCCACCAGAGAACAGCAGAGCTGATCTCCAAGCTAAGCCCTTCTAATATGAGGTCACAATAGGGGGAAAAACTCTAAAGGGTGTGTGTGTGTATATATATATATATATATATACACACCAAATAGACTCCCCCTCCCCCCCTTCACATTTTTTCCTGTTTGTACATGCACACTCGACTTAAAATGATTTTTATAAAATAGGTCCCCTTTAAGAAATTCCAATAAGAACAATATCTGAAATAGTGTAATGGTTTTAAAAAACTGTAGTGTTCAAGTGGTATTAACGTTAGCTGTAACGAAAGCGTCAGACTATGAACATTAAAACAACCGAGATTAGATATTTTGTTCAGCAAATTCCTACAGGTATTAGATCATGTTGCTTACAGAGTCGTCCAAACCTGACATTAACATTAACGCAGTAACCCAAGCAGCTTTTACTGAGTGTACCGAAGGGACAAAATTACGAAACCGACATGAACCTGTAATTAAAGTCTTTATCTTTGCCCTCTAAGAAGCGCTGATGCATTTGACTCAGAAACTCCTCTCTCAGCAGGACTTTCTCTTCTGTCGTCGGTTCCCATTCTGCCTGTGGAGTCTCCTCATCGTCTGTGGAGAGAAGAAACACAATCAGCAGGGACAAGGAACACTTTAATACTAGACCCCTTACATAGCTGCGGGGATGTGTGCGTTCTTCTAGGGAGAAAGTGAAAAAGTATTCCCCCCACCCCCCTCCCCTTTTTAAAAAAATATTTTGTCACACTTGATCAAAATTTAATATTACACAAAAATAACAGTAAATACAGAGTGCAGTTTTTAAAAGATTATTTCATTTATTAGGAAAAAGCCATTTATTCTTTCATTAAGGGTCCAAACCTGCCTGGGATTACGTGAAAAAGTAACTGCCCCCTAAACCTAATAACTGGTTGTGCCATCCTTGGCACCAACAACTGCAATCAAGCGTTTGCGATAACTGGCAATGAGTCTTTCACATCATTCTCGAAAAATTTTGGCCCGCTAACACTTGTCTCATCAGTCCGCAGAATATTTGTCCAAAAGTCGCTGGGATATTCAAAAAGTTTTTTGGCAAAAACATTAGACCAGGCAGGTTTGGACAGATTTTTTTCCCTCTTAATAAATGAAAATCACTAAAATAACATTTTGTATTTAGTCTATTAAGTTATCATTGTGTAATTTTAAATTTATTTTGATGATAGTCATTTAAGTGTGATAAATATGCAAAATAAATAAAAGGGCAAATACTTTTTCACAGAATAATTTATTTTCTGCACCGCATTAACTAAACAGGAAAGTATTAATCAGTAAACAAACTAAAACATTACACAGTCAGTATTATACTTGATGTAATTCCGTGTGTGTGAGACAGATGGCTGCCTTTGGCTGTAACTGCAAGTTTGCCGTCTTTCTACTGCACTACAATAACAACTGTACTGGCATTAAATAAATAAGGCTTTTCATTCTGACGTTGAAGTCTTGAGTTTTATCTTGGCCCCAACTAGTGCCCCCTAGTGGTAATATAATTTTATGGTTAATTACTATAACCGTGGCCTCCGAGAACTCACCCTCCTCTTCCTCCTGGGTGGCACTGTCCTCTCGTCCCTGCTCCTCCTGCAGGCGTCTCTGGAGCTGTTGCTCCTGGTAAGAGTCGATGAGTAGGTCGGAGAGACCAGTCGGACCCTTCTGCATGGCTTCTTCAGACCGCTGCAGGATCTCCTCCTCACTGAGGTACTGACCAATGTACTGCTCATACAGAAGAGGCTGCCGAAAACGCATCTGCTCCTCGCTGAAGTACTGACCCTCTTTAGAAAGGCGAAAAAAAATAAAAATTAAAAAAGCTCAATTGAGATGATATGAAAGGAAAATCTCTTATGAAAAGACTTGATTTCTGCTCAGACTCACGACATGACTTACAATAGGTATGCAGAACCTAGAGCATAATAAATGATGTGTAGCAAAACAAATTTAAAACCAGTGAAATGTCTGCAAATTCAAAATCACCACACACACCCTTCTGAAGTGCACGGAGAGCGGCGTAGCGATGGTTTCGCACCCTGGTCTTGTTGGCCGATCCCGACGTCCGTTTCTGAACCTCGGTACAGTAATACTGTGTCCTACAGTCACCGCTGACGTGCGAGAAGGCCACCAGATGCTCTGGTTTTAAATGAGTGTGATAGCGCTCGAGAAAGACGACCGGCTTGGTGTTGTACTGCTCCACCAGCAGCTGCTTTTTCTCCTCCATAGTAAGGTCAGGTTCTCCCAGCTGCTGGCTCTTCACTGGACTCCCACTGATCACTATGGCTGATATCATGGCATCCAGAGGGCTGGAACTGGAACCGACATCCTGAACACACACAGAAGGAGAGAGAGAGAGAGAGACAGAAGACATGATATTTTCATTTTTACTCTGTGACAGCTTTGTTGTTATTAAGGATCATTAATAAACATAATGTACTATAGGTGTTAAAAAGGTTCTTACATGTGCAGTGGGGTTTGAGGGCTCACTGGCATACTGGTCCATGCTGTCCTCATCTTCTGTTCCATCACTGTGTGGCTCGCAGGGAGCAGGACTGATGCATGGTTCGATTTCGCCCCACATTTCTGATGCGGAGTTCTAACTGTTATTATGAGAAGAACATTACATCAGTTTGTTAAGTCCTGTGGTTTTGTTTTTGTTTGTCTATGCAGCATTAAAAATGGCCATTTTACTTTTAGACTCTGGACAGTGCTAACCACTAACCTACCGTACCACTCAAAATATGACATCATTATTGGAGGTAAAGAGCATTCAATGAGATAATACCCCCCTGTCCAGGGGGTATAATAATAATGTATGTATAATTTGAGTTTCCATTATTTCTTATGGGAAAATTTGCTTTGGTTTATGAGTGTTTTGGAATACGAGTCCGCCTCCGGAACGAATTATGCTCGTAATCCAAGGTTCCACTGTATAAGCAGTGTAGAAGATGAACGGATGTTCTTCGGAAGGTTCACATCATGCAGCTGGAGTTTGAGCTCACCTTTGTATACAGCTGTCAGCATGTTGGCATGACACAGGACTGATGGTAGAGCTCACCTTTTCTTCTTTAGACAACTTTATTTCCCCCCCCAAATGCCTCAAATAATCGGAAAGGATATTAATTAGAGAAAACTACTTTACTCCAGTCCTCCTCAGCAGTCCAATCCCTGTACCTTTTGCAGAATATGAGTCTGATCAGCCCCTGATGTTTTCCCTGGAGGGACGTGGCTTCTTTGCTGCCCTTTGTGAAATGTATGAAGGTAAGCGCTAGCATTAGTCCTGTGTCATGCCAACAATAAAGCATCCTGAGACCATTCATGTGTGCAGTTGCGCCTCAGAGAGTGGGCTCACTCACAATTCTGATTTAGAACACAGCCATGAATAAAGAATGGTACTAAAACATCCTCCAAGAGCAACTTCTCCAAACCATCCAAGAACAGTTTGGTGATGAACAACGCCTTGTCCAGAATGATGGATCGACTCGCCATAAGGCAAAAGTGATAACTAAGTGGCTCGGCGAACAAAACATGAAAAATTTGGTGTCCATGGCCATGAAACTCCCTACACCTTAATCCCATTAAGAACTTGTGGTCGATCCTCAAGAGGCAGGTGGACAAACCCACAAATTCTAACAAACTCCAAGCGTTGATTTTGTAAGAATGGGCTGCGCCATCAGTCAGGATGTGGCCCAGAAGTTGATTGACAGCATGTCAGGGCGAAATGCAGAGGTCTTGATAAAGAAGAAGGATATTGACTCTTTGCATAAACTTAATGTAATTGTCAATAAAAGCTTTTGACACTTATGAAATGCTTGTAATTATAGTTCAGTCTACCAGAGTAACATCTGACACAAAGATCTAAGAACATTAAAGCAGTTTTTCACTTTGTAAAAATAAAAATTTGTGTCATTCGAAAAAAAAAACAAAAAAAAAAACACAGCTGTAGACTTTATTTGTATTAAGATATTTACAGTATATGAAACTTGCACACAGGTAAACATGCATATTTTGAAATGAAGTGTCAGTGAAACCCCAATGCTATGCAGCACTTATTTCCCTAAAACTCCTCAAAACTAATACAAGTCTAGATATATTTTATAACAAACATTTTTAGATTCAAATAGAGGGGGAAAACGTTTACCTTTGGTAAAGGATAAACCAGGAACACACCACAGTCTCAGTGCAGAGGGCTAATCATGCTAACTAGCCATTTCAGCTAAAGCTCGTGGTTGCTGAGGTAAAAATTAAAAACTCCTCCGTCACAGCTTAGCTATGAGAACTTACACTGGCTCTGTCCACAATGACTAATCACAAACTATACACCGCAAGTGCACTACACTGAGTATAAACAAACAGCTCATACTGTGCACTCTGTTAGCATTAGCATTCTGGGATTTGTGCGCCTTTTATTATCTTCCCCTGGAAACCTGGCTATAGCGGACCGTTCCTGTTCTGCGTCTAGCTTCCAGCAGAGGGCGCCAAAACTCAACGATTAAGAAGCATCGCTGATACCATGCTTTCGAAGCTTTAAAATAGGAATGATTACATGGCTGAGTGCTGAAACATTGACCTTCTATTTACTGTACAGATATTCTATTAGATATTAGAATATAATTTAATGAGTTAATTTATAGGCAGCATCTCTCGTCAAAGTGGCATAGGGCTTAACCGTCACCTTTTATTCCTCCAGGGTCCAGGTTCGATTCACGCCTTTGGTGTGTGAGTTTACATGTTCTCCCTGTGCTTGGTGGTTGCCTGTAGTGTGTGTGTGTGTGTGTGTGTGTGTGTGTATGTGTGTTGGTGTCCTACTATGGATTGTACCCCGCCTAAGTCACCTGGGTTAGGGTCCAGTCCCTCCACGACCCTCTACACAGGATAAAGGGGTATAGACGATGAGTGAGTGAGTGAGTGAGTAATTAATTAATTAATTGATCTTTTCTCTGTCTATCTCTGTATATTTACACAAACACACCCATTAGCCTAAACTGAGGGCATTGTTGGCCCAGTGGCAGGTTTCTCGCACACGACACCCAAACCCCAGGGTTCAGTGCTCATTTAACTGCCAAAACTTTTAAGATTTTTAGATTTATAAAAAAAAAATCTTTAGGTGTTTAAGTTTCCCGTCTTCAGCACTTTGTTCAATGAAAGTTTAAATAAGCTACATGGAATTTTGACTTGACTTGACGTAACGATCCCAGGAACACTGGGTGTGAGATTGAATCCAGTCCATCACACAAGAAAGTAGGGATGTTTTTAATCTTTTATGCAAAAAACAAACAAAAACACAAGATGCCTTTAAGTTTAAATTTAATCTCAGACCCCGATGAGGCGGCACGGTGTTGTAATGTGAACATTGTGGTCCCGCACCTCTGAGGTTGAGAATTGAAGTCTTGCTCCAGGTCTGTGTGTGTGTGTGTGTGTGTGTGTGTGTGTGTGTGTGTGTAGTTTACATCTTCTCCCTGTGCTTGGTGGGTTTCCTCTGTGTACTCTGGTTTTCTTCCACAGTCCCAAAACATACGGGTTAGAGACGGACCCCAGCCGCGCGACACGCCCACCAGCCCTGCACTTAGTGTCTGTGTGTGTGTTT
>JAQQZT010000023.1:19086485-19101112 GCA_030068275.1 Clarias platycephalus
GGACTTCAACCTCAAATAATAATAATAATAATAATAATAATAATAATATCACTGATTACATTAAAGATCAGCAGATTTTTATTAGCTTTAACTTTTTAACTCTTACTACAAACTGTTTTCCCGTCAACGACGCGTACTAACACTAGTTATATATACTGTTATCATCTTTCAGCTTATTTAAAATATACTTTTAATCTTTGATACATAAGAGGATGGTTATTAATCAGACTTCAAAAGAAAATTCCTAAAAAAATATATATATTTTTTTAAGTTAAGATAAGTTTTTTTTTTTACATTTTAACAGAGAAGGATAATTGTTTCCTCATCAATAATCCATTTTATGCAATAAATCAAAGCAAGTTGAGGGGTCAGGGGTAGCTCAGTGGGATTAAGGCATTGGACTACGGTTCAGAAGGTCACAGGTTCAAATCCCATGACCACCAAGTTGTCCCTGTTGGGCCCTTTAGCAAGGCCCTCAACTCTTAACTGCTCAGATGTATAATGCACTAAAAATGTAAGTCGCTCTGGAAAAGTTCAGGAAGTATTACTGTCAGCTGAGCATATGGAGTTCAGTCTGCTCCTTATGTTCTGACCACGATGAAGCCAGGGTAGACTGACAACCTGATATTAACCTGGACCTTTTGTACAGCATGGACTCGACACTGGATGAACAGTAAAGCGTAATGAGGTTCGCGTCCCGGACATGCAGCAGGTTTCAGGTCAGGCGTTATCTATTTTTTCCTCCCCTGCTCTACCTGAGACTGTGTTTACAGAGGACACACGCAGGCAATTAAACAAGTCGTGTGTGATGGAGCACCACCGTGTCCTTGAGCTGCACTACAGTTCTTTCACCTGCAGGCCGAGCCAGCTGTGTATACAGTACAAGCGCCTGGATTATGCAGGTGCCCGTAAACATTTTCACACTGAAGTGATAATAATAATAATAAAATAAAAACAGTTTATTTTATCTCTTGCATAAAAACCTTCCGTAATGGAAACCGATAAAAACAAGCTGCAGCTGCTGTCTTTAAAAAGCAATATTGTAAAGGCAACACCGACACTGGCGTTACAAACCGATCACACGGTACAGCTGACATATTTCCAGTTCCTCGTAACAGAAAGAAAAGAACAGCAGGTGATTTAGACCAACTGGCTGCACTGGGTCGAAACCGCTCCAGTGAGAAAGACCAGAAAATAAATAAGTGGAAACACAGATTAACACTCCGTCAGTGGAACCGACCTGAGATGTGCACATCAGAAAGATCTGCTCGGGCACGACGCTGATAAATGTGGCCGAACACGTCATTTAATAAAAGCTGCTGCCACTGATAATAAGTCAGGCAGAAACCTGCGGCACTGGACAAAATCTATTGTGTTTCCTCTCTGCACTCAGTGGATGCGACTTTAAGGTTACAGGGTTGAAACAAACACAATCTAACCGCAAACTACGGCTCCGTCGATGTGTCTGTTTTATATATCCGTCTTATGTACACCACAAGTGTTGTAGTGAGAATGCATTAAGGCTTGTGCGTTAAAGGTCTGCAATGCTGCTTCTCAACAATATCTACAGTAAGTTCCAACGTGCACTTTATTCCAACCTTTTTTTCTTTTTATCATGTCTGGAAATAACTTTTACTGAATGCATTCAATTCTGCATACTTGAATAAAGATGACGTTCGTACTGTACGTCCCATTTAAACACATTGAATGCTGGTGTTTGGGAATAACAGTACGCCATTACTGCTGATGTCACCACCGTAAAAAACGACTGTCCTGAAGATGACCCCTGCCACCAGAGGTCATTTTCACTCGGATACGGGACCGTCATTACGGTTGGCCTTTATATTGTTGTCACTCATCAGCACCAAAGGCTTTACACTTCATGTCACGTAGCATTTAAATGGACTAAACCGCCATATTGTTCGCAAGAGTCAATTTATATTTAGGGTCAACGTGAAGCAGACAGTGAAAGCATGTGCGGCGCTCCGGATCTGAATCAGATTTGGCAACATGAAATAGTAGCAAACTGTTTTATTTTTTTTAGATAGAAAACAAACAATAATCTTTATATGCAGGAAGTGAAGGAGAATCCGACTGTGTGTGTGTGTGTGTGTGTGTGTGTGTGTGTGTGTGTGTTATGTACCAATTCAGAAACCACCTTCCCTATTGTTTTCCCCCCTATATTCTAAAGCAAAGGCAAATAAAATTATAATAATAATACAAGAATCCATTATAGGTAAGGTCATGTGACACTCACAAATCAACACATTCATTTACACAGTAATTTACACACTGGTGAAATGTTTAAAAAGCATTCATTTAAAAAAAAAAAAAAAAAAAAAAAGCTACGTTTTTCCTTCAGTTCACATTAACACGAAATGATGAAAAGCTACAAAGCTTCAGAGTTGACCGAGTCATTTGCCGCCACTTTGCATTAACCATTAGTCCCATCAACACCGTAATGTCCGGACACACCCAACACCCATCCATTATCTACAGTACAGTATACCCACTTAGCCTGTGTAGGGTCAATGCAGGACACACACACACACACACACACACACACACACACAAATGGCAATTTCACAAAGACAATCATGTAATCATGTATAGATGCATGTTTTTGGGTTGTGGGAGGAAACTGGGATACCTGGAGGAAACCCACAAACCAGCGCAGGGGTGAGATTCGAACCCACACTCCGGTATGTGCAATGTGACAGCGCTATCCAATAACACAATCATTTCTAATAATGATCTTAGCCTCTTAGATCTTCAGCATCTTTGTAACATGTACACAGTTTTTTTTCAGAGAGACAGAGAACGCGCATAAGAGCTTAAAGATGCAGAGTCGAAACCTCTAAGGTAATTAGTTGATGCGAAGTTGCAAACCGAGCAAGTAAATCCCCAACTCAGCACACACTCGGAGACGTCAACATGCAGCAAGAAGTAATGATTTTGTGTTTCGAATCCAAAGCTTACAATGCCGAAGACTTCATTTCCTTCCTTTTTAACCGCACAGATGTTTCTTCACCCTGATTACCAGGTTGACTCTTTATCTTTGGAATGATTGAATTCATTTGAATGAATTTATTAAGAAACTAACATGCTAGTGATGTGAGTAGTAGCCATCTCTATACCATATGTTTTCCAGTGAAGTCTAGACCTCTGTCTTTAAAGACATACAAGTACAGTACGGTCTTTAACTAATGTAATAACTCATCACGAAGAGAACTGAACTGAACTGAATACAGCCGTCTTCTTTCGCCTTCCATATTTGCCTTTTTATATAACCTCTTCTTTTTTATTCGTACTTGTCACTGTAATAATCCTACACAGAATCGTACAAAAAAAACAACAAGTTGCAATTATATTGCTACATATTGCGATATGGCTTGCAGTAGGCCTATATTAATAAAAATCTAGTAATGCTATGATGTGTCACAGTTAAGGATCAGCCTGTTATAAACACACCCACAGAGAAAAACCTACCTGGAAACTGTCAGAAAGCTCAGTGAGGGCCATAAAACAAAAACAAAAATCCTCTTTTCGTTTCGTTCCCTTAATACTACATACATTACACTTTTGAAATATCAGTATTGCAAACGACAGAGTGTTAAAGGAATGATGAATCGTGCAGCTCTAACCCGTCCACACCATGCTGTACGATGACGATGTCTCGATGCAAAACCAAAGTGTGATCTTAACAGCTTCGGATTTCCAATTTTAACATGACTTAAGGCATTATTACGCAACACATTCATAACCACATGTTTAAATAGGTCAGAAATTCAAGTACCAAAAGACATTTAAGCAATAAGTCAGGACCCAAAGCGTCATACATTTCACTGGTTATTGTAATAATATATTTTAATGAACATTACGAATAATTGAATTTCACATACTGAGGCTTCACAGGGGGATAATCCTAATCGAGTTGATTTTCGAATAAAGTTTATGTTGATTTAGTCATTTTTAGGTATTACAATAATTGGTTTAATCTATTATTTAGATATTAGTTTGATTTAATTTTTATTTAAAACTGAAAGAGAGAGAGAGAGAGAGAGAGAGAGAGAATAATCAAATCGAATATCAGGTTGTCTCCATAGGAACACTGTCCCTAAGGAACCCATCTAAATCTTTTAGCTGCTCCTACTGTACTTCTCCCCACACACTGCATAATATTAGCTTATAGAAATAAAGCTTAAGACAAAAAAGGGGGGAAATCTCTCTGCCAATATACAGAAAAAAAAATATTTATAATCTTTATACGCGGTGGAGACCCAAATACAATTTGTGGCGAAGGCTAAATTTCAATTGAATTGATTTCGGTGTTGTTCTCTCCCGTGGTGAAGACCGTCTCAGACTCTGCTCGAACAAGTTCTGTAGATGTGTGTAACCCTAAATCTGAACCTAATCCCCCAACCACCCCCCCAAAAAACCACACGCTCCTTCTTTCTATTTTGGCTTAATATACTTCCGCCTCGGGAATGTCTGTGCGCATGCAGTTTACATGTTCTCCCCGTGTTGGGTGGGTTTCCTCCTGGTACTCTGGTTTTCTGCCACAGTCCAAAGACATGCAGATTAGACTACAAAATCGTTCCCACAAGATGTAACATCCAACACTGACTGGGCATTCATGGCCACTATGGACACATTCATGCACGCTTGCACTACATATTTATATTTTCATTTATGGGCCACTGCACAAATCACTTTAATAAGACACTTTAAGAAGTCACTTTTTATGCATATTTGCACACCCCAGTCATTTCTACATTTTTATTTCTATTTTCTTCTTCTATATTTCTATATTTGCTATATTGATATTTTGTTCTTATTTGTACAGTATATTTTTACTAGTTAATTTTATTTTCTAATGTATTTCTTTTATTCATATTTATTTCTTACAGTATGTATAAGCTTTTATTTTTTAAGGTCACTGGCGGTCGTGTAAGCATTTTTCTTTTACAGATTACTAGCCTATATTAAAGATTAAATGAAAAATTTTATTATTGTGTACTTTTAATATGATGTCGTCCTCGACAATAATGATAAGAAATACATAAATCATTTTTCAAGCTCCATTTTTTTTCACACTCCAGCGAGACGCAATGACTTGTGGGACATTTTTCATTCCCTTTTTTGGTAAAGTGATCGCCTGTTGTTCACTCGTTCCCTACAACGTTCGCAGTTTCCTTTGAACGGAACATGTTTGCTCCCTGCGGTTTGGAATCACACTTAACATGGCTGAACACTCTGTGAAGTGTACCTCGCAGGGTACTTTAGGCCGACTGGAACGCACCTTAATTGGCGTTCCCAAATTGCCCGTAGTGTGTGAATGTGTGTGAATGTTAACCTTTGTACCACGGTTGTACAAGATGGGAATAAATACAATGGTCACTATTAGCCTCCAGAGTTCCTGGTTGGACTACAGTCGTTCCTAGACGAATGGATGGATGGAATTTTATCACTAGAATGTACTGGAATAACAACATGTAACATATACCGGATCTCTCTCTCTCTCTCTCTCTCTCTCTCTCTCTATATATATATATATATTATAGGAATAACATTTATCAATGAATGTATCAGTCATGATCGCGGCCTCACCGCAGCACAGAGACAGTGGACGCTGGTTAAAGTGGTAAATGACCTACAGAACTACTGCCCTCTGATCAGGGTCGTGTTTCCTGGTTTGTGTTGTTTGATCTTAATGCAAATTTGGACACCACCGATCTTTCTATACTCCTTCTTATGGTAGATATTTCTGGAGATACTGTAAGAGACTCAGGTCTTACAGTATTTGATGCATCTAATTTGAGTATTTATAATCTTTGTGTGTGTTTTTCCTCTCTCTCTCTCTCTCTTTGTTGAGCTACACATGCTACTCCTGAGATATCACTAATCCTGACCCCTTCTGCTCTCCGGATGTGCCTGATCCGTCCTGATCCCCTACATCTGGTTGGAGTTCTCATCACTCTGGAGCTACTCGCCGCTGCTGCGGACGGCCCCATATGGAGAGCCTAAAGATACACTTGGAAACCAAGAAGGTGGCTTAGGCCTGCAGCTGATTCGAACATTTTTGCTACAACGGATTGCTTGTCATGATAGCTTTAGGAACGTAAATCCTACAACAAAAACACTTTTCCTCTACGTGTTAAAGCTATAATGTATTTCCTGGTTACAGGAGTGACTTTTGTGCTCCAGGTTTCCTTTTGATTCTTTGGTTCCTCTAAGGATTTCTTCACATCATTTCAGGAAGTTTTTCCACGCTACTGTCACCGCTGGTCCGGCTTGCTCGTTATTTAAAGTGTTATACACACGAAACTCAAATGAAACCAGCGCTATTGTTCGCCTGAAGCAAACAAAGCAAAAGAAAAGCCTTAATGTCAATGATCGATCAGTGATCGATGACACACATCAGTCCTGCTGGCGGAGCTCCACATACTAACTGCTGCATTATTGTCCTCACAGAGCTGAGCAGCAGGTCTCACGTTCATTAAACACAAGTTCACATCAACACGATTTTATAAACAAATGCTGCTCGATATCGGCAAAAGCTATAATTTTCTTTAAGTAGTCTATAATCTTGCAAGGCTGTTTGTCTATTAATGTTCTTTTCAGGAATTCACTGGAGCTGATGGAAATGGCACGGAAAAGCGCGCGATACCACATGGCGGGAAAATCCTGAAACCGACATTTAAGTACTTTTCAAGACGTAAACAATCCAATTTAGTAACAACAAACCTATATATCTGTTTCACAAAAAAAACAACACAGCCGAAATAAATAATTTTTGCAAATCGGTCTGAATCTTGCATGGAACGTTGTCTGATTTATTGCTAACCACATGCCCCCTGCTTAGCAACTAGTACACGGTGAGAGTGCGAGAGACAGAGTGATAAAGTAGAATGATTATACGGAGAGAATCTCTGTGGGGGATGAGGACACGAGATTTCTGTTCTCCTCTGCAAAAAAACAAAAAACTAAATTATTTCAAGGTAACTGCAGGGAAAAGAGCATTTCAGGAACACAATTACAAATGAATGGGATGAGGAGTGTTTCAAATACGAGGCAGCAGAGTAAGTGTTTATCAAATCTAATGATCCAAAAAGGACCATATGGGTATTATGCCTTGGATTTACCCTAAGCTTGTGATTTAATGTTAAAAAAAAAAAAAAAGTTATGAAAACTTTTTAAACACTTCGGGCAGGCCGTTAAAAAAGTACAAGCAATAAACTGTAGCTGCTCGTGATAAAGGGAGAATATTTATAAACATGTTGATGTTTATATCCTTCAGCATGACGAGCTTAATACGGGTCTGCAATGCAAATTCACATCTTCATCGCATTTATGGCTTCGCGTTCATACATACGTTCCTTCTGCGTCAACAGATTTGTCACTCGGTATTGCTGTGCATTTCAGTACGACAAAAGCAGATCTATAAACAGCTTTCTCCTGTAAACAGTTTCTCCACACTCCTGCGAGCACCTCCCTCCGCCTGCTGCATTCCCTCTCTGCCGGATGCGATCGGAGAGGAGAACTGTTCTCCTACTATCACGGCGGATGGGAATCACATAGAGACGCAATTAGCATGAGCCCTGGTTGCCATGGCAATTCGTAGCTGTGCATCTGCTTGAATGAGAAACACCACTTTCCACAGGCCCGGAGACGCCCACGGATCGGCGGAGCTGCTCCACAGGTACTGCGCATGTTTTGGCGCCGTGTACACCGAGGCTGTGCCGCAGGGATACACTCTTACTCAGCCATGTTACTCAAAGCAACAAAACAATCTTGTCTTGCCCCACTGCCATCACATATCCCATATCTTTATATAGTCTACGGAGCACGGTTCGGTTTTGACTGTCTCTTTGGACTAAAACTGGACCACACAACCATCAGTAGCTGTGGTTAAATCACTACACGTGATGATTTACAGGTGTACCATATATGACCTTTAAATGACCCCTGTGTCCCTAGTGTCAACCCCACATGGCCTAAAATCCTCTCTGATATGCGTGTGGGAGTGAAGACGCACGCACTGCGCTGGTCCCGTGGGGGTAGACGTCCTCCTGCCTGAGATGGCTGGGACGGTATTAATCAACAGGCGTAGCACTGAATTCCTCTTCCGTTCCGTGCACGCATCCTCCATTTCCCCAGGCGGTGTGTATGACAGGTGCTGTCATATCAACAGTCGCCCAAAACTCTCCGACTGTTTTCGCCTCTTAATGGATTCCCAATCTATCGCCTCTTAAAGCAAATGAAAGACTGGCTGTCAAGTCAAGTGTGCCAGCAGTTTCTCCTTCATCTCCCTTTACGGGAAAATCTTTTGCAGAAGTAAAGCACGATTATTCAACCTCCCAGATGAACCGTCTGCGCCTCTGACTTGGCAGCAAAGCCAAATTTACGGTCTTATCCAGAATTATTGGCACCCTTAGAAAATATGCGCTCTAGGATCCGCTCAGATTCCTTGCTCCGTATTGTATTCTCTAAACTCATCAAGCATTACGCAATGTCGATACGATGTTTTCAGAGCTAATAACTGTTTTTAGTGCCAAATAATTCTGAAAAAAAAAAAAGAAAGAAAAACAGGAAGATGCAGTTGAACTCCTGTTCCACAGCTGACCTTCTCCATCAAGCCATGGTTTGCTGCCCCAATGAGGAGGGTCTCGCATTTGCCCTTTTATGACTGTCAGGATTAATGACATTTCTGCACTCCCCCTCCAGCTGCCAGGAGGGAAAAAAAGGCACAGGAGCCTGCGTGGGTTTACAAACTGTCACCCATCAGCATTACCCTTTGAGGTTCAACGAACTAAACAGGTGAGAAAGACGCCTGCTGCGGGTTTGCGTTTCAAACACTGCTGATGAAGAGCAGACGCCTCCCGTACCGACCGTACCCTTGCCAAGAGCCATACAGATTCCTGAAAAGGCATGTTTATGCACATCCTTATGTTTTCGCGTTAGAATGATCCGCCATGAGCGCGGGGTGGAGCTAGAGAGCCGGTGCTGATCTCTCCGCCGTCTCTATGGCAGCCGCCCTGTAAAAGCACAGCCTTGATTTAATAGGGAGGAGCGCACCGCTGGTTCAAGGGAACCGTGAAACAAGTATAATGAATAACTTATGGCCCTTATCAAATATTTGCACTTAGGTGGACTACTGTGCATCACTGAAGGATGTGCTGTGTTTCTTTGCTTCGCAGCTTTAAAGCGTGTTACTACATGGCTCTGTGAAATATTTAAATATGATCGGTTAAGTAAGGCATTTATCAATATTCAATATTTGACATATTTTTTTTTTTTTTAATTTAAAGACCTGGGAACCAAACTAGGAATGGCTCGACAACACATTATGGCGTGAATAAAATTCCATGTAGAGGGTATTAAAACCCACAGATAAATCTGCAAATGAAACAGGTGTAGACCCAAAGCGGCGAAGGCAGGACCAGGATAGGAAAATAAATCAAAAGAAGTCAGATTTACCACAAATGCAAAATCACAAATAACAAAACAGTAACTCACTCGATCATAACCACGGATTCAGAATACTGTATGCTTCAGCTGGTGATTTACTGCACTACCTTAATCCTCTTGGGTCCTGAGATTACTCAGGTACTAAGATTTTAACTAACAAGTCCTAAGCTGTAAATAAATTGCATCCTCAATTAGTGGATGTTATGTGGGTGATTTACCAAAGGAGACCATAATGAAAGTAATTTGCAAAGAAAAACATATAAATTAGTTTGTGTGTGTGTGTGTGTGTGGGGGGGGGTTATTCATTCTCTATAGCCTCATATAATCTCTTAAGGAGTTTGTAGGAATCCTGAGATGTCCTGAAAAATGTAAAATACGTGTGATACAGTATACAGTATGTGGTTTATCAGGTTTACAAAAATGCAAAAAACTTTTCGGTAAGACTGGGTGTCCCCGCCTGGTGTTCACAGGATATACGCAAAATCCCCCCCTGACAAGGTTAAAATAATAAGTGAAGATAAATGAATGAAAGAATGTTAAATGCCGAGTTCAAAAGTGCAAATATGCAGTGCATATCGAATTTAAAACCAGTATCACTACAGTTGTTTTACTTATATACTTATAATAACTTCATAAACGTTCCTATTATTATGACACTGTTTATGTTTTGTCCTCTAGTGGTTTCTGCAATTTAATTCCTGTCTTTGACTAGCATTTGCTTATTAGAGACGGGGATCGCCACGATATATTCGATTCTGCGTTTTTTATAAATACAACAATTAATTAGGGTCCAAGCACATGAGACCTATTACGTCATAGTGTGTGAATGGCCTAATCGTTTTTATAAGGAGTGGTGAGGCCCTATAACTGTAGTTATATAATATATCATGTCATAATGGTAACCTTAAGAAGCTCAATATCACATTGAGTGACATCATACTGTAGGGTGATGATTTTCTTTCCAGCATCCGGGGCTTTTTGGCGGTCTTAACATGCTCAAAAAAACCACACAAGTTGTCTGGTCCGCCCAATTGGCGATGGTGCAGGTGCTTGGACCCGCTCATCGTTGCTTGCAACTCTATTTATTAGTTTATTATTATAATTATCATTAGATTTTGTTAGAAGACCAAACAAACATAGGGAATAATTCGCTCCTTCCACACGGGATGCTGCGCTGCCTGCCAATGTGTGAGTCATTTACAGGGCGCCACCTGTAGGATTACAGAGGAACAGCGATGTTTTCCCAACACAAATGCAAACATATTAAAAAAATTATTTTAAAAATATTAATAATAAAAAAAATCTATTCTGGAGTCATGTTGTGGCGTTACATGAATTGCCACACAAAAGAATCATGATGCACCACTGAATTGATCCCCCCCCCCTCCCCCCTCCCCTCCCAACTCTATTGCTTACACAGTGGTCATTCAAGCTTCCATAAATCACATCGCAGCTGCAAAACACATCCATCTGCATCCGCATGACCCTTTTTTTTTTGCATCATTTAGCAGAAAATTTTGTTCAATTAAAAGACACAGTCTAGATCATGATGGGTTTGCTGCATATTTGCTGAATGCTATCAAGTGAGGCTGGTCTACTTCTATTTGTGTTCCCTGCATCACTATGTACAGTATTAACAAAGGACACATTTTCAAAGTGATAAAGTAACTATCCATACATTAAATATTAAACTAGGAAGGATCAGGCCACGTGGGCTAAAAACATGAGTTTTGTGAATTCTGTGCAGAACGTAATCATAATCATACTCATGATTCATTTGTCCCAATTTATATCTCCACGACTGACATTCAATCCGTCTCAGACAACAGATCGACACTCACAAAGGCGTCGGTGTGTGTGTGTGTGTGTGTGTGTGTGTGTGTGTGTCCTTGCATGCATCTTCTGTATATGTAAATGTGTGTATGTGCATTGTGTGTGTGTTTTTGTTGGGTTGTTATTTTTTTTTTTTCACTCTGAACTGTCACATGTCGGTGGGGGATGGACGCCAGGCAAACAAGAGTGTCAGATCCCTGCAGCTGAACGCGGAGACAGACGTCGCCCTGTATTCAGACTGACAGGTCTGTTCTGCAGATATTATTATCGACAGCGCTCAAGGTCCACTTCATATCACAGCGGCTTTCACAGACTGTCTTAATGAGTGATGTGGATTTGTATGAACAGGACCTTTCTCACTAGCGTTTTTTTCTCTCTCTCTCTCTTATATAAACACTCAAACTCACAAAAAAAAGAAAGAGACGCAACAAGAGAGTGAGAGGGAAAACAGGTGCTTCAAAGACGCTTCTTCTTTTTCTATCTTTTTTCGCTTAGAACTTCTAATTCCCTTTAATATAAAGCAAGATTATACAGCGTTTTCTACTCCATCCATATCCTTGTGCGGATCAGCGCTGCTATTAAGCACGTACAGTAATAACAACGATGTAGTTCATCAGTCAGTAAGTAGAGTGCACTCGCCACACTAAAAATAGTGATTAAATGGAGGTGAATGAGAATCAGCAAAAAAAAAAAAAAAACACACTTAATAGTAAGTTCAGTCATGTGCTTTTCAAACTAATTACGGGTGTGTGGCCCGAGCGGTAGTGCCAGAGTCCACCTCCACACTCTGCAGCACCTTGGACAGCACCGGTGAGTCAGAGCCGCTCACCTGCCGAGGAACTGGCCCGAGTTTCCATCCCGCTGCTCGAGTACGGAGCACAACACACTAGGCTTGCCGCTTTCACATGTATACGTATGCGCCTCAACCTCGCTAAGCTGTCGCCGTTCCAACAACACGCTGACCAAAGAGGCAGGAGGCCACATCGCACATATCTGCCATGCATTTCTGGCTGGAGCGAGACATTACCCATGTGCTTATTAGAGGTGCTACGGTGCTGTGTGTCGTGAGTAGAGCGCCGCGATTCAGACGTACGCGCACTACTGAGCCTCCAAAGCTAAAGTCGGACATCACGTCTTCGTCCGTTCTCTGGGCTAATGCCATAATTTCACGTCTCAATTAAATTCGCAACCTCCGAGCATGCTCTAAGGCAAAAACATCAGGGAAAGGTCAGCCGTGTCAGACTTGTCTCGTGTAGATTGTTATTAATATGATTACTCGCTGTTTCCTTGAAACCCTCACACACACACAAACAAAAAAAAAAAATCTAATAAGCGTCCTTGCCATTTCCCGGCACACGCTTCTTGTTACCACCATGCTGATACGTAATCATTTCAGTGTAATGATGCAGCAACCGAGAACGTTACAAACGCGTGTCATTTGACATCAGTAATTACATTTCGAACTCGGTGCACTCTTTCTTTCTTTTCTTTTTCCCTCTCAGACCTATGATGGCAGAGTAGACCTTCGAACAACCCCCTTGAGAAATACAACAAAAGCCTTACAAATTTGTCGCACAGCCCAGCCGGATCCATTACTTAACAACTTACGACAGGAGCAATTGTTTTCGCTTGTTCGCCTTTGACTGCGCCTTCCTTTAAGCCATACGCTTTTTTTTTTTTTGCCGCATCCATAAATGTCTAATGTAGAAACAGCAAACAGACCACGGCTCACGCGGAGTGCTGCAGGCTTTACTTAATCACATTGCATGGAATAATGCAGAGGCCTGAGCTCATAGCACAATTAAAGTAATATATTATGCTGGTGTTGATTATAAATATGCTAAACCCAGGGCTGGGGAAAACTTTTACATGATTGTGTTTGTGTCGTGTGTTGTAGCGGCACAGCGGTAGGTCGATCGTTCCTCATACAGCTACGTTCTTTTACCCCATCATGAGGTGGATTACACCAAATCACACGCACACACAAACTCGCCGTGATGGGTGGCAGCAGGATTCCCCGAGGCTTAGCGTGCTGAGAAATTTTTTTTTTTTAAAGGCATAGGTTTTGAGGATGTTTAATAAGTTCTGCACTGTTTTAATCTCATAAAACATCCTCTTATACAGTACATCATGTTTTATGTTTTATAGATCATGATTGGCTTGTTTCATGTTGTCCAAGCAAAGTCAAGAGTTGTCGCCCAAATAGAGGCTGAAGCAAGAGTGTTTTACATGCATGTTATAAGAACCCGCCACATTAGTTGGGCTCAGTCTCCACAATGCAACAAATATAATGGAGGCGATCTGAGTTCTTTGCCTACTCATCCACAGGCTGCTGAGCAATCTGGTCATTTCTGGCATGCTCCCTCAGTCCCGCTCGTTCAGTCCTCAACCTGCTCTCCACCATGATGAGCTTCTACAAGCTCCAAGAGTATGCTTCATACACTATCCCTGACTCCAACACAAACACAGACAAGGCCCTTCTAGCTATCAAAGCCAGACGCGGATCTTCTGTGATTGCATCTGAGTTGGCATGACTGATCTAGCACTGGCTTTTTTTTTTTTTCCCCCAGCCAACTGTTGCCTTGGTTACAAGCTTTGTAGACGGCAATATAAGCTTAGAGCTGTTTGAATAGAGCCAACTCAGACTGCATACACTTGGGGTCCAATTTATGTGAAATACACACCCTGTCATCATCAGAGCCTGCGAGACAAATCTGATAGATCTGATGAAGTAGTACACCGTTGATATAGAGATAGAATTGTGGAAGAACATGATATGTGATAATCCTAACATCTTGAATAGCGTCCTTGTCAACCTGCATAAACATAGCAAATATAGTATACACTGCGCAGCCGGGGAAAAAAAAAAAGAAAAAGTCACATTCAGACATCAAGTACTAAAAACACTTAAGGAGATTTAAAAATGACTGGAATTGAGTATAAGAACTAATAATACATTATTAAAACCTGCAAGGAGTGCGGTGAACGACTCTGTAGAAGAAATGTGGGCAGAAAAATATCCTAAATGGAATCACTTAAACGCTTAGTAAAGATTCATGGTAAAAAAAAAAATTGACGGTAGAAATCAGAGTTATGTTTAATAGGAAAAGTAAGAGTATTTCCACATGCATGATGTAACGAGAACTAACAGGATCAGGACTAAACAGTTTAATGTGTGGTCAGAAGCAAACCACTTGTTAGTGAGACTCAGGAAATATCGTATGAAGACTGGACTTTGGAGCGATGGGAAAAAGGTCATGTGACCTGATGAGTCCAGACTGAGCCTATTCCAGAGTGATGGGCGTGTCAGGGTAAGAAGGGAA
>JAQQZT010000023.1:19113111-19130040 GCA_030068275.1 Clarias platycephalus
CAGAGAGTTCTGCTGTACAGAAAGACACACAGACATGGACGTGGACTTCAACCTCAAATAATAATAATAATAATAATCATAATAATAATATCACTGATTACATTAAAGATCCTTAATTACAAATCCTAAATTAGAAACTTAATTACATTAAGTTTTAACCTTTTAACTCTTTTCCCGCCAACAATACGTCCTTACACTAGTACCTAATAACTTAATAAATAAATAAGATGTAAATAAGGTGTTCTTTTTTTGCATCAACAATGCTATCAAAACTCTAAGTTCTTCATTTATGATGGATATTACAGTCTCGGACTCGTGCACAGAACTTCATATGCAAAAACTGACGACGAGGAAAAGCTTGAGCCAATCAGCTTTGTGTCATATCAATATGGCTCAGTCAACACTTTCAAGTGTGATGTCTTCCGAAAACATGAAAAAACCCTCATCTGCCGATTCTGCACCATCTGATAAACAGAAAGAAATCCGTGCAGGATATAAACACAATAAATCAGCCAGGAGGGGAAAATACTAATACAAAAGAGGCAGAAAGCTGATGGCAACAGCTTGTTCCAGCAAATAATAATACATTTATAAAAGTCCAAATTGTTAAAAATGCCCACAATGTTCATCCTGATGTCTTCTGAATTTTTAATTTTTTTTTTTTTTTATCAGAATAACCCAAAGCAGATATTATCTGGAATCGTTTTTTTTTTTTTTTTTACGTTGCCTATAAATAGTAAATTCTCAGTAACTGTTAAATTCATCAAATTGTGTTTCTGATTCAGCACACAGACCCCCTGAACCCCTGCAGTGCGAGTTGAATATAAGCGGTAACACTGCAGTAACACTGCAAAGTGTGCAGGCTTTGCAGAGATCCCTCCTCACAAGCTCTACACAAACGCTCCGTCCGCATTGCCATGACAACCCCTCACTACGGCTGACAAAGACCTTGCTGTTAGTACCAGTTTCCCAATGTGGTATTTATTTATTCATCAGTTGAAGCTTTCTGTGCCCACAGCAAATGCAGAGAGTCTGCAAGTTGGAGCTTTACATGAAGGTCTGGAAGAGACTGGATCAGGGACGGGCAATAATGATCATGTACCAGTAACACAGAGAGAGAGAGAGAGAGAGAGAGAGAGAGAGAGAGAATGTGGTTTTACATTCAGTGGCTTTAAAGACCAGAAATGCTTTAAAGTTTATCGACTCACTATTAGTTGTGCTTTTAGAGTTCACGCAAAGCAGCAAAGAAACAATCATCTGCCTTTAAGAACCAAAACCACCATCTAACAGCCCTGGTGGCCAAAAGTATTAGACAACATCAGCCATGGTTTATACAACAATTAGTTCTGACCGAGTAATCTGATTGGTTGAGAGACTTTCCATAAGTGATGAAACGTATCTATATAAATAAAAGCCTGTCTGTGTGTTGGTCAGAACGCACTCTTTCACTAATATCTTTGACATTTTATACACCGGAGGACCCGAAAACAGTCCCGGAAACATTCCTGTTCAGCCAGATTATGTCACAGCATCACGCAAAACTGTCTGGATGAAATGTAATGGAACTTTTGCAGCACTTAGATATCTGCGTCAGGTTTAACCTGCACCATGAAATGAAAATGTTTTGTGCCGGATTATGTCACAGCATCCAGCACTTTTTTCTCCAGCACTTTTCCTTCGAGGTGGGCGTGGCTATATGAGTCACTCAACAGAGTCAATAAACACAACAGTTTACCGCGTAGACACAGAGCATGCGGAAGATATAGAATCCTCAATACACAATGCTCAATACACACACACACACACACAACAGCGCAACTCATCATACTCCAAAAAATGGGGCGTACACTATGAAAGCTGAACCTTGTGCCACAAATTTGATTAAAATGTTGAGTAAAAGGGAAGTTATGAGCAGTTTTGTGTCAGATGCCGATTAGCTGATTTTTTTGACCTATTTCTACAAACTCTTTACCGTCAACGACGACGGGTACTGATGCTAGTAGAGCTTAACATCACAGGGACGTTTAACTACTATACAATATGTATATATCACTCCGGGGCCCAGATGTTCTAACAACTGTTAATTACACCAGCCAGTTTCTCAGGACTGTCCACCACCGCCATGGTTTATTCTCCTCACCTCATCTACTACTGTACCTCACCCCTGTTAATTACACTAACTGTCGCTCGCTAATTGTGTGGGCGGAGCACAATTGACTGGTTAAATGAAAAAATCTAATCATAAGCTGTTGATAATAAATGTTGTTTGTGGAACTGTATAAAAGCAATATCACACTTAAGGTCATGCTGTTGTACTGAATATCAGCACTCCCTCTCATGTGATATTGCGTGATTCTAGTTCTCCCTGTGCAGAAAGCAGGCGATGTCTCTAATTAGTTCTGGCTGAAGAGTTGCTAGAGCGTTAATTAGGATCAGCTGGTTTGGTTAACAGATGGAACAAAAATGTGGCAGGATGTTTTACCTTCTGAAGACCTCTGTGGCACAAAAATGCCCAAAACTAGTGAATTCTAAAGGGGATTGGAAACTTCTGCAGCACATTTCTGTACATACATATCTTTATCTTTACATATCTATAATTTTCTTTATAAAGATCTTCAGGAAGCGATCAAGCATGCATGGACCGAGCGAGTGACACCAGATTACTGCAGGCGTCTTTTTGTCTCATTGCCCAGCCGGATCCAGCAGGTTTTGAAGAATAAAGGACTTTATATTAAATATTCATTATTGTATAGCAATTTCACTGAATAAAATTATTAATTATCTTGATTGTCATTACTTTATAAAATTAAGAATGTCGTTTCTTAAATCTTTTGGACATCACTGTACTCAATAATTTTTTTCTCCTAATGCATACGGCCCACATCATGAACTTGTAACGGAGTGCAGGGTTCCACTTTTCCTTTGATGCCAGAAGGAGAAAAAAAAAACATAATTAAAAATTTATCCCCCAGCCTGATTCAAGATGAGTCTGGAACCTTGAGTCTGCGTATACGCCTGACACGAGACGCTCGCTTTTATCGGGGAAGAAAAAAAATCTTTAAAAGCAACATGAATACATGGGGAAAAAAGAGCGGCAAATAATAAAATTGGTGCTGATCAACCAGTTCAGTGTCATTTCAGGATAATTTTGGTAACTACTGGAACTACGTAAAGATGCTCTGACCTGGGCTTGAGCCAAACATTAAATTTAGTATCACAATGAAAGGGAGGAGACCGGAGAACCCAAAGGAAACCCAACAAGCACAGGGAGAACATGCAAACTCCATGCACACACACCTGACGTGCGAGTCGAAGCCTCAACTGTAAAGGTGCGAGGAGACTGAACCACTACACCACCAAAATCAATTCTAACAAAAGAAAAAAGTGACCTACAGACAGCACGATACAACATGTACTTTTTAGATACTGATATGAAACATTGAGTATTTGAATATTGAGTATATTGAATATATGAGTATTGAGTAATAGAATTTGAAACAACACCTATTTAATAAATTAGTCTTTTCAAACAAAGCACTACACAGTTAAAATCTAAAACACACAAAAACGACTTACAGTATAATTATAATAAATATAATAACATAAAGTATTAAAAAAAAATCAATTCTAAGTCACTCTCTATACCGCTATACAAGGTCACAGGGGGGCTTAGAGCCTATTCCAGGGGACCCAAGGGGACAATCACACAAACACATTCACTTACACACTACGGACAATTTGGCAACACTAATTAATTAACCTAATCTGCATGTCTTTGTACTGATGGAGGAAACTGGACGACCCCGAGGAAACAAAGCACCAAACCAAGCACCAAGCATGGGGATGAAACATGCAACCTCCATGCACACAGACCCGAGGGCGGGAATCGAACCCTCGACCCTGGAGGTGTCCACCGTGCCTAAAATCTCCTCTGACAAAAGAGAAAGTGAATTCTTTTACATTTTCATGTCTTTTATTTTTTCCAGCTCCAAAAATAGACTTCTTTTTTAATTCTAATTCCAACCCCCATTTGTTACAGATATCTGATATCCCAGCCACCATTTTTCTTTTGCTAGTTAAAAAAACCGATACAGCCTCCTTTAACAATCCACTTTCTGCAGCCATAAAAAAAAATGACTACAGTTAATATCCTTTCTTTACTTTAGACCTAGGAATAAAACAGCAGGAATCTCAGATGATGTCACACTGGAAAAGTAATCATCAGCAGTAAACAGTAAAGCAGGCATCTGCACATCATCCGACCGAACACATGCGAGACAACAGCTGAATCAACACGGTGACAAGGCATTTCAGAAACACGACCCCCATCATCTGTTTGAGCTTGTAGCACGCCTGGCATGTCAGCTTTGCGTTTCAGACACATGGAAACCTGAAGCTCTTTATCGGGTTACAAGTCTAGACAAACCAGGAGAATTTTTCAGTTTTCAATTTTCAAGCAAAAGCAAAAAGAAGTCTCTCTTTCAACAAACTCTCCAAATTGTGCTGGAATTCTCCCTCTCTCTCTCGCCATGTACGAAGGACGCCACTGCTTTCAACCAGCCAGCTTCATCATCACTATAGGGTACATTGGGTAAAGGAATCGTGCAGCGAAATGCCGTTTAGATCCCTGTTAGTCTGATCACACGATAAGTCAACATCTCCTCCCATTCCTTCTGGCCCTCTTCCCCTTAGGGAGTCGTATTGTGACCTCCTGCTTGCAGCACAAATGCCATCCTTTCTACTCACGCCCCACAGGGCTCACGGGGCCAGCTGGATTTGAGGTTCACTGGAAGGTTTTGTCCTTGTAAAAAAAAAAAAAGGAAAATCAATGGCCACTTAGCTTTGCTTCGGCGTCACTTGTTTATAAGCGTCAGGTGAGAATAAATCTGTTTCGCCGCGGTCTATTTCACCGCAGATTACGCTACCGAATCAATATCCCCTGAGACCCACAGTCACATGGAGGTCACGGCGTATGGGAAATATGTCACCCCTGACCAGAAAATGGTAATAAAAAATAAAAAAAACTATTTGGAGAGTGTGTAGAGGTATGGCTGTACAGAAGCTCTGGTTGTAACAGACAGCAAATCTAGAGCGTGGAACAGGAGAGCGTGTCTCGAAATGGGCTTTGAAATATTTTAAATTCTTTCTCAGCAAACCAGTCAGGGGTTATAATTGTTTAAAATTTCCAGACTAAACTGAAACATCAAGACTTTCAGAATTTCTGAAGAGACATGGGAAAAGGAAAAGAAAAAAAAGGGAAAAGAAAAAATCTAAAGACATGGAAGGAGATTTATTTATTTATTTATTTATTTATTTGGCGATATGAGTGAGTTTATCATGGGTCAGTCGGGGAAATGTCATTGCTAGACAATTTCCAAAATGTACATCTATAAACTGAGTGTTCTTGGAGATTGTCTTTGTTCTTTGTAAATAAACCAAAAAAAAACAATACGACTGTCTATTCTTCCTGTATTGGTCTGACAAATCCCACATTCTGTATTATGATTGGTTGCAAGAATTTGCTCTAATCTATGATTGGTTGGTTGATTGGTTATGGTTTCATGATTGGGTTATGGGATATATTATCGGTACCACATATAGACAACAGTATTTGGCCAAACCTGCAATGATATCGTATCCAAGTACTTCAATATCTCCATATCAGACCTCCAGTTGGTTTTACAGCTCTAACAGCTTCCAGTCCTTTTTTGAAAGGACGTCCACAAGATTTTGGAGTGTTTCTGTCGAAATTCATTCTGTAGAGCGTTTATGAGGTCAGACACTGATGTTGAACGAGAAGGCCTGGCTCAGAATCTCCGTTTCAAGTTCATCCCAAAGGTGCTCGATGGGGTTGAGGTCAGGGTTCAAACCATGTCTTTATAGTCCTTGTTTCGTGCACTGGGGCGGAGTCATGCTGGAATAGAAAAGGGCCAAGATGTCACTGTTATGCTGAAGCATTAACTGACTGATACCTGAATTCAATAATTAACAGGTTTGGCCAAATACTGTACTTTTGTCTATATAGTGAGCCAGTCCTGGAGCACAAAGGCGGGACTTAATTGCAGTGTGTTTTAGCACAGTTTAGCACAATTTAGTTAATAACCTGCCATAAATATTTATTAATTACAACGTCTCAGTCGAAAACACGCATCATTTTAAGTTATTATTATTATTTTATTATTTTTTTAAAGCTGTTGTTAATGAAGAGGATTCATTTTGCAAGAGTAACCACTTGTCTAGCATTTGAACAATGATTCGGAAGTGTACGGTATGAGTCACTCGGGTGTTTGTGAAATCTACAACACGTTTTTTTAAAGGACAATTTGTTTCCGTACTTTTTTTTCTCTCTCTCCTGCCATGTCCTTCTAGGGGCTGAGTGCAGAAAGGTCTGAAGTGGTTGATGATTTTGTGTCCCAAAAAGCCATGCGGTCGTTCTCTATGGCGATCAGACTGCCACCTACTGTAGCATTTAATCGTCGTTATGTAAGAGATCTGTGTGCGGAAGTTCAGATCCCTTCCTTGAACGTGGCACCTTATGAAATCCAATCCGTCACTTACTACAGATCGGAATAACAAATAAAATCGAATAGATGTCATTTTAACACACCCAGACTAATCTCTTTTGAGAATTATCTAAAAAAAAATTCACATTCGCAGATTGACCCATGGTGTATTTCTGTTTATGACATTTGCACCTCATATTAAAATCCTCATGTCCTCTCATGTATACAGACTGTCCTTTGAAGCCTCTGTGAGTGGCATCGATGCCGCCATCACACCCTCACATCTGAAGTCATTAAAATGCCATCAAGAGAGCTGTAGGAGAGATACTGGATATTTGTACAGACCTTGTTAGTTTTGTGTTTTTGCACAAAAATCCCTTAATTGTTGGTTCTGTCTTTGCAAAAGGCTACGACCGTTAAATTGACTCGATTGAACTACCCCAAGGCGGCTAATTACAAACAAAACTACGTGATTTCTACCCTTAAAAAAAAAACCCCGAACAAACCCGATCCTGACTCGGTATGGCTTGTCTAGATTCTTAAAAACCCAGCGACCAGTGCACATTTGTTCCTCTGTTGTGTGCCCCGTGCGAGCGCTTAGAAGTGCACGCCTGCTGAGATTTCACAGACTGCTCGCTCATGGCGGCTCGGTGCACTCTGCCAGAGCACACTCTTTGTCTCCGTGGCCATGCGCGGCCCATGACCCAGAACACAATACCAGATTTCTGCCACTGCCTATTCGCTCGACTATTCTCCAAACACATGCACTAGATCTGTGTAATGACCGGAACGTACAGCAAACAGCAGTGAAGGTGCATCCTACTGTTGAGTAAAGCTAGTTCTGTGCCAGCGGGATGACATCATTGCTAGAGAGGAAAACAGAAGAGTGATACTTTCGCGCTGTTTCTAAACCAATTGCATGTTGCAATTCATTTAAATAAATAGCCTCCGGTTAAATTCACGCACGGGGGGAAAAAAATATATATATACAACCAATCGAATATTTTCACGTATTTCACACGATTCCTTTATAAATAGCAAAGCAGGTACGAAATGACTTGACACAGCCCAGGCAGCATGCCTGTACTCAACTAGCAGAATGCTGTCATTGTGGGCCAAGAGGAAGTCTCCACAGGGTCACGGAGCTTGCACCAAAACACCGCCCGTACACACAACACATAACCACCATCTGTACACATATAGCACCCACTCTACTTACACACAGCAAATGCATTTCAACAAAAGACCAGTCTCTGGAGAGAACGCACAAGCCATATTTGTCTACTCCACAAGAGGACATACTGTGTGATCAATAGACAATATTACACGATTCTCTACTGTAAAGCCATATTAGCCAGAGTACAGTACAAATCAAGATGTTAAATTAGTAACATATGGTAAACCGGCGTCTTTTACCATATGCTTTCTACATGCATGAATATTACATATGGATAATTCCAACTCTATCACTGGCATGTAACATGTCAGGATGCCAAATTATTTAGCATCAGTAATAGAAAGTGTCTCAACAGGAGAGTTTATGGATGACTGATGCTAACATTTGAGTAATGATAATTATATATAATTACAAATATCTAATCCAATAGCTTGTCAATTGTTTATTCCTTGTGAAAGCTCTCGAATTCATCCATTAAGGCTTAAAAGGCACACTAATAACATGACTTTCCAACATTTCCAAATTTGAGACCAAACGTGACAGAGAAAATGGAGAATATGAGCGAAATCTGTGTGCTGAATTATGTTGGACTATGTAACTGACCTGGATGACTTTTCATTTTTTAAAACTCGAAACGAGGCTGGAAATTCATGGTCATAGATATTTCTCTTCCTAATGTAACCAGGTAGAATGATGCAATACATGCAATATACATTCTCAGAGCGGCATCTTCTCGTGTGCTCCCAGAAAAGAATCGCTTCTGCATTCACACAAAGCTCTAAATGATGATAGCGATGATGACGACTGCACTGAAAATTGAAATGATCCAAAACAGCATTCAAGTGTATGCAGTGACTTATAAATAACTCAAGACAAAAGACAACTGGAGGGAAGAAGAAGAAAAAAGGAAAAAGAATCTCTGAGCACTACAGCTCCTGCTAGTGTTCCACATGGTGTTGCCTGTGCCCTCTGTAGATAATGAGAGCAACAGTAAATTCATTACAGATAAGTGCATAAATCACCCGGATAACTGTACGGCTCGAAGCTGTCACTCAGCATGTTGTGTCAGCTGTACGTCAACGGATATGCCTTTCATCTGAACAGCGAAATTAAAATTAAACAAAGATCTAAAATGGTGGAGTTTACAGGACATTGAAAAGAGAGTGGAAAATCCCAGGACTCTAGTAATTAGCAAAACAATGATTCTTACGTGCAGATTATGAAGCATATTTACTTATAGATAAAAGGAAAAGGACGAGGAGGAAAAAACATGCTTTTTGTGGCTTACTTTCTGTTTTCCCTACAGATAATTAAGCTGGTCTATTTATATAGCATGCGACTTAATTGCAACGTTGCCAAGAGGGGAATCTGTGGGAAATAAATCTCATTGCGAGCGAAAAAAACATCAGACCTTATCTGTTGAAGCTTCCTGTCACAACACACCCAACAACACCGTACCGGGCAACTGCTGTCAGTTACTCCCTTCTCCTTATAACCTAAAACTAAGAGCTTTATGGTAACAGAAACACTGTGTGAGTGAGATTAAAGCTTTATAAACAACACCACCAAGTGTTACCAAGTCCAATATGTACAGTATAGCTCACTATAGGTTGGGATTTGGATAATGCTTTTCTAATCCTGGGAATATACTGAATCTCAGCATTAGAGCATAATGAGACATCTAGATCATGTGACAATGTGTGCAAAAGAATCCCTGCTTTTATAAATGGCAGCTTTTCAAGTACAGTAGATTTTATGCATAATGCTTAAACCAACACCAACAAATAGCAAAAACAACACCAAAGTGATAAATAACTACAGGTTGGGATTTGGATCATGCTTTTCTAACCCGGGGAATACAGTATATTTAATCTTAGCATTAAAACAGAATGAGGTTAGATCACGTGACATTAAAATGTGTCATTAAAATGTGTGCAAAAGAATTCATGCTTTTATAAATGGCAGCTTTTCAGGTACAGTATACAATAGATCTTATGCATAATGCTAAAAATCAACACCAGCAACCAGCAAAATCAACACCAAAGTGCTAAAAATCCCCTACAGGTTAAGATCTGGGTAAAGCTTTTCTAATCCCAGAATATAATGAATCTCAGCATTCGATAGAGCATAATGAGGTTATTAGATCATGTGACAATGTGTGCAAAGGAATCCTTGCTTTATACAGTAAATGGCAGCTTTTCAAAGTACAGTATACTATGGGTTTTATGCATAATGCTAAAATCAACACCAAAGTGTTAAGAATCCCTCCAGGTTGGGATTTGGGTAAAGCTTTTCTAATCCCAGAATATACCGAATCTCAGCATTAGATAGAGCATAATGAGGTTATTAGATCATGTGACAATGTGTCATTAAAAGAATCCCTGCTTTAAATAAGGCAGTATGCAATAGATTTTTATGGATAAGGTTAATTTCACCTAAATAAAGTGGAAGCACAAGCATTCTTCAGCATTGGAAGAAAAAAAAAATATGTGAAGTTTAAAACCTTTTCCTGCAGGAAAGAACTAAAGGATATGGGTTACAAACCACCCGGAGGCACCAGCTCCGCGGCCGCGTGGTCTGTTTGATGCAGAAAAAGACGACGGGAGCGAGCGCAGGGTACGGCTGCTGCTCCTGCTCCTCGGACGCACCATCGGGCGCAGGGGCACCATCACCACCCTCATCATCATCATCATCCTCCTCACCCGAGCCTCGAGTTCCAGAGCTATTCGAACCTTCAGAGCCATCCCGGCCCCATGTGCTGCCTTGCTCCTCATCCTCAACAGCTTGGCCATGACCGTGCGCTCGGTACAACACCGACACCGGGACTCTCACCTCTCCACTCTCCAGGTATTCAAAGCGCTCTCTCCCTTCGCCATCGGTCATGATGGAGCGTCTGCCAGAGATGTCCTTTTAAAAAAAGATATCCAACATCATCAGGTTGTGTCGAGTTAACACACACACACACAAAATGTTTACGTAAGTCCACTTGTCTTTATTCAACGCTGCAGATTTTGCGCAAAAAAATAGTTAAACAGTCTGGATCAGTTCAGAACTTTAACATCATGTGTTAGTACGAAGGTTAATTGATTATTGATTATTAACTATTTAAGTATTTAACCACGCAGGACGGATATTTATTTTCAGGCGAATAGAAATCATGCGCAAAGACGCGTCGGAGAAAAGCACAACCCGCCCGCCTGCAGAGGAGACTCCGCGCTCACACTGTCAAATAATGGGTTTTTTAGTTGTTATTGTTGAAGAAAACACACAAATTGAAAAGTTTTTTTTTTTTTTTTTTAATCAAAGTTACTCACCTTATAGATAAGGAATCAGACGTTCCCATAAGCATCTCCTTCACTTTCAGTGGAGCGCAGGAGAATCCTTTCTGGAAAAGCTCCGTCTCTCCATGCAGTCCATTCGCTTCTCTGCTTTTCTTGGATGCTCTCTTTCTTTCTTTCTTTCTTTCTTTCCTTCTTTTTCCTCTCCTAGTCTATCATCAAAGACGCACACGTCCACAATATATATATATAGCTTAAAAATGATAAACTATGTATTTTTTTAATTATTATTATTATTATGATTGTTTAAAGCAGTGGTATACGTGAGAAGGCTACACGTTGCGCGAAAGCCGCGAACACGTCCTCGTGCGTGTGCGCTGCTCGGGATCCTCGCGCGCTCTGACGCGCCAAACTTCTGCTGTGCCGGCAGCGCGGTCACGTGACCGCCGCCTCCGTGGCACGAGTTCAGCCCCGCTTCAAACCCGATCGCATTTACACTGCCGTTACTCTGACCGTGTGTTTTATTCTAACTTTATTCCTCGTGTATAAACGGGATCACACGAGCATGGACATGTTAGAAGCTAAAATGTGAATATTCTGGATCTAAATGAGAAAACAAGAAGCAGATACACTACACTATAGGGCATAAAAACAGTATGTGAACACAAGCTCTTCCTTCACACCCATACCATGCCATGAAAAAGTATTCATACCCTTTAAACTCACATTTTGTTCATGTTACAACCACAAAATGTTGTTTTTTGTTTGTTTATGTGATAGACCAACACCAAGTGGCGCATCATTGTGAAGTGGAAGAAATAAAAATAAAAAAAAACATTTACAAATAAAAATCTGAAAATGTGTGTCGTGCATTTGTATTTAGCCTCCTTCACTCCTTCACTTCATAAATCATGAGTCCACCAGTGTGTAATTTAATCTCAGTATAAATACCGCTGTACTGTGAAGCCCTCAGAGGTTTGTTAGATAACATTAGTGAACAAACAGCATCATGAAGCCCAAGGAACACACCAGACAGATCAGGGATAAAGTTGTGGGGAAGTTTAAAGCAGGGTTAGGAGATTAAAAAAAATATCCCAAGCTTTGAAAATCTCATGGAACGATGTTCAATCCATCATCCGAAAATGGAAAGAGTATGGGACAGACAATTGCAAACATACTGTACCAAGACATGGGCGTCCACCTTAACCGACAGCCCGGGCAAGGAGAGCATTAATCAGAGGCCCATGGTAACTCTGGAGGAGCTGCAGAGATCCGAGTTCAGGTGGGAGAATCTGTCCACAGGACAACTATTAGTCGTGCACTCCACAGAACGATCAGGCCGTACGGTAAGAGTGGTGAGAAGAAAGCCATTGTTGAAAGAAAGCCATAAGAAGTCCAGTTTGCAGTTTGCGACAAGCCATGTGGAACACGATGTTGTTTGTTCACTAATGTTCTCTAACAAACCTTCTGAGGGTTTTACAGAACAGCTGTATGTATACTGAGATTAAATAACACACAGGTGGACTCTATTTACTAATTAGGAGACTTCTGAAGGCAGTCAGCTTCACTGGGTTTTTGTCAGGGGTATCAGAGTAAAGGGGGCTGAATACAAATGCACACCACACCTTTCAGAAAAAAAACATTCATCATTTTTTTTTCCACTTTGTGTTGGTCTGTCACATAAAATCTCAAAAGAATATGTTTAAAAAAAAAAAAAAGAATTGTTGCAACGTGCCAAATGTTGGAAAGTTCAAGGGATATAAATACTTTTGCAAGGCACTGTACGTGCCAAATCCAAAACCATCAGTGTTAACACAAAAAACATTCCACTTTTCAGTGAAGGCTTTCCACTGTATTTTATCGCGAGTGTGCCTGTGGGGATTTGTGCTCATTCAGCCACAGCATCGGTGAGGTCATGCCCCTTATGTCAAGAAGGAAGGCATGATGTACAGTTAACGTTCCAGTTCAGTTCCAGTTCATCCCAAAGGTGTTCACACTGGGGTTGAGGTCAGTTCACTTGGCTTCTTCTTCCAGTCCGAACTTGGCAAAGCATGTCTTTATGGAGCTCCGACTGGGGGAAAAAAACACAAACATTTAGCCATAAAGTGTAGCTCAGGTCCTGGTTACTTTATAAAACCTATCCTTGAGGGTGTTGTTGGCTCAGTGGTAGGTTTCTTACTTGCCATGTGGAAGGTTCGGGTTCAATTCCCACATAATGCAGATCCAGCCACTGTGGCGACCCCTCGACGGAATTGGGGTAGAAAATTAGCAACTGGGTAACCTTCACCTGCATCGACACACAAAGCTTAATCCTACACATGGTTAGCCAGTTCCTTTCTGTGCAAAGCAATAGCGCTTGATTAATCAGCCTAGCGTCCTCACGGAGCAGATAGCATTTTCTTTTTTCGAGGGTTACCTGATGGTTACATATGGATCATAAAAGTAATGACACCCGGTAAGGCCAGATTGATGCAATTGTTGGCACAAAGCCTTAAAAGGCAAGCCATAGCACTTTATACTAATGCAATATACTAATAAACCAAACAAAAAAAATCTCAAGCATACTGGTTAAAAGATGAACAGATTGTTAAACTGTTTTATTGGAACAAATCACTAATGATAACGACCACAGACCTGACCTTTGTGTGTTGTCCTCTAACAGAACAAAAAGGAAATACTGTAAAGCCGGTGTGGGAGTCTGGTAAAACTGTGCTCGGGTTCTAAGGATGACTAAGAGTTTTTGAATACTTCTAATGTATTCAACAGTCATGCTGTTTTGAATGAGCCTTGGATATTTTGACTGTACATGAAGCACATACAAACATCATTATCAGCGTACCATTCAGCCCGGGTACGCACCAAGTCACGTATCCAACAAACACATAATATACTGTATAGAGCATACGGCTTTGCTCATCCTAAAGTCTTCTGAAAGAAGTACAGTACGCATATGATGATTTATGACTTTAGACTTCTGTTTATACAGTATCAAACTTAGTCAAAGACCAAGTGCATTTGTAAGCTTATTATTCAGCCTTCCCTTTCAGATAAAAACCTCTTTCATGTGGTACACCGTGTGTGAGTTTAGTATGTGGGTTGTGATCCAAAGCAGCACACTGCTTAGAGGGGATAGATAAAGAACATGGGAAGTCTACATCCAGCTGTGATAACAGTCTTTCCTTATTGAAGCGTGGCTCCGCAGCCTGCCGTGTCTCACACCTGTACATCTGACTGCTGATGGGCTCAGATACCGGCAAAGACCGTATTTCTATGAAATGCCCGAACACACACGAGCACGTAAAGCAAAGGAACTACTGACTAGACTTCTCTGAATTTTTTGTTCCCAGTAGCCATTTGGGTTAAACATTGATTTTTGTCGCAATAAATAAAAAGCTGTGATAGGTAACCCATTACGTACATTATTCACAGCTTTGATATTAATAAACGCAACACGATGCCATGATGAGTATGAAAGTTCAGTCAACGTATTAGACCGCTAATAAGTGCAGCCTTCGCATAAATCTTGAAAAGCTTTCCATCAAAAGCATGCCTAGCTTAAAAAAAAAAGGAATACCAAGCATGATTACTGAGACTCTCAGGGATTTTTCTCGTCCTCCTGCTGAGCCGCAGCACCACTTAGATATATACATATATAGATATAATTAAAATGGCCACTTAATCCTGAACAAATCAAATGTCTTGCCAAATTGTTCTGGCATCGCTTAGTGAAATTAATATAACTGTATCTCTGTGCGAATTGTATTGAATTGTATAAAATGTTGTATTTCACTTTATCCTGGTCAAGGTCACAAAGGTTCCAGAGTCTGTCCTATAGCTCCAGGGCATCATGGAAACAACCTTCGCATGCTCTAACACCTAGGGGCAGTTTTAGCAAATCCGGTCCACCGACTGACATAGGAGGAAACCGGAGATCCTGAAGTTGGGGAAATCATGCGATACTCCACACAGATGGTAACCTGAAGTCAGGATCGAACCCAAGGATCCGTTGAGACGGCCGACGAACAGACGTTCCAATGCTTTAGTCATTACAATAATGTCTATCGTCTATTTCTAGGACTCAAATTTATAAAATACGAAGATCCAGCTTTTAATCATAAAAGGCTAAATGTTTCACGTCACAGACATTTTTTTATAGACCTTGGAGAGCATGTCTAGAGAAATTATGGCAACAGGAAAACAACAGTCAATCTTTCCACAGGGCTGTGTGAAAGCTGTTAACAGACGATAAGCAGAAGAAAGCGTGTACGAAACACAGACTATCTTGTCGACCCATGAAAAACAACAACAACATCATAACCTGCCATCTCGAGATAGCGCAGCTGAAATCCATAATTTCATAGTGTCAGAAGCTCTGATTGCATGTTTGCTTCGCCGTGGCATCCTGATGACGCGATCACAAATCTATAGCGAGAGAGGGTCAAACACAATTATGGTCATATAACACCATTTTTTCATAATACTTCTATATTCTTCTTTTCTCCTGATCCATGCTTCTTCGTTTTTTGTAAATATGCATACACATTTATAATTTTTATCAGATAAAAAAAAACAGATTTGCTAAATACGATTTTGTGCCCTTTTATGTAGTGTCTGTAACTTTAAAAAAATTATTATTCAAATCTTTCAATGATCTTAATAGTCATTCAGATGAAACTTTCGGCCAATTTCGATTGCACATGAAAAGACATCAACCTGAAGAAGTGTATTATTCTAAAATGCAACATTGTTGTAGATATTGCAACATGAATTTCACATGGTTACGGACACTACAGACTCTTTTGGAAAGCAAAAAAATCTTTAATTTTGCGCAGAATACCTTAATTTAAGCAACAATTTTTTTACAGGTCATATGCTTCTAAAAGTTTACACCAATTTCAGTATCAATACTCATTTAGCAATATGAATAATTTGCATATTGTTTGAAGCGAGACAGTATGACGCTGAGAAATGGCCTTCTATGGGGCACATATAAAATCATCTCCCTAAAAAATGGCTGAAATTAGCAACTTGAAATTTTTAGGGAAGCAAGATCGGTCACTTTCATGTTGCATAAACTTCAGTAGTAGCTTCTTTGGCACACACACTTTCTGTTAGATATGTATAACATAAAATAATAATAATAAAAATCAGCACTAATACTGGGTTTTGTTTGGATACACGACTGCAAATCCATTTCCGAGGACGATCCATTAGTTTGCCTGAGCTCTCAATCAAAAAGAAATGATCAGTGGGTCATTGAATATGTACAGTAAGGGTCTAACCTTCCTAAAAGAATCCCATGCTGAGCCTTCTTCACAAAACAACATGATTTAATACATTTTCCCCTTCCTTAGGAGCAACCTTTACATGTTTGAAGTAAACGTCAACCCTATCCTTTCATATCTCAGACTCTAAGATAAAATTATATAGAAGTCATTTCTTGGATTAAAATAGCCCAAGCTGTAAAGGATCTGTTCTAAGTCACCATTATATTCTTAAACGTGCTGTCACCTTTTCTTTTTTCCTCTTTTGGTCTCTTCATTTCTCCTCTACACAGGGAATTGTAAGAGCTGTTAACAGATGATACGCAATAGAAAAGCTGTACGATACACTGACTATCTTGTCTACCCATGAGAGAACTACATCAAAAACTGCCATCTGGAGACGGCATGGCTGAAATCCATAATTTCATGGTGGTCAGAAGCTCCTTCACTATGGCCTTCTGATGAACCATCACAAAATCTATAACAGGAGAGGGTCGACACGATCCACGCCTGTCACACGGTCTAGGAAGGGTTACACAATCCAGTGGTAGTGACTATGAACTCGACATACAGTACACACGCCTTCATTTCTAAGATTCTGGAAAAGATAGTAGCGGAGCAGCTATGCTCATATCTACACAGAAATGGCATACATGAACTGTATCAGTCAGGATTTAGGCCTCATCATAGCACAGAAACAGCACTCG
>JAQQZT010000023.1:19142046-19153539 GCA_030068275.1 Clarias platycephalus
ACACACACACACACACACACACACTGCTCAAACAGAGACGGCATTAATAATTGCACAGAATTTCAAACACTTCCCTGTGTGTGTGAAAATGCACAGCCGGCATGAATGACACCTGCATCCAGGCTAAAGTCAACATCGGAAAAGTGGAAAAGGGAGATTTTTTTGTTTTGAAACTTTGAAGAAGAAAAAAATCAACTCAACTGTTTGCCGGTTTTCCCTTGATGTCATGCAATGAGAGTATATATACAGCACACACTCACACGGCCTGCATTTATACACTAGCCTCTGCATTTATAAGATGCATACACAGAAAATATGTGGACAATATCCAGTGCAACACTTGGGGAAAAAAATATATATTGCAGTAAGCATTGTATAAAAAAAAAGTGCTTCCAGGAAATTGGGCCTAACTCTATTAACATGATGATTAATGCAAGCTAGAGCTAAAATGGTTGAAATTTATTCAAATTCCTACGAGATCGGTCATGCTCTCTCTCTCTCTCTCTGCATGAACGCAGCACAACCCTCGACAGACTTTCCCACACCTGTGAAGGAAATGCCATGAGTCATGCAGTATACAATTCCACCCAAATCTCTCCAGCATGAACACCCCCAGACCAATCCGCCACCCGTCTGCCTCCGTCATCTATCCTGCTTATCTCTTTGTTTGCATGTGAACCACATCCGGCTCTATCCGAGCCTTTGACCTGCCTGAAGCGGAGACCTCCTGTATATATCCTCCAGCTCTGAAAGGAGTTTCGTGCTCGTGTATGTGTGGTGCCACTGACATTTTTTTTACAGAGCCTGGATTGCAGCAAAAGATTATCCTCAACTAAACCAGATTGTCATTACAGAAGCCATGCACGAACATGCAGTAGTTACACACCATTCAGTGAATACATCTGTGAGACTGTTGTCTTTTTCTTTATTTTTTCTTGACTATGTGTAAATAGGTCAACGAGTTATCTTTCTATATGGTCCAGCACATACCCACTTACAGTACATGCACATGAATATAAAAGCCTACTGCGTCTGACTTTTGTCTAGACTACAGAACGTTGTGCCAGTCTTGGTCTCCTAATTCTTCAGTCCTAAATATTCATTCTGATGAAACCGCAGTATTTGTTTACGGCCATCCAGAAAGATTTACACCACATTTCAATAGGGAGCTCCGGAAGAGTGGATGTAATGATGGATAGATAGACAGATGGATTAAAAAAAATCAATTTATTGATAAATAGATGCATAGATGCAAATAAATGCATAAAACTCACTCGCGTTGTAGTAGCCTGGGTGTCTCCATTTTCTTGGATATTAATATTAGTGCTATGCGGCTTCTCGGGCAAATTCAAAGTCTTATTTGGAGCTTTTTTTGTTCCTCCAGTATAGGATCATGACAGTTTGCGTTGCAATTCAGTGGCAGAATCTTTTCTGTAGGGTTTGTTTATATTTTTCAGTAGGTTGCACTAGATTTACACTTTTATGTGCGTGTCTCTGCAATGCTGTGAAACATCGCAGAATACTGTGTATACTGTAGCAGTGTTGAATTAACACACCCAGGTCCAGCTGGACTGAAATATAAAGCAGAATAAGATCTCACCAAATTGTGATTTATGTTCTAGTTTCTGTACGCTGAATATCAGACAATGCATGCAGAAATACTCAGAGAAAATAAACAGCCTCACAACATAGAACGGTTTTTAAAGATTCGCATGGGACCTATTATGCGAAATTCACTGTTTAATCATTTTTAGACATTCACATGGGTCTCTAGTAAGCCTTTACAAATACAAAAACATGAGATACATTTTCTTGTATTAGCTGGAGCTTAAACAAGCCAATTAGATTTCCTCTCTAATATGACATCATATAAAAACGGCCCCTCCCCCAGCTTGTTGCTCAGCTCTGCTGTTCTCCAGGAGGTGTGGCTCAGCAGTAGTTTATTTACATAGACACTGAAATGGCACGTTTGGAGGAGGAGTGTAATACTAAAGTTAGGTATTAAAAAAAAACTTAATTATCTGAGGGGTATTTCAGATGGAGCATTAACAGGCACACTGAACTGTGTTAAAGAAACAGCAAAATATGGGACCTTTAAAGAAAAAAGTTGTAGACAACTACTTTCTAATAAAAAAAATCTAGCTTATGTACAGTATGGACAGTAAGTGCTGCAAATTCTTATTTGTGACTTTGTTTTCCAAATATTCCAATATGTCACTCTGTTGGCGAATAGTCTTTCTGAATGTTAATTAAATAAACTTGTCCTTTAATCCTTTCACTGGAACAAATAACGATTTGTTCTTGAATCTGTAGTTACAACAAATGTACAGTGTGAGTAAGAACAAGGAAACTCGTCACTCGTTTCCCTTTGTTTAATGTAGGACTTTATTGTTACATGTTGACATTCAGTAAATGAACCTGAACTTCATGTTCCATTGTGCAAACAAACTGGGAGGAAAAACATTAGCGCTTACCTCATTTAACTCGACCTATCAGCTCTTTACCGAGACCTTCATGCACAGAACGTTATCTGTTATTGAATATTGAGAACACGTCTCGATGGGATTTCAATACGTGAGCTTGATGTTCCTGATCTAAGACAGAAGAGAATTATGCAGCATGACCTTAGCATTTCAAAGTATCAGAACAGCTTCTTCTTCTTCCATTTCTCCGCACGCCAGCTTCAAAGTCGACGGGTCATTTCAGCACAGGCATCGCAGCTCCTGAAATATGGAGTTTATTGCCTATGGGATCCTGCAGGCTACTGATATTATGTACTTCAAAGAACTGGACGGTAAACTAAAGGTAAAGTTTATGCACAGTCAAACTGTAATTAGCTTGGATCTACTGCCCCCTGATTTGATGTACATATCCATCGTCTGTTCAAATAAAATTGATTTTCTCTAGTCATCCATGTAGAATATGCACAACTGATAGGATAAAAATAAAAATAAAAACCCTACTTGCGCATACAGCGTTTCTCTCTTTTTTGCCCTAAGGGAAATTAGACTCAGGTGATGCGTCAGTGCACATCCTGCAGTTCGGGCTGTACTCGAAAATATAAAACTATTCCGCACACCATTTCACATCATGTTCCACACAAAGGTTTCGCAAACCAGGTCTTAAACATTGACTCATTTTTCAAAACCCTTCAACCATGACATTGTGTAGAGCGCCAAAATAAATGAAGACAGTGTGTATGAAACCTGACGGCGGTCATATTTTATTTAAATGCAGGTCAGTATTCTGAGGTCATGACTGATGACTTACAGCTGGAGAAGCTCATTAAATTTAGTTGATCTTAAGTTCACCGCATTTATCTTACCTATTATCATCTGTCCTTGCTTCTTTCCAAAGAACAAAAGAAAAAGATTAAAAAAAAAAAAAAAAACCTTCTTGCTTTCTTACATTTCTCAACAGAATAGAGACAAAGAGTTTTAAAATAATAAAAGATTTTGGGGAACCATTATGTAAGCACTCTGACAAAAAAACGCCGCTTCTAATGAGTTCCTGGCATTGTATCAGAGGAGCGACACTGATATTTTCTTTGCATGTTCTCTGTTTTGGATGCGGCAGTAAGCCAGCACAATGCATTTGGAAAGTTAATGGATTAATGGAATTTTTACTTCATTTCCTGAGAGATCGGCCGTGGCAGGAAATGTCATTGCTAATGAAACTAAATGGCATCTGAGACTGCAGCATGTCCTCCGCTTGCTCCATTACTCCCACAGATTTAGTGGTTAGCAAACCTGCAAATTGCCCCAAAGTGAATGTGGCTTAGCTACAGCCCATAATATCCATAATCCCTTCTGAAAGGCATCAAGTCCCATCTACACCTCGGTCGCCCGTTATTGGGAAATGGCTAAACATCGTCACGATGACTTCTCATATGCAATCATGCGATCGTTTTTTGGTGAAATATTTATTATTCATTAATAATTGATGGCACGATTCCAAGAACCATTAAGAAGAGAGCCACTTATGCTCTATATGTAATTAAGTAATGGGCAGAAACGCATCTCAACATTCTACTTGCCATAATCTGGTGTGCTCAAATCCGCTGTGACCCGCTCGTCTGGCCATTATGCTATCATGTAGCTACACTCTGGCTAATGGAGAAGCAATATAGCTATAAGCTTTCATAATAAACTATACTTTTAAACCTAATTGGAGATGGAAGGAGGCATAAATCGATAGACGTGGCACACACACAGCGTTCAGACACACACAGGGCCTCAAAACTTTTGCATCTCAAGGACAAATCGAGTATTCTGGCTTGACATGCCATTGAGGAATTTTATATACAGTACTGTGCAAAACTCTTGAGCCCTCTCCCTTCATATTTTGCTTTCTGAGAGTCAGACCTTCTTATATTTCTAATGTAGTCTTGAGGAACAGTTCTCTAGGCTTCCTGAAGGACTTTCTTTTGTCTGTCATTTCGAGTCCAGTCCCTGTACCTGAGCAGTTTCAGAGGAATGTTTTTCATTTATTAAGCCACACAGTGACCTTTGAATCATTCAAGCATAAATAAAATACATCTAACTTAAGTCCTGACCCAGTGAGAAACAGGTGCAGATGATGACAGATGATCAGCTGGTGATTAGTTACTGCTGATGCTGAATGCTGAGGGGTTGGAACAGACGAGAGGGGAAATGAGGTCGCTGCTGAGGCTGTTACAGAAACAACCAGTTTTAGAATGGTACCTTTAGGCACTTTGCAGCCTTTCGCAATAAAACGTGTTCCAACTTCTTTAGTTAAATCTACATCAATTAATTTAATTAAATATAAATAAATGTGTCCCAAGACTTTTGAATACCTACTCCCTTCATGCAAACCAGTCGTTCAAGCCTGGAGCAAAGGATCAATGGGTTCGGTCCAATTTAAGGAGCAAGGAAGTCAAAATGGAGGAAGGAAACGATGGATAAAATATTCTGAGTGCAATTCACTCTGCTAAGCCCATGTTATAAATATTGGATCCAGATTGACAGGTTTGGCGTTTAGCATTGCACTGTTGTTTAAGAAAGGGGAGAATATTACCTGTACCCACTCAAACCATTTGGATTGTTATCCAAATGGTAGTGGATTCACCAGACTTGATATGGCGTGCTTATTGGGTCGCAGGAGACTAGAGACTAATTTAGACATTAGGGATAATTTCCAGCAATGTTATGCTAGCTGCAGGTAAAGTTAACATGCATACACCATACGCATTATACCAGGAACCCTCAGGATGGTAGCTGGTTAGTAAGCTGGCTATGTTTCTTGTGTTCTTGAGAATACAAGAAAGAATGACTGGAGGCCCAACAGTACCACTGTAGAGCAATAAAAATCGCATACACAAAAGGAACATGAGACAAGTAGAGCGAAATCCAATTCAATAAAACATTTAGCTACAATCCAATCTAATCATGTAGCTGAATACTTGCGGTTTAAGAGCCCGTCTCAAGATCTGTGGCAGTCCCAGAATATAAACGCATAGATCCAGTGCTTAAAGCAGAAGTATCACCAAAAACAAGGTTATATGTTAGATATATAGATATGTAATCTTAATGGCTGAGCAGGGTTACTATCAGAGTGGAGTCTTAAACGCTCCACACCCAGCGTTCCCTGCATCAGCTGCAAATCCACATAACCTCAAAATATAACTATAACGCCAGTACAATGATTTACGGTGAGTATAATCCTAAAGAGCACGCTCCGTTCAGCAGGGACTTTCATAGTATAACATATATACACGAGTGTATACACCTAAATGCTGTCTCCAGACCGCTTTGTTTGAGTGCATTAGTGCGTAACAGTAACAATAATGACTCTGACATCTTTTAAGTGGCCTTTTAATTTCAGCATTAAGTGAGGCTGACTGCCTCTCCACAACACTCAGGACGGAACAGATGCTCCGCTAAACCCCAGTCGTTCGGGAACAGTGTAGTGCTTTTTAATATATATAACAACTAATCTTTTTTTATAACACTAAGAAGATAAATGATTGCCTTTAAACAATTATATATGATAGTGAACTGTGGATGCTCTGTATGATGTATAGTACTACTCATATACTATTCATGTACTGTATTTTATGACCTGTACTAACTGCACTGAATTTCAGCTCCTGAATAAATAAAAAAAATAAATAAATAAATAAAGGCTAAAGCCGTCTGCCTTTGCTGTCTTATTGTATCAACGTGTGTGTTATATATTTTGAAGTATGTGTGGGCAGGGGCAGCAAACCGCATCCGCAAGTAAATAAAACTGTCAAAGAGCCACGTCAAATATTCAATCTTTGCCTGAAAGTTTGGAATATTTATTACATTAGCTAGAATTCGACTAGCTGCCGAGAATATTGTGTTAGCTACTGCTATCAATGCTAGTCTACCGTAGCATTAGCAATGAAGAAAGGATAACTTAGGCAGATCGTTCATAGCAAAACGTTCACGCTAATGCGTTGTTATTGTGGTAAAGGAGATTTCTCATTTTATAGGAAGTCCTTGTTTACTCCAACATCCTTTACATAATTTCTTTGTAAACACACACGCACACACACACAGAGTCATCTCATCCCACTCATGATGAAATCATGTTAACACAGCTGGTGTTATGCATGTAATTGCTTAATTATTTTTTATTTCCCCTATGTATGGACGTTTGGCACACACACACACTATATGAAAAGGTTGTTAATTTCTAATAAAAAACCACGTGTACACGGCTAGATGTGTAACAGTACTGTTTATAGAGCGGTGTACAGTTCTGTGTTGTACTGTAGGACTGTAGGACAAAGCATCCTTTAGTACTTAGTAGTAGATAATAGACTTTAGAATATGGCATTTTTATTAACACATTAACATTTACAGCGTTTTAGCAAAATGGTTTAATAGGTGTGTGAAATATCATTAGAGAAAGGTGTTAAACTAGCACCAATACTGACATGTTAAAAATGTTTATACTTGTTAAATGGTGTTAAGATTTGGGGTACTGACGCTGGCATTTCAGTGTTATTACACATAAAAAAGGTCAGGATTTAGAGAAGGAAATTATTCAAATATTAAACTGCATTTACAGTTCATATGAAGAAAAAAAAAAATCATAACCTACTGAAAAGCCTCTATCAGATCTCATGTCTAAAAAAAGGAAGATACAGGTCCTGCAAAGGACATTTAAGTAGTACAGACAAGCCTGTCCTATAAATAGTAGCTGAAAGTCAGAGAACCTGGTCCCTGAGTGGGAAAATTGGCAACAGTCGAGGACGCCTCGAACTGGGACACACTTAAACCATACAGTGGCCGATTTCTCTTGATATACTGTAGAGGTGGAGAGATTTACATACAGTGTAGTGGCGCAGTGCATCATTAATACACAAACCTAAAATGTGGTCCATCTGATCTTTGATGTTAATATTGATTCCTCTGCAGCACACTTTGTTTTGTTTTTTTACTCCGGTTTGTGAAATGTCACATTCAGCATTCAGCTTTCCTGGAAGCGAGTACACTGGTTTGCCTTTTTTTTTTTTTTTAAGTTTGTTTTGTTTTTTCAGCATTTTTCTGCCACGTGACACTAACCCTTAGTGAATTGTCTTTATAAACAGCAGCTCTTGTTCAACCCCTTAGAAAATGTGCAGGTGCTAGAGAGAGGTCGCCGAAGTCTACAGGCATTGAGTGCACATGAAGAGCATAATAACAAAGGCTATAAGTGCACAATGGGTCCAAGGGGACGCTATTAATAATATTTTTCACAACAATAATGCTGGAGGTCCAACATGTCCACTATCTCCTCAGCCCTGCACTTGTGTTGTAAATGCACAGACTAGGCTAAACCTGTTCGGTGATATCAGGGGACTCTAGTCTTATCTGTACCAGACCATTACAGGTTTTCACTTAAACCCAATCATCCTTTGAAGACCTAGATCGACTGATTAAACAACTGAAATCAGATGTGCTCCTGCTGGTCTGGAATAAAAAGCCTGCAGTCTCGGCAGCCCGATGAAAATATGAATAAATGGCCCTTGTAAAGTAATAAGACCTGTCAAACCCGGGTCCTGCAAACCTACTGGCCTACAGATTTTATTTATTTCTAATATAAAATTAAATTAGCCCATGCTGGTTTTGCTAACAAGCTGGCAAATTAAATCTGGTGTGTCACATGGGATAAAAAGCTCAACTCTGCTTTGCTGAGACTCTCCTGTGGTCAAAACCAGTAATTTTTAGCCTTGTAATTTTGTGATGCTCTTCTACAGCCACCTGGTGGATATGCAGGTAAGAGTTTATGTATGAGTTGCATCTTGAGTCATGTCAACTGGACTTCTTCTTTGTTTTTTGGTCCAAATGTTTCACTATTCATCCAAGTAGTCTGAGGGATTTTGATAAGTTCCACACATCCTCCAGAGTCAGAGGTCCTCGTTAGGGGAAGAATGAGTGAAGCAGGGAGAGTTAAGTAGAGAGTAGGGTGGAGAGAGTCGTTATGAAGAACCAGCAATAAAAAAAAAGATTAGGGACATAAAGAGTAGGAGTAGGAAGTAGCGTCCTTAGAAGTAGCGTTCCTGGGGGACTTGTGAAGAGGTTTTGATCTGCCTGGGGATGGATGAACGGGCAGCATGAGAAACAGAAGGCAAAGATTTGTATATTATCATCCTTTAATGTGTAACATCCTCCACAGATTTGAGGATGATAATATACAATCTAAAAGTTAAATATTTCTTCCTAAAAATAAAGAAGTCCACGTGACATGGTGAAACCCATAGATAACCTCACCTGGACAACTGAGAATCTTCACAGACACATGAAATACATTAATGTACAGGTTCTATAACAATCCAATTTGATGGTGGCCGTTTGTGTGTGGGTTATTTGGGGCGTGGCCCTTTTCCAAATCAGTGATGCTGTTTTTTCCTAAAATTTTACTTTTTTTTACTTTCACTGAGTAAATACAGCTGTACGAAACAAAGCCCTTAAAAACCGTGAAATGAAATCTATGTCTGTCTTCATTTCAGGCCGCAAAGCAACAGAATGTGATTATTTTGAAGGGGGTGAATCTTTTCTATACTCGCTGTATATGTATATACCTTCCTTAGAAGATAACGGGGCAGGAATAAAAGCAAAGAAGCCGTTTATACCTGTCCTAACTTTGGCTTTGCACACAGGACTCAATCAAACACTTTATAAAAGAGGAAACCACTTGAGTGAGTTGTGCAGCTCTGCCGCAGTCTGTTCCACATTTAAGAAGGAAGGAATGGCTTTAATATTTTTATTTAAAGAAGGCGGGTAAAACACTACATTAGAGAACTTTATTTGAGGAAAAGGGCATTTAATTACATTTTTAAAATAAACAGGTTTCCTAAAGAGGATTTAGTTTGGGTTGGTTTTCTGCCTGGCGCAGACTCCAGGCCAGTAGAGGGCGTCCTTAAGCACGGTTTAGTGTGCACCGGTTTATTGCCAACCTGCAATAAACTCCAACGAACAAGAAGAAGAGGAAAATGGTGTGAAAAGATTTATATATTTATTATCGAGGACGACATCATATCAATAGGACACAATAATTACAATTTAAGTTTAAATAAATATTAAATATTTAATGTCTGGAGTGTAAAATTTCCACAGCAGCAGCGACAGACATTCGAAGTGCTTATGTTACCATGGTAACACATAGAGGAAGTGACGTCTGCGCTGGTGTTGTTTCCAATAGTGAAACTTTGTCGAGGGAAGGTCCCGTAACCGACATTGTCTACACCCACAGCAGGTACTAGGAGACAGCCTTTAAAGTACACTTCGGAATGGAACGCAGCCAAAGATAACAAATCGCGTTTGCGTTAAAAAAAAAAAAAAAAAAAATGTCCCTCGCTGAGATCCGTAGTGAGAGCGTCCTTAGAACCGGAAGTGCAGTGATGATGTTGTTACTGTTAGCAACCAGCAGCCGTTAGAGTGTGTGAGTCTGCGCTGCGAGGAAAGGAGAGTGTGTTTATTATTTGTAATGTTGTGTGTTTTTTCTTATTGTTGTAAAAATGACCTCAAATAACCCCTCCGTGTTCCTTCTGATGGTTAACGGACAAATCGAGACAGCTAATGTAAGAGACTTACTGCATGAAGATGTTACCTTGGTTTGTTAGTAAACATTACTGCAAAAATAAATAAATAAATGCATGTTTGTTTCTCTGTCTCTAGTTTCCTGAGTATGATGACTTGTATTGCAAGTATTGTTTCGTATATGGACACGACTGGGCTCCAACAACAGTAAGTATAAATAATACTACTACTACTAATAATAATAATAAATAAACACCTATACATGCCATTCATTTTTGCACTTTGTTATAAGTATTGCTTATAACAGATGGACAAAGTGTATTGAAAAGCAAGAAGATTATGTCATAAAATCATGTATTTGCCTTTTCTAAAAGTTCATTCTACAGCCAGAGTATGGATTATTTTTGACTCGCCATCGCATGTTTTTCTGTTCTCATCTTCAGGGACTCGAGGAAGGAATATCTCAGATAACATCGAAAGGAAGAGATTCCTCTCAGAGCCTGGTGTGGAACTTCCCCCTGGACATTACTTTCAAAAGCACCAATCCGTTCGGCTGTACGTCTACCACATCTCTCTTTTCACATCCTCTCACCTTAAACGTGACGGTAACGTTACACTCTGCTGTAGGAAAATAATCAACTACAGCATGGTGTGATGTTATTACCACTCCGCAGTTGGTTACTATCCTATAACAGGACATCCTGATGTGTTATTTCCTCTTATACCACAGGAGGGTGGCTTTCCCTCTGATTGAACTATTATGCGTCATAGATTTTTATTAGTTTATAGTTTAATGTTGTGGCACAGCTTTAAAACAAGTTATGTTAAAGTAGCTACAAACGCTCATCTCCTCAAGCAGCATGTCAGGTTAATGAGAAATTTTTTAAAAACAGAGTATTTGAACACATTGACTTGGCAGAAGAAAAGAAAAATTGACTTTTAAAAACAGTGACACTGGAGACTCCTTCCATAAACAAAGTCTCCTTACACAAAGTTTACAAAGTGTTTGAGCAATTTTAAAATGCCAGTTAGCCTTAGCTGCATGTCTTTTGGACTGTGGGAGGAAACTGGTGAACCCTGAGGAAACCAGATACTCAAACACAGACCCGAAGGCTGAACTCGAACCCTCGACCGTGGAGGGATGAGGCCATAGTGTTAACCCCTACACCCCCATGCTGCCTACTCCGACAACCGTCATAGAAAATTAACGCACACATGCTGACCAATCAGAGTCGAGAATTTAACAGTGTTGTGGAAGAAGACAGTCTAGAGAGAAATACAAAAATTAGACAAAAGCACCCCGTAAGTTCTAATCAATCACATAACACAGAGATAATACCGTACCCATTAATTGATTAACAAAAAAGTAAATCACAATATAATTACTGTATATTGTAATACCAATATACAGTGGAACCTCGGATTACGAGCATAATTCGTTCCGGAAGTGGACTCGTATTCCAAAACACTCGTAAACCAA
>JAQQZT010000023.1:19167216-19180417 GCA_030068275.1 Clarias platycephalus
TATATAGAGACACACACATTAGCAACATGAAGTGTGTCCTGGAGGCCACGTCACCTGTGATCAAACACGTACAGGTGTTAAATAAAGGGTTATTATAGTTACTGACTCAGCAGTCTGGATGCTTAAAATATCATACAGCTCAACAACAATAAAACCATCATATATATTTCTGCATCCATCTATTATCCATCTATTTAAGTGCTACTAAAACATACAGAGGATTCACCAGGACACTTTAATCGTGTAAACTAATCCACAGAAAGCGTTTGTTTGCCGAGAGATTTGTAACGGCCGAGGAACACGATCCAGATTTACTTCTTCACATCATTAATACGTTTAACACAGTCATTTCAAACCCTAGATTTTGGATAAACAACCTAAAACAAATGAGAGAGAGAGAGCTTACGTCTCGGCACGGTTTGTGATTTTGCACCTGTCGTAAATCGGGACGAACGAAATTATTAACAGCGCCGTTTCAGGGGCCGATGCAGAACAGAGGTAAAATATTTGTGGTGCGGCTTTTTTAAGCGCCCTCATTATTCCAGCCGTCTGACAGTAAAGCGGCAGCGATCGATCGGCAGCGAGTCTCTGAAATCCATAAAGCCTCTGACCATCAGCACTCCTGATCCATGCGTTTCCTAATCACCCCTGGCAATAATCTCATCTCGATTCGAGTCACGACGAAGGAAAAACTGCAACATTAGTTAGGACTTTCATCTTCAATAACATTTCCTTTATGTTTTCTTGTTCAATGCGTCCTGGAATGCTTTTTTGAATTAACAAATAAAAAAATTTTATTAAAAAAAAAAAAAAAAAAAAAAAGAGAGAGAATGCCATTAGGCTGCGAGTTTTTATTTTTAAACTGCTCGCATTCCTGATAAGTACCACCACACACACACACACACACACACACACACAGAGCTGTAAGAATAAGAATGCACAGATTGCAGAACACCTGGGTTGCATATTGATGATCTTTAAAAACATCGTTACTGCATGTTAAATCTGTTCAATTTAACCGATTATGTGATTCGATTGATCCTTCACTGGTCAGTTTAATCAATCGGTTTTCAGGTCCAGAAATGATTTGCACGTTTTAAATTATTCAGGTAAACTTCCCAATGTGTTAAACGGTCTACACTGGACTATTTCCTTAAAAAAAAAAAACAGTACTGCATAACTACAGGGTGATTCATTCGAAAGAGGCCCCGAATATTCTATAACAACTCTAACTGTGACGAAACTCTGACCAAATCAGCGTACAATGTGCTCCTCCGTATACGGAGCTTCGAACATGCTGGACCGCCCTCGAGTCGATCGGATAAGGCAGACGCCAGACAGGCAGCATGCTGTGTAACGTCGTAACCCTTCGCTCTGACTCCTAACCGGGGGTGGGGGGGGTACGGTAACGAGCAGCGCGTCTTCATATCGCGAAAAACAAAGATCTCTTCCTGCAACGCATGTAATGCAATCGATTACACGCAAGGTATTTAGTGCATTTTTTTTTTTCACTTCAGATCGCATCATCACAGTGAGAGTTATTACAGAATACTCTGGGCCTCTTTCGAGTGAATCACCCCGTAGAAAAAGAAAATACAAAACCCGCTTGCGTCCTCCTTGATTTTCACTTCTTCATTTCAACTTTTGAGTTAATGGTTAGTTTGTGCAACACACTTGTGCAATACACAAAACAATTCGGAGTGTGGCACAGAAGATTGGCACAAGGGGGAGGGAGGGGGGGGGAGGGGGGGCGGGACCAGAGATTTAAAGTCAACATGTTACACAACATCTCAGTGCGTATTAGATACTTTGCGTAGTGTTAAACTATTTTTGAAATCAGCTTGGAAACATGAGTGCGTTACTGAGCCGAAGCGAAAATGCCCATGAATCAAATCGACAGTCTACAGATGAGTCAAAGCTCAACCGCGTGAAGGAATCGGCCTGATGAATTTGCGCAGGTTCAGCATGAAAACAGGACCAACTACCGACTAATTCATTCTATACAAAGTTCCTCTAAAGACCGCGCACGGCTCGTACTTACAAATTCTAAACTAATATAGTTGCAAGCAAAAATGAGCGGGCCCAAGCACTCTGCCTCATCGTCACCCAGGCACACCACGCGACCGGTGTGCTTCTTGAGCACGTCAAGATACATACCAGTACAATTATGACATCATTTTAGAATCGGGGGAATTTTATGTTAAGACCTTCAAAAAGCCCGGGATGCTGGGGGGGAAACAAAAAAAGTATCAAGGAAGGAAAGCATGATAGAAAGGCACCGGAATTCCCAGTGCACCAGAGATCTGCTCAAATCCCCCAATCCAACATGGGCTACATGTGTGAGAAACCAAGAGATGCCACAGTGGCGCCAGGAGAACCTACACACTGATTGGCCACAACGTTTTGTGTCGTCATTTTCACAGCAGATCAGTGTATACTTAGTGTTTTTGTTGAGTTTTTCTTGGTTACATCATGGATGTTTGCATTAATCTGATTACTAGTGGAATAACACGGTCGACTTAAACGCATCACTGTTTCGAACGAGAGAAGCCATGAATCATTTATTCCACTCATTTATTCGGCTCATAATGAAGGTAACCGTGGGCTGTGATGTTCAGTAGCCGTGCGGTTGTTGCGGTGAACGCTGTAGCTGTGATTCGCCTGTATTTGGGAATTTAATCATCGTATTCAGCGCTACAATGTTTAAGACGGCGTTATTTCTCTCCAATACGAGTGGGTACTCCACTCGAGTTTTCTGCCGATGTTTTCTAATAAACACACAACTGTGTGTGCATTCAGAAATGCAAACTTTCGTACAGTCCTAATATATTATTTACTGAAAATCAGTGAAAAAGAGGGGAAAAAAAAAAAAAAAAAATAGAGATTCAGTTATAAACCATAAACCACGATTCTTTTGAGACGTTTGTTTAATTTGTTGAAATTTGTTTAATTTAAGGTAAAACGTTAAACTCTTGCTATACGGAATTGACTTTTCTTAAATAGTTTTTTTTCCTTCTTTCTAAAACCCCCCCAAGACAAAGAAATTTCTATCAATTTTAAAGTTCTTTGATTCTTGTATTTGAACTTAGTTTGTATTGTTTAAAAATGCTGCACTTGGTTTTTAAGTCGTTTGATTTTTTTGGATATTTATAAAATCGTGATACAAATCGAATCGGCAATCTGGGTAACATTTGTTTTATTTCACTCTGTATTTGTCCGTTCTTTTAAAACTGTGATACAAATTTCTATTCTCAAATCAGCAGCACCTACAACATGAACCTGGGCACTGACGAGGAACGCGGAAACGAGGCGAGGTGAACGGGGTAACGGGAAACGCGAGTATGGATCATTGCGACATCCTATATTACATCATGAGCTTCTTCCGTTTCCTGTCTTTTTTTTTGGGGGGGGAGGATATGACTAGCAATCATCCTCCATAAACAGAGGAGGATCAATAAAGCTCTCCTGAGGACTCGTTATACGTCTTTATAACCGGAATGGATTCTGAGCCTTCACTCTGCTCACAACCGTAGTAGGAGGACGTTAGCAGAGCGACCGCGCTAAATTAATCACTGTGGAGGTGGGAAGGCGGTGGGACGGATGCCTCGGCGACTTTTCCAAAGGAGCCAGGAATCTGTTTAGGCGCCGACGCGTTGTTGTTGTAGAAGTGCTCTTTCTGCACAGCGCGTAGACACTGTTTAAAAAAAATTTTTTATTATGATTATTATTATTATTATTATTTGAAATGGTGCTTTTCAGTGTTGTTGGAGGGGAGAGAGAGGGGGAGAGAGAGAGAGAGAGAGAGAGAGAGATCTCCAGGGTCGTGTCTGTGAGCTGAGATATGAATCAGTCTGATTAGGATGACGGTACACTGATTCATATTGAAAATAGCTCTGTACTAAATAAACACTAAAACAAAAACGGGTGCGAAAAGGAAACTGCGTGTTTTGATATTTCCAAAAAAAAAAAAAAAAAAAAACTTGCCTTGAAGTCAAAGACGTAACAGATGGAAACCGTTCGAGATTTATTTATTTTTTTTTCCGTCAGCGGTTCCACTCGACTCATGCGTACACAGGACACGCACCGCTGAGCGAGATGAACATCTTAAACAAACCTAAGTTTGTGTTCTTGTTTAGCCGTATTAAACTTTGCAGCAACTAAAGTGAAACTAAAATAGATTACAAGAGTGAAGCCTGAATCCTTGGAGGGTTAACCTGGGACATGGACACTAAGAAAGAAAGAAGAAAGAATTAAAAAAAAAGATTTTAAAGAGAGAGAGAAAAATTATTTACCTTGCGTGCAATGCATGTGGTTAACAGCACTGCTCGTCCCAGAACACAGGAAGCTCTTGACCACATCTCTCTCACACACACACGGTCAGTATCAGTAAACTATAACCGCATCGACTCGACACACCGCAATCAGGCTAGATATTTTATTTACTAACTTATCTAATACACTTTCATAATTTTGTGTTTATTTTAAAAAAATTTTGTTTTTAATCCTTTAAAGCTGTTCATCCATCTGCGACTGAACGACACCAGAAATCATATCCGGCTGCATGTTTTTTTTTTTTTTTTTTAATTGTTATTTTTATCCCCTTACTTCACTGATGCACTGAAACGTCCTAATCAAAAACAACCTGTTGAAGTTTGCTTTAACGTTCAACAGAAAGCTCCATTCACTGATTCTGGAGGGACAATTCCCGGAAATTTCCACTGGAATGCAAACCATTCCGCTGTTAACAGTCCTGCTTTTCTGGCGGAGTTTTTATCCACTCCGCCCTCCGCCTTTTATTTTAGTGACTCAGCTGCTTGTTCCTCTGCTTTAATAGCCTACGTTTGAGAGACCGAGTTGAAATGCTAAACATTAGAGGAGGTTAAAAAAAACAATTCGTCTCAAATGCTGTACTCGTTGTTCCAACACCTTAGACCTAATTAATGCACACACACACACACCTTTATCAGTAAACTCTTGTCTGACATCCAAAGTGATTTAAATCCTGTGTGGGAGGAGAAGGAGAAGGCACGAGAGAGAGAGAGAGAGAGAGAGAGAGAGAGAGAGAGATGCATCCTCCTTCCTCCCCTCTGTACAGGATCACACAGCAGTGCACTGGGCCTTGGGGAATTTGGGAATGCTGGCTTCCTGTAACCAGCGTGAGGCAAATGGGGAGTGAAACACACGGCATGCTCAGATTATAAATGTAAAGCTAATGAAATTATATCTAAAAAACAGTGGTGTTATTTTCAAACGCAAAGAAAAGTGTAATTGTAATTACAAAGGGTGATTTTTTTTTTTTACAATAAAAAGTAATCAACGAGGGCAAAATGCTAAATCTTTTATTATCTATTATCTTTTACTATTATCCATAAATCCAGGCAGAATGGTCCGACATCACAGCAAGCGATAACTGTATCCTTATAAAACCTGAAGGATCCAAAGCTAAAAGGGCACTTTATAAATAATAAATAAATAGATAAAATCGCGCACCACATGACGAAACAAAATATACATTATAGTATTTACGTTATAGTACCGGACCTGGCAACCTTCGCAAAAAAAAAAAAAAATTAAAAAATGTTGCCGCTCCTTTATAATCCTGCAGTTGGTGCACCCAAAACTATTCACACAGCGGTAGGAGTATAAATTTTTAGTTTTACATTTTTCGCACGGGGTTGGCATTACCCGGTGACATCGTGTGATTTTTAATAATCTTAATCCCGTGTGAATCGGCCATGCGTTGAAAGTACTTTGGGTTCGTTATCCATCATACAACAATACAGCGTGCAGAAAGATTACTTGAGATAAAATTTTAACCTGGTGAGATGTACATAAAATCATAAATAATAAAAAAATGAAACCTTGAATGGGGATATTTATGAAATCATAACTATGCGATACAGAATCGCAATACAAATCGAATCGCTGCAGAGTTATCATGATATCGTATCGGGTCGCTCCCCGGTGATTCCTGTCCTTATTAGACATGTATTTTTAAAAAAATCAACATCGTTATATTTAGCTGATCTGTCCTTATAGCGGCACTTGCAGTTCAACCAGTTATGGTGCTGGGGCTTGAACCACCAACCTTCTGATCAGCAATACACAATATTTAACCATCACAGAACCACCTCCATGCCACCGTGTCCAGCGACCCGGACTCAGAAAACAGAAAAGATAGAATATAAAGACCCACATAAACATTAGACGATGTAACGCTCTTACACTGTATGCGGCTAAACAAGACACAACACATAGAGAATTTAGAAACGACCTGATCGTCAGACAAACTCACATCCGTGATACGACGCCGGCGAGCCCTCGGACCTGCCGTACTCCTCCGAGTAGCTGGTGGAGAGGTTCGGCTGGCTGGATCCGCGGCCGAACCCGATCTGGTGGCTGCTCCCGCCGACGCTGGTGGATACCTGCGCCATGCGCTCTTTGGTCTTCAGGGCCTGCGAGCGCTCGCCCTTCAGCCGGTCGTCATCCTTGAGCAGGACCACCAGCTGCTTGGACTTCTCCCTCACGTTGATACCCTGGTCTTTCCCGTCGCGGTCGACGTACTGGAAGTCTTTGAGCGTCTGGATGGCGAAGATGTTCTCCTTGCACTGCAGGGCCACGCGCTCCGAGCCGGTCTTGATCAGGTAGTCGAGCAGCGTCAGCGCCTTGTACACGTGCCGCCAGTTCTTGCCGTGATCGTTCAGCCTTTTCCAGATCATGCTCATGATCTCGGAAAAGGCCACCACGTTGTACGTCAGGTCGGAGATCTCGGACATCAGCGAGCTGGAGGGCCCCCAGGGGTCGTTGGAGGTCGCCTCCCTGACCTTTTTTTCCGCTTCCGAATAGTTATTGACCACATTTTTCATCTGCCTCCGGATGGTTGAGCTCGGCATGGTGCGTGGTTAATATCCGCTGTGATTCAGTCTGATTCAAAATTAAAAAAAAATATATATATATATATATAATATGTATATATATACACACACACACAACCAGAAAGTTCCTTCTCTTCTTCTGGAAGTCCTCAGAGTCAGGTTCAGATTTCCCGGAAAAAGGTTTCGACCAAGTCCGAACGCGCATCAACAGCTCTCTCTCTTCTCTTCTCTCCGTGTTAGTCGGTGCCTGTTAAAATCATTTCCACGCAGAGTCAGGAGTGAGCACGGCGAAGTCCTCCATTACCTGGAACACACAAGCGAGAAGGTAAGTCGAGACGTCTGAAAACAAAACAATATTCAAGATCTTAAACGGTTACAAATCGTATTACTATTTTCTGGCGTATTTTCTGCGGACTTATAAAAGCATCTAAACTTAATCGTAGGTCAAATAAATAAATCTTTTGAGTCATGCCTTTTGTCTGAGGAATGTGTGTGCAGCTGAGTCGAGCGAAAAACACATTTCCTGACAGCACCAGTATTTCCTCACTGAGGGGGAAAAAAAAAAATAGAAAAGAATGACCCCCAAGTCGGATAAAGAGAAATGGGTCACAGCTGTGCACTTTCTAAACAGAATGTGTAGTAGGCTCCTATCCAGGTAGTGAAACATTACACCCCTCCACACACACACAGACTGAAACACACTAGAGTGGTGGATTAATGTCTGACGTGGTTCATGTTACACATCTTACAGTAACACAAGACCGTCAGCGTGTGAGGAAACATCTCATTTCCCAAAAGTAATTGCATCATATTGTTCTTTCCATTTCTGAAAAAAAAAATAATAATAATAATTTAAGTGGTCTTCAGAGCTCAGGCTTTAAATAAAATATCGCCATCTAGTCTAAACAGTGGAGTAATTTAGCACGAGTACACTCTTGAATTAATATTTAATTTCCCCTGACCGGCTTCTTTTTTTTTGTACATTTCTTACCGACACCCTGGAACGAACGGTGAGAGCAAAACTCGTTACGTCTTGTAAATTCTATTTTTTTTAACTATTTTTATCATTTTTTTAAATCTCTGAAATGTGACTCCTGCCGAGCGTCCGTACAGCTCAACCTCGGAATCGATTTCCTCCGCCCTTCTCACACCCCCTGCGTCTGCATGGACATGAATAAAGACGAGCCTTAATGAAACATCTGCTGCTTTAATCACAGGAGGAAGAGGGGGGAGTTTGGTGACTGATGCAGATGCAGAAGCCCCCGGCTCAGGAACCGAGCGCACAGCACACAGGCGCAGGTTTGTCTCGGGGTGCACGAGGACTCACAGTGGCTCGCTTCTTCCATCCTAAACAACAACAGCTCAGGTCTTAGCCGTGCCAATATCTGGGCGACTCGGGGAGCCGGCGCTGAACCCATGCCAAGCGCCGGGCGGAATGAGACCGAGAGAGGATGCTCTGTGGCTGATGAGTCGACCGTAGAGATGACAGAAAACCTTTTTCCTGGAGGACAAGAACGCTGATACGACATGACGGTTAAAGAGAAACGAATCCCGTCACAGATTATCTGTCACAGGTTGAAAGTAAAAACGGAAAGTGCCGAGTCATAACGGTCGCCGGTTTGCTGGAAATCTAGTGTTAGGATGATTCTTTAATTATGTGACCTTATTATAAAACCCGGATTGACACTCGGTATTCCTTTTGTAAGTCCAGATCAATTATGTGATCCACAAAAAATATATATATATAATTTCCTTAATCCAAATTTAACCTTGGCACGTGACGACCTCGCGGTTTAGCGTACTGATAAGCATATCGCATACAGCACAATCACGACCTGCTATTTTTATCCACGGCCCGAGTTCTCACCACATAGCTGCTCCTGATTAATCACTTAACTATCTATGATAAGCTTATTATGTAGCCCATAATAAGCAGGGAGGGCAGGGAGTGAGAGTAGTGGGTATGAAATTCAATTCCTGACGCGGACACGCCCATCCCATCGGCCTCGCCACGTAAGATCGGTTTCTAATTTCAGGGAATGGGTTTGTCAGCATATTCAACAGAGTTAGATGACAAAGGAGAGAGAGAATAAAGAAGAAGAAAAAAAGAGGAGGAGAGGGAAAAAAATCTTTCAATTCAATTTAATTAAATAACAAATAAAAAAGTATCCCCATGAGGCACGCAGAGCAAAATAAATAAATAAATAAATAAATAAATAAATTTAAAAATTAAAAAAAATCTGTGCAGATACCAAATAAAATTACATAAATAAAATACAACTGTTGGAATGATGATAAATGGAATAAGTCTGTTAGTGCAAAAAGCTTGAATAAACATCTGTATAAAACATCTGTAAATAAATATAAACTGTGGGGGGAAAGAAAAGGTACAAAAAGTACAGGTAAAAGTAAAATAAAGTGAAATGAATGGACGCATAAATATATAATTAGACATACATACATAATATCATTCTATATTAATTCTGAGAAACCTGAATCTACAAATAATAATAATAACTAGAGAAGTACATTTTCTAAAGAAAATGTGAGAGTGGTGCTTGCCGTGGCAAAACTCTGGGCGCCCCCATATCTCAACGACAATAGGATCCAAATGTGTTAAATTTTATATTTCTACGAAATTCTTGCTTTGTGCCAGAATTTGTCAAAGTTGGTCTCCATGTTAAGTCTATGGGACCAAGACTGATTGGTTGCCGGAGTTAAATGAGCCCTCCCCCGTGTCTCTACGACAGCGGGATCCTCAGTTAAATTCAGTTTTAAAGTTCCAATGGAAGTTACAATTGTATGTAAATTGCCCCCTGCTGGGGCACTTTACCAAACGCCCCTTAGAAAAGTCATGTCAAGCCCCCCATTCCCGAATAAGCTGATCGATACGACACCTCTTTCATGGGTCCACGACAAACAGAGCGGCACTAGTCATGCACCAAATTCCCCATTATAAGTCAGTGGGGCAAATTTGGGCACCTATTGTGCCCCAGGGGTAGAACTAAGAACCTTGTGCGGGGCATGTTCTGACACAGCTTGCAAGCCTCTTCAAATGTGGTAAATTTTATCTTTCTATGAAATTTCCACTCTGTGCTAGAATCCATAAAACTCTCTCAATATTAAACCTATGGGATTTTTAGGGAGATACAATTGCCCCCAGCAGGGGCAGTTTACCCTCCAGCTCTTCACAAGAGTCATACCTCCCTATTCCCAAATGAGCCGACCCCATTTGACAAACTGGACTAGTTACGCGCCAAAATTTTGTACAGAAGAAGAATAAGAAAAAGAAGGGAAAAAAAACAATAAGCCTGTGAGATAATAGTAGTGCTTCACTTCGCAAGCAAGACTAATAATAAAAATGCACAGCAGAGATGAAAAAAAAAGTCTGTTTCACTTGAAATGACACGACATGCCTGACGGAAGTCAAGAATAAAAAAAGAAGCAAACTCTGCAGAAAATGTAAATTCAACCAACGCAATCAAAAGTGAATCAACAGTTTACTGATGAACCGAGGGCATTGCTCGTTGTGCAACACGTCATAGTTATCATTAGCTCCTTTTTCTCCTCACTGCAAAGCAAAGCTAGAACAAACCCTAAACCACACACGGTGAACGCCGATAAGAACGTCTGACGGAAAGTCAGCACAGGTGGGAAGGACAAAGTGCCCTGATACAGTACAGACCATGTTGATGAACACAAAAATGTCCATGACAAGTGCCAACCCGTCTACATGGCTGATTTACAAAGAAAAGAAAAAGAAAAAAAAAGGGCAGCGAGACAACAAGACTGAGTGAGTTCATAAAGAGAAAGTTTAGAGAACTCTGAAAAGACTGACATTGTAAGACTGATGAACTTAGCACATGAGATATTCGCTTAAATGCTTCTATTAGCGGTGGGTGTATACTGACTTGAGCCCGGTTCAGATTGGATTAGATTCTTGCAGGGGCGTCTGTAAATCTTTTTAAACGTCTATTCGGTGATAAAGCACTCACTCCAGGACGGCGATAAATTTAACAACAGGAGGCGCAGGTTTCTAGCGGGGTTTGTATTTCTAGGAATCCGGGTGTTTGTGTCACTCGGTCATGGGATCACACTTTCGTTCACATTCAAGCAGATAAGAAAAGACACTAGAGCTATTTTGAGTTCGGTGCAAACCAAGGATCTAGCAACTAATTTGAAAGAATTATAATCACAAAGTACATATTTAAAGAAAAATAAAAGTTCAGGAGGATTAAATATGAAAAGCAGCAGGAGACAGATTGTAGGAAAATATGCTGACAATGCTAAAAACCCATGCTAATGCAGAAGAAACAAAAAAGCCTGCAATTTAGGCCATTTCGACCTCAGGTTCATACCCTGCTTGAGTACAAATGCCCCACCCTCTCCACACACACCTCCCCCGTTTTTCATCTTTAACGTTACTAATAATATTGATCTGTACTTCCTGCGAGTACACTCGCATATCTACGACTCCGTTACAGTAGGTGCACTTTGTTCATTTGTAATTCTCCAAAGAAGAAAAGTGAAACTTTACAATATGCCTACTCTGGAGGCAATAACAAGGATGATCAGCCAAAAAATGATAAGATCAGCTTGTTTGCAAATGCAGATTTCCTGGGAAACGAGTTGCATTAATGATGTCATGTTCCAAACAGCAGACAACTCAACATCGCCTCGTACTAGACGACCTTTACAAGTGAACCAGGGCATGAGAATCTGTTCTAGTTCATACTACGTTGGCATCTCAATTCTGTGCCTAGTGCGAAAGCAGCGTTCATTAATAAATATATGATATCACTGGTAATGGTTTTTGAAGCTCTAGAAAATGCTGTTGATTATTGGCCTTTGGTGGCTTAGTGGTCGGTTCCTCGCCCGCCATGTAGAAGGCCCGGGGTCGATTCCCACCCAACGCCCAAACCCCAGTCACTGGATACGGTGCCGGTTGATTTAACTAACATATCCCATACTTCGAGTTGGTGTATCCTATGAATATCTTAACACAGCAACATTTTCAATAGAGTTATCAAACTGTAGAATTTTCAATCCATGACACTCATATACATCACTATAGAGAGACGAGTTACATGGGTGTGTCCCATTCATTGACCCTGAGCACAAAGCCACAAAATAACCACATTTCTCATAAAATGTACAACTCAGTGCTGTTTCTTTTATCCCGTCCAAGCTTAAAGGACGACCGGGGTCACTTCACACCCCTGGCAGAATTAAACATGACCATCTGGGACCTTTGTTATAACTTGTATGCCGGAGACGACTTCTCTAAAAGTGCACATTGCTTACAATCTAACACACAATCTACAGATACTGTACATTATGAGTGTAGTGTTGTTAGCTCAGTTAAACAAAGCAGACTTTTCTTATAAACATGTAGCATTAAACCATCTCATATTAGCTGGTCATTTCACTGTACCTGTTGATAAAAAAATTAAATTGGGGGGGGAAAAAGAACAAATACTAAGAAAAAAACATTTCTACGTAACATTTTTTATCAGTTAGAGTTGATTAGTTAATTCGTTATAGTTAACGCCTTTGTATTATTCTAGAACTTCCATAGCTAGCATGCTAGCTCGGATATTATTACACTAGAATTAGCCGCCAGCTTGCTAGCCAACTAGAGTAACCCTGAGGTGTTATTAATACGACAAAAAAAAAAAAAAAAAAAAACAGAACACGGAAACACAACTAAAACTCACTTTAATTTACTGTGTTTGCTGAACGTGTATTATGTTTAAGCCTTAACGTAGCGCAAACACCTAGCATTCGGGCTAACGAGAGAGAGAGAGAGAGAGCTAGCAAGACAAAATGCAAGCCAGAAAAGTTCTCATCCTGTTAGCTTGTTGCTATCGTTAGATTTGCCGTCATCTTTGTGATAAATACGAAGAGTGGATAAATTGTCGAAGCAACACATGTTTGAATGTTTATTTACTTATTTACTGATAAATAAACGAGTGCATTAGCATCAGTGGGGTTATACAGTAAGTGTAGAGTTTGTTAGCTAACATGGCTAGTTAGCTATATGAAGCTAATCCTGAACAACTGGTTGTCTTGAAGGTGTTAAGACCTTCAACTGCTAACTTAATCGCCAAATAGTAATCAAAATGCATGATTTTAAGCAATTATTTAGGATTTATTCGATCAACTGTAAAAACTTTGTGGAGAAATCATTAAAAAAAATGGGAGGTAGGATAACACACAGAAACTGCTAGAAATACCACACAAAAACGAAAACTTACCAATCATCCGATGTTGGTGATGTCGTTTCAGGATTCAGTAGGATAATACCCGGTATACATGCCAAAATT
>JAQQZT010000023.1:19194058-19209148 GCA_030068275.1 Clarias platycephalus
TTTGATGAAGCATTTCTAGTCTCTAAGTTCGAGTCATTTCAGCATTTCTCCTTAGTTGTTTTCTTTGCCTTAATGTAGACAAAAACATTAACATTCTGGAGAGGCAGTGTTTTGTGGCCAGGCAAGTGAAGCTACATACATTAAAATATCTCTATCCACTCTTGAGGCAAATTTAAATAGGTTTATGTTGAGCTTTTTACCCTCTACACACAGGGAACATTTGTCTAGGGACAACGTTGGAGATTTGTAGAAGACGCTAGAGTTTTTGGGTCACCTTTCCATGGACATGACTTAAAAACAGTAACAGCAGAGGATATAAGAGTGAATGTTATAGCAACAGCCGTCCGATGGTGAAGGGCAAAGTGTGACGTAGTAAAGATGAAGTTTTTTTTAATAACAAAAGCATCAATTTAGTTTTTATATCTGCAGTTTTAAATGCCTGTATATTTATTACAGTTTTTCACAGCTGCTTACATGTTTGTTTGTTTTTTGCATATCACATGTCTGAAGTCGTATTTTATTATTTTATGTATTTTCTTCCATTATATACAGAACTGTTCAGTTTAGCATTCGATCCTTTGATCCTTTCCGTTTCTTTACTCATTCTTTCTTTTATGGTCCATATTTTGCAGACGATTCGTTCAGAGCAGATTTTTACATTTATTTATTTATTTATTTTTTGCTCTTGCAAAGACAAATAACATAAAATCAATAGTACAACATGTAAACACAGTGTTACAACTCAACTGATCCGTGTTTGCATGGAAAACCTGATTTTGACATGAACGTTCATGGGTTTCAAGTTCAAGTTCAACTTGAACTTGAACTTGTTGAACTTGTTGAGGCAAGTGTTGATGGTTTTAATGTTGTTGTTGTTGTTGTTTTGCTGCAACAAAAAGATGCTTCTAAGACGTCAATAACTGCCAGATAACCAAGTGTTATATTCATAAACCACAGGATTGTAGACACTTTCTATTTATGTAGCTGGAGGTTGATACTGTTGCATGTGAATTTTTCCTGTATGATTCACCTAAAAGCGCTGCATCTTTAAGGTCAAATACTGTATTGCACAAGCCAATAGTAACACATTTAAATATTCACGTCGATTAAACAGCTAGAATAGGAACATGCATTAGTTGAACAAACTACAAATCAGGAAACTATATCGCACTTCCACAATGTTTTGAGCTGTTAAAAGCTGGGTTGTGCAACCTGGGAAATCCCGATTTTGTTCCTCTGTGCTGTGAGTCAGAACTGAACTGAAATTTCAGGCAACGTCTCGCAACACAGCGTTGGGTTTTAGTCTTATTGTTATGGTTTTTAGGGTTTTAGTCTTATTATTAGACATTCATTTATCATTTACTGTATACCGCTTATCCTGTGCAGTGTGGGGTTGGAGCCTCTCCCAGGATACTTAGGGCGTGAGGCGGGATGCAGGGCATACACACACGCTGCAGGTAATTTGGGAACGGCAATTATCCAAATCTGCATGTCTTTGAACTGTTAAAGATGTTATCTCAACTGATCAGTGTTTGCATGGAAAACCTGATTTTTACATGAACGCATGAGGCAAGTGTTATAGATGTCAATAACTACCAATAACTACCAAAATAACTACTAAATAACCAAGTGTTATATTCATAAACCACAAGGTGTAGACACTTTCTGGTTATAGAAAGGTAATAGAAAGGTAATCTAGAAATCTAGATTACCTTTCTATCTTTCTACCATGCTGCCACCACCATGCTTCAATAAGGTTATGGTGCTCTTTTTGTGTTTTTTTTTTCCCCCCACCACATCAAAGTCTAAAAATGTCGACCTGGGACTCATGAGATGTGAACACATGTTGGCAGGGTGATTCATCTGGAATGTTTTTTCCTGATAAAGGGCTTCCATCTATCTGCCCTACCCCATAGCCCATAGCAGACATGAGAAGAAAATGAGAAACTGATATCACATGCATTACTGGGAGTGAACAGTACATGCTAGATGTTCCTGAACCCTAGTTGCTTTAGGTCTCTTTGACATCTATATTCCCTCTTTTTAGCGTGCCGTAAGAGCGTGCACCACATGCCGTTTCTGCTGTATTTGATGTCAGATTGCGACATCTTCCAGGTGGCCAACATGGCATGGCCTTGACAATGTGTTTTCAGAATAAATAAGGCGAATAAACATGTACATGTGGACTATCCCTAAATGTGATAGCTAATGATCGTTCTGATCACAGCACTGTTGAAGCGAACTTAGTGATTAATCGACTCTTTGTATAAAGAAAACAAGAATATATGCACAGTTAACAGCACATCGTTCTCTCCCCTTAACAGCTACGGCGATCATGTGCAACACTTCAAGGTTCTGAAGGACAGAGAGGGACAGTACTTTATCTGGGACGAGGGCTTTTCATCTCTCAACCAGTTAGTGGAATTCTACAAAAGCAACAGCATTGCTAAAGAAAGGACAGTCTTCCTGCGGGAGGCAGAACGATCACAAAGGGTAAGCAGAGGTCTTAAGGTTTGCTGTTTTATGATAGAATTATGGAATAGAAAGGCAACAACTGTTTTGGCAAAGATTATACAAGTCAGGATTAGATTTCAGCCAAAGGATCGACAGTAGTATTTAGTGTTATGTTACAGTAAGCGATACAGGTCACAAGATTTAAACTGAACAGTTCATTATTACTTCATGATTTATCTTATCAGATCAGGATGTCAGTTTCAGATCAGCCCTTCCTTGCTGAATCATGAGGTTTATTTTATTCATATCTTTCGTCCGCCAGAGGCCACATCATGCCCACGCGCTGGTAGACTTCATCCCCAAGCACAACTCGCAGCTGCAATTCCTGCGCGGTGATGTCATTGACCTGCTCGACTGCTCAGACTCGCGGTGCTGGAAGGGACGCTGCAACGGGCGCGTCGGCCTCTTCCCCAAAGAGTGCGTCAAGCTCATTTACCACTGACCTCCGCAGAACGTCCCGCAGGGGGTCGTCACCTGTGTGGGCCGATCGAGCTGGACTGATAGAACGGAGGGAGGATTGAAGTTCATGTGGACTGATACAGACAGGTGTAATGCTGTGTCTGTGGGAGAAAGACATGTCTTCCCTGATGAGCGGTGAACAGGAAAACAGAAAGAACTGGATAATCCTTTTCATTTAGCTTACAGCATATATACACAAAATTAAATAGGCACTAAGAGTCTCTCTCTCTCTCTCTCTCTGGGATTTCCAATGAGGAAAGAGGAAGCATCACTAAACAAAGAAAAAACAGCAATGCATTTAAAGCACATGTATAACTGCATCAATTTGCTGCACTTTTCTTTGCATTTATTTGTTATTTTTTTGCTCTTGCAGATCTTCAATTGCTGATTGCAAGTGTGTTTGTGGTATTTTTTTTTATATATATATATATATATATATATATATATATATATATATATATGTACTGTATGTATTGCCTGGTGTTGTTATTATGAAGATTTTTCTCATCCATGAATTGGTTGTGGTTATTGCATTAGTGAAGAGGAAAATAAATGTATGCTGACGATAAGTTTGGTCAGTTTCCTTTGTAGAGCTTGCTTATAAAAACTTGTGCAAAGGCTCCAGGTGGGAACTCCACACTGCAGTTCTCAATACAATATCCAAAATCTTTATTTAGAATTTAGTGCATATTTTTTGGCACACTGACTGCAGGCTTCTATAAACCAGGCCATGATGTTGTCTTTACAGTTTCCTCTGCACAGTGTGAATTTTTGCTTGTACTTTCTGAACTGTTACACTGAGCCACGTGACAGGGATTGACATGTTGCCAGATTAAGCAGAATCCTCTTCACTGCATCACATGTGTGGGTTATACAGAATCCTACTATTAGTAGTAGGTTGCTACTAGCAGTAATAATAATACTGCTTAATGATACACCCTTTATTCTGCTTTGTTGACATTATATGCTAATATAATTATTGATATTGTATAGGAATTTCATTAATTACATACATGAGGTCACAATACAGAGGACACCCTTCGACCCATCATGGTGCACACAAAATCAAAGCTGATCATTTAACTATGGGCAGTTGGACTTGCCAGTCGGCCTACACCGCATGTTTTTAAACTGTGGTAGGGTGCATGGAGAAAACCCACAAAAAACAAGGAGTTGAAATTGGACACCCCAAATCTTTTGAAATGTGAGGCAACCGTGATAACCACTGAACCACCTTTCTCTCAATGAATATACAATAAATGATAAATTATATGTCTGTTAATGTGGTTTTTAACATTGTATTTCAGATGTATTCTATATTACCAAAAGTTTGTGGACACCTGACCTTCCCACTCTGGCACGGTGGGTTAGTTTTTAGCGTTGTCGCCTCGCACCTCCATGTACCGGGTTCAAATCCCTGCCTCAAGGTCTGTGTGCAATGAGTTTGCATGTTGGTGGTTTTCCTCCCAGAGTCCTAAGACATGCAGGTTAGACTAATTGCCGCTCCCAAAAAAATTGCTCGTAGTGTGTGAATGTGCATGTGAATGTTGCCCCTCTAGAGGTCCTACCACAGATAGGTGAACCATCACACCCATATTGCCACATACAGGTGCTTCTCAATAAATTAGAATATCATCAAATTTATTTCAGTAATTCAATTCAAAAAGTGAAACTTTTATATTATATAGATTCATTACACACAGACTGATATATTTCAAGTGGGTTTTTTTATTTATTTATTTTGAAATACTGAAATAAATCAACTTTTGATGATATTCCAATTTATCGAGAAGCACCTGTATCGATATCAAATTTCCATAAATCAATATATCATATTTTTATCATAAAGCTATCTATAATCTGTAGCATTACACTTTTACATCCCTTCAAAGAAACGAACAGACCCAAACCTGTTCTGCATTATATTGCTGTAAACCAAATGAATCATGATGTCTTATGGTTATCTTTAACAACATCCTGACTGAACAGCTCTGGGTAACTGGAATGCTGAATAAACCCCAGGCTTCCTTAACCAGCATGTTTCTCCAGATGAATAATTACAATCCCCACAGTCATGCTTTTTTTTTTCTTTTGTTTTATATGCTTTATTTATATGAATATACTGACTGTATGTAAGATGTCTCTGTGTTACTGTCTGGAATTTAATAAAACCAAAGGGGGAATAAACTTATATGGTTGGTTGATCTGGCAACACTGTGTATATACAGTATATAACAGAGGGGAAAAGTTCTGCAGGTTATTAACACACCCTAAGTGTGAGCTGATATATGTTATAATATATAATGACCTGAACACATTTGGTAACTTTTTTAAAAAAAAAACACCTATTTATTTATTTATTTGTTTGTTTATTTATCATTTTTGGAGAATGTACTGATGGCTCTGTCTCAGATTCAGTGTCTGAACGAGCAGCAGGTGAATCTGCGCGTCACCGAGTCCCGGCCGGAGTTCCTGTACAGTGAGGAGCAGAGGCTGGCCCTGGAGACGCTGCTGGATGAAGGTCCGAGCTGCTTTCAGGACTTCATCAAGACCAACCGGGTTCGCGCCTTCCTGTCGGACCTGGAGCTCGCGCGGCTGCGCGCCTCCGCGGAGCCCTACTGCCCGGGGTCACCCGAGGACTCGGACCGCGGCGACGCGGATGGAGCGGGCAGGCGCGTGTCCCTGCAGTACTGGCCCGCGCGCTCCGAACGCGCGCTCCCGCGGCTGGAGCTCGGCTGGCCTCAGCGCGCGACCTACCGCGGCGCGACCCGCGTCGCCGTGCACGCGCAGCCGCCCCTGCCCGGCGACCCGCACGTTAAAGAGGTGATCAGGAGGAGCATCGCACAGGCACACAAGTTGAGCGGTGTGAGGTGTTAACCCTAACATCATCATCATCATCATCATCATTTATAAAGGCAAAGAAATTATTATACGTTTATGACGTCAATAATAATAATAATAATAATAATAATAATAATGTTAATCTCAAGTGTGATATAGCATTATCTCACTCTATCACTAGAATACTTACCCTGGACAGGGTGCCAATCTCTCACAGGGCACACACACACACACACACACACACACACACACACTGGGCAATTTGGGAAAACCAATTAGCCTAATTTGCATGTAGGGTCGGGGTTTGATTCTCACCTCTCTGGGATCTGTGTGTGTGTGTGTGTGTGTGTGTGGTCTTCTTTTTTGCCCAGGTTTCAGTTTGTAAGTACTTCTCTTTAGTACTCTTACTTAAGGAACCAGTCCCATTATTCCTCTTACACTGATGCACCTGTTTTACATGTAGGAGTAATACAGAGATTTATTTTTCCAATTTAAATTAAGGAAGTGATATTGCTGAGTATTTTAAACCAAAACTAATATGAAGCTCATCCTCACGTCAGAATGAAAATTAAAATGAAATTAAATGCCATCAATAAGGAAACAAACGTTCATGTAAATAATTTACCATTACACCCTTTATGAAGTAATGATGACATGCAAGTCAAAGTCCAGCAATCACAGACAACCATGTGCCGTGAGTTACCCTGAACAGTTAAAGGTTACAGGAGATACAGAGTCCAATATTTATCAATATGAAAATCAAACACTATTACTGTACTTACAAACTAAGCTTTGAAACACATTATGCTGTTAATCTTTTTTTTTTATCCAATCAGAAGACATTTTGCAAAATAACCTTGCCTGATTGAAATGTTACTTCCAATATTGTGAATTTTGTAACTAATATAACGCGTTCAACAGGTCATCGCTGTGGTCATGGATTTGTTTACGGATGTCGACATCTTTAAAGACCTCTTACAAGCAAGCTTTAAGCGCAATGTGGCTGTGTACATCATACTGGAGGTTACCGGGGTTCCCTACTTCCTGAAAATGTGCGAGAGTGCTGCAATGCACACAGGACATCTTAAGGTATGTTCTCGGCCAAAACACAGTATTGGTGCTGATTTTATTTATTTATTTAAGTTATGCATATAATGTAAAAATGTGTGTGCCAAAGAAGCTACTTCCGAAGTTTATGCAACATGGAAGATCTTGCTTCTCTAAAACGTTGTTTACTTCAGATGATTTGGAGAAATTATTTTATGTTACCCAGAAATGACCATTTTCCAGCATTATACAGTCTCACTTCAAACAATAATCATTTAAAATTGAAACCATTCATATTTCTTTATGAGTATTGATACTAAAATTGCTGAATGCTTTTATAAGTATATGACCTGTAAAAATTGTTGCTTAAATAAAACATTTCATGCAAAATTAAGGATTATTTCCCCAAACAATCTGTAGTGTCTGTAACCATGTCAAATTCATATTGCAATATCTTAACAATTTTGCTTTTTGGAATGATACACTTTTAGAGGTTTATGTCTTTTCACATGAAATCTAAATTGTCCAAGTTTGGACAATTGTCTGAATGCCAATTAAGATCATTGAAAGATTTGAATTCAAAAAGGTTACAGACGCTACAGCCATAATAGGGCATAGAATTGTATTTAGCAAATGTGTTTCTTTTTATCTGATAAAAAATATAAATGTGTATGCATATTTACGAGAAACAAAGCATGGATCAGGAGATAAGACGCATTAAGCAAATATGAAAAATGGTGTTATATGATTCTGTCTGAAAATTCACTTTTTCACCCAGGTGAGACACTTTTTTGAGACACGGATACCATGTTTTGGCCTGCCTGTTTATTTTTATTTTTAATATCTGATTATTACAATAATCTAATATTTAAACTGTACAAAATCATTTTAACATTCTAAGGCTGACTTTTGATTGTAAGTTTGAGGCAAAAACTCCCTATTTGGATCGTTACTGGACTGAACTGATATACAGACTGGTCCGGGATCAGATCTGAGACAGTCCAGATGCCACCTGAGGATTCAGACGCAGACAGATCACTCTTGATCAGAGATTCATATGGCATTTCAGAAAAACTGACCCACAGAGAATGAGATTAGAGGAATGTGTGCATGTACTGTATTGTGCATTGTAATCCCAGTATAATACAATTCTATTTGGGATTGCGGTAGAAAAAAATGTCTCAACCATCTCCACATAATCCTTTTCTGAGCTGTGTTTGTGTTTTTTCTTAATCCAGGATGACAATAGAATGAACATGGCTGACCTTTATTGTTCAATATCCACATTCTACAGTTTATATTCTACCCAGACTGATTGGCCTAAAAAAAATATTTTCAGATGAGTCAAATTATTGGCCTTCATCAAAATGATAATAAGCCATCAACTTTGCGGAAGAAATGTGTGTGAAAAATAAATCATACATCAATGTACTGTACAGTTATGAAAATTCATTGGTGAAGTCGACCACAGAAATAACAGCTATTTTTAATAGTGAAAGAAAGAGCACTTCCTCATTCACAGTGTGACGAGACCTCACAGCATTGGGAGTAAACAGTTGTGTGACCATAAGATGACCACATAACCACTTGTTAATGCAACTAATTTAAAAAAAAAGGTTTCGGTTTGGTAGAGAGCAAAACTCTATGGAGATTTCCTTCTTCCCTGATGGGACGGCCATTTTCCTGGACGTCATTCTGAGAAGTCCTAAGTCCTAATTTTCTATCATATTTCTTTTATTCATATTTATTTCTTATTATAAGCTTTAATTCTCTTTTTAAGGTCACTGGCGGTCGTATAAGCATCTCACTGCTTATCGTACTGTGTATGACTGTGTATGTGACAAATAAAATTTGAATTTGAATTTGAATTTAGGCTACTTTCAGTTTGAGAATATTTTCCAACTGAAAGCAGCCTATTGAAACTATCCATTAAAATACAAACAACAAACGATACAGGTTTTTTCTGAGCAGGAAGTACCTTAAAAATGTAACCTTTGTTGAGCTGTAAGCTTAAATTTCAACACTGCAAAACTGTATTCTTTTGGCAGGTTACAAGTAAGAACATGTGCATGTATGTAACGGTCCAGCCTAAAACCTGATGTCGAAATCCCCTCATGTACTGCAGTTGCGTCAGAACATAGCGCTTATGTAATAAACTTAATTTTCCATATTCTTAGAAGTGGAAAATGTTGTACATCTGTTAACATGAAAAAATTGACTCCTTACGCCTACACAGTGAAATAAAAAAACATTAATGGTGTTAAAAGGTTGCACGGTGGCGTAGGTTAACACTGTCGTCTCACACCTAAAAGGTTCAATTCCCACCTCGGGGTCTGTGTGTATGGAGTTTGCATGTTCTCCCCGTGCCTGGTGGAAACTGCAATTTCCTCCCACGGTCCAAAGACATGCAGAGGCTAATTGGCGATCCCAAATTGCCTGTAAATGAGTGTGTATGTGTGTGTGTGTGCCCTGCGATGGATTGGCACCTAGTCCAGGATGCACCCCACCTTATGCCCTAAGTCTCCTGGGGTAGGCTCCAGGCCCCCCGCGACCCTGAATACAGGATATAAAGTGATTTAGACAAATGATTAGTGAGTGATTAATGGTGTTAAAATAAATCTTATGCGACTTTGTTACTCACCCAGCTGATGAGTTAGCGGCTTTATGTAGAAACTCTTTATATATCAAACATTCTACATTCTTTCTTTTTTTTTTTTTATTAAAGACACAAAGAGCAAAGCACAGAGAATAATCCTCCCAGTTACAGTACTGTAGACACAAAAAGACTAAGTTCACGTTCACGTGCTGTTTTTGTGTTTAGAACCTGAGAGTGCGGAGTATCAGAGGAACTGGCTTTTTCACTCACTCGTCCAAGAAAGTGTGTGGAAGCCAAAGTCAAAAGTTCATGCTTGTTGATGGAGACAAAGCTGTTTCAGGATCCTACAGGTCAGATAGTGTACAAACTACTATTACTGTATTTATTTATTTATTTATTTATTTATTAGTAAAGCAAAAATAATGAACTGTTTTTTGTTTTACAGTACCTTGCAAAAGTATTTAACCCCTTGGAATTAATTAAAGCGGATATGTCTGAATAATAGCTAATAAATACACATGTCTGTACTTTTGTTGCAGACTCATATATCCTTTTAACAAAAACAGTGTTTGTGTTAAAACAGGTTTTGAAATCAGTGACTCCTCCTTTAATAAAGCTGTTATTGAAGCAAAAGGTGGTTCTACCTTGTATTGTCCTGAAAAGGTTGAATTTCCCTCGAAAAATTGCATTTTTTCTTATGACTTAAGTGGGTCGAATAATTTTGCAAGATTTTCAAATCAGTTCAATTGAAATTATTCAATTTAATCCAGATGTTTTTTTCCAGTTTCACATGGACTGCGTCGAGATTAGACCGGAGCGTCATTACCGTGCTCACAGGCCAGGCTGTGGACGTATTCGATCAGTTGTTCCAAGACCTGTATATGATGTCTGACGCTGTTAACTTGAACAAGATTCATTTGGATGAAGAACAAAAGCTGGAACCCATCTCTACGAAAGCGGCTCCTGTTGTGCAGCTCTCAGCCACCGTGGCCCTCAAACTCATCAACCCCAAATACGCCCTGGTGTCTGGTAATGCTGCTGCCAGGAGGACTCATGCAGATCCTGAGACATGCACATCCGAAAGCAATGGCACAAAACGAATGAAGGACGTGCCAGATAGTCCCCATGTTCACCCTGGTCTGGTCCACTTAGGAAAAGCCAACATGATCGACTACCTGCCTGTTTGGCCCGAGCCAGACCCGCCCAGTGATGTCATCGGTTTTATCAATATAAGGGACGGTAATAAACCTCTACAACCTCACCTCACGCGTTCGGAACTCTTTGAGGTCTCACGAGCCATACGATTTAAAGACCCGCCCCACATGCCGTGCGAGTCTCTGTCCGAGAAGGTTTGTCCAAGATCCACCTCTCCAGCTGCTTCGTCCTATGAGAAGCCTCTTGTGCAGCACCAAATTAGTCCGGAGGAAAGAAACAACCAGCTGTCTCAGGAGAAACCTCAACCAAGCAGTCTAGAAGAACAGGGTATATGTCTGCCTCTGATTTCAAATCCTAAACCAGCTCACAGTAGCAAGAAGGATGACAAAGACTCATCTGTGGATCACGGTATGGGAAAGCAAACCGACCTCTTATCCGAGCAAAGAGAAGACACGGATGTTAATACTATTTTAGCCAGCGCCGGTGCTGAACCAAGTAAAGAGTCGCAGATATCTGAGGATCATCATAACACACCATTTCCCAGTCCCGGATCTAACACAGTAGAGAACATTGCAGAAACTATCAGTAATAAAGATAATCATTGGAACACACAAAAACTCAGAGAATCAGGTACGAACAAGACTGAGTGTACAGACTGTGCCATACAAATATGTATCCTTACTGACTCCAGTTCCTCTTTTTCTTCAGAGGAGTATTTTGAGTGCAGCGAGGGCGTGAACGGTGATTCCGAGCTTATGGTTACGGATAATGAGATGTCGGCCGTCTCTGGGTACACAGACGAGCCGGAGACCGGCACGGAACCCTTGTCCTCGTTAACGTCTGGCTTATGCGAGACTGCGTCAAGCTGTGAGGTCAAGAAAGACACAGAAGAGTCTAGGCTCCATTCCGCACCAGCAGAAGAGTGCGATGATCAACAGGCCACTGATGTGACAGCTGATAAGATCCCCGATGTGAAGTCGACGTCAGCGAACGGAAGAAATGGTTCGTCTGAGTCGGTTCCTATAGGCAGTAAAGAGCAAACGCAGGAAACAGATTCTACCTTACAACATGGACCAGAGAGCCAGCTAATACATCAGGTTAAGATTGATGCACAGGAGCGTGAATCGATTTTGATTTCGGTGGTAGATCACAGGTGTAACATGCAACCTGTAGAAATAAACAACAGTGCTGAATCACAGCTAAGAATAAACAGACGGCCTTACGGGTCAGTACGGAAAGTTGCAGAGAAACAGTGCATCGTGTTTTCAGACTCAGGTGGCAAAGTGCTGCGGCTAGGATTAAACCCAGACACTTTCACAAGTTTCGACAAAACTAACCTCAAATCAGGACGAGAGGTGAACGATGACGCACAACCAAAACTGCGGGTAAAACCAGCTTCTCTACACGGTGGTGTTCAGACAGGCCCAAGTACTGAAAATAGTCATAAGGAAGACAACAGATTGGCTTTTTGTACGAAACTGATGGTTGCACGAGGGTCAAAGGTCGAGCGGGATAAAGACAGTGATAATTCCACATTAGAACTGAAGGAGAGTGCGGAAGTGAAGACATCAACATGCAGCATGGTCGGGCAGCTCAGTGCTGATTTAGATCCCTCGAAAAGGAAGAAGCTGGAGCATAAGTGTGTCCAGCGAGAGAACAAGAACAAGCCTGGGGTAAAAAACAAGTTTGAGAGAAATGCTATAAAGGTAAGGGTTCTTCTCTAAAGCTGTGTAGCTAACTGCATTTATTTTAACACCAGGGTTTTTGTCTTTTGTGAAAAGGTATTTCACTTACAACTAACAAATTCTAATTTTCACATTTAAATTTATTGATTTGTCATGTACACAACCATACGGTATGATATGCTGTGAAATCTAAAAAGGAAAGAATAACAAACAACCTAATTCAGTTTGCATCACTAGTGAACTTTTTCAAAATAACTTTTACAAAAACGTAGATGATTCTGCTACTATTTGCAGCTACAGCCGGTCCCACCTCAACCTTCAACACAAGTCACGGTCGGTTCAACCGAAGCGTCAGCCACCAATCTCCATCCTCTTACTACGTCTGTTGTATCGACTCTTGGAGTTCGAAATGATCCACCTGGAGGACAGTCGGGCCAAAACACGGCTGTTAATGATCTTCGAGTGACTCCGCCTAAGCTTGCGAGGAGACATGCTGCTCTCGTCAGGTCAAACCAAACCCGGCTCAGACCCTTACAGACGGAGCGCCGCTATGCTTCTGAAAAACAGCCCCGGGCGCTACAGGACAGACCCAGGGCCGACCAGTTACACCAGCGTACAAGCTTCCGGCAGCGTTCTGCATCAACCACAGACGTCAGGTCTTCATTTAGAGGAGCATCGTTTCCCAAACCTTTAAGGATCTTAAAAGAGAGAACTGCTGGCTTTTCATCTCAGATGAATCAGACAAAGAGCATTAAAGAGAAAGATAAAACATTAGAGATAAAAACACAAAGAGATAAGTGAAAACACTGTAGGTACTTTTAATATATGTTCTCCATTATATGTAGAATTTGGAGGTTGAATGTACAGTATATGTATCAGTGTTCAGCTTTGTATCAGTGTTGTCAGCTATTTTAAATTTTAGTCTTAGTCTTAGTCCCGGGATAAATGTCCCTGTTAGTTTTTTATCATGTTTAGTCAATCCTATGCTGTTTTTATTTAGTCAAGTTTTAGTCAATGAAAACTTTTTAGCAATACGATTATTATTGTTATGTTATATTATTATTATAATCTAGCCAAAACCATTTTTTAAAATAATTATCTTAACATTTAAAATAAAATGTATCTTCATCTGATGTTTTCAGCTAATTATATTTATTTATAACCATCACAACAACCTGCTGTACGTCCATATTTTTAACAACAAAACAATAGGAGCAGTATGGACTATACAGTGTTTAATTTATTATTTTTTTTATATGAATTTACACACTTGGACTGTTGTAGGGATACTGTAGCTCCTATGGGTCACAATCATTTGCTAACCTGTTAGCTTCATGTGTTTTAACGGTTTAACTTTAAAATTAAATTAAATACAATACATTACAACATAATAATGCTAACATGTGGTAACGTCATTAACACAAAGAGTCTGTTAAACTGGGTGATTATTATGGGATGCCTTGATGAGTCTCATTAGGCTTGTGATATTTTCCCCAGCGATTGTGTTCCCCCACTGTTTCCCCACCGATATTACGACACATCGCCTTTTTCTTTTACAGGGAACAGAACCGAGCGATTCTTTCTCAATGACTCTTCTCGTCCGAGTCGTTTGGTTTTTTTGTCACGTGACTCCCCAAGACGCTATGCGGTGCCATAGATTAAAAATAAAGAAAGACTCGGACGAGAAGATATGAGAGGTGAGCTGCTCATTCTGTTTATTATAATATGTCCTTAGCTACACTGGAATATTTTAATTACTGGAACTATAGCCAAAATTTTTGTATGTAGGCGTGTTGGGGGTCTTTTTTTATTGAAAATGTAACATTTTAATTTATTTCTAATCAAAAGAACAGAATGAGCTAAATGACTTAAAAACGATTTGTTCATTTTGATGAACGAGATTTAAAGAACCGAGTCAAACATCTCATCACTACTCCTACGCGGAAAACACCTGACGCTCGCGCCATAGTGAATGAACACCGTATCGCAGCGGATTGTGATGAAAATTAATATGTTCACCCGGTGGTGCTGGTGTTAATGTTATGGCTGATCGATGTACATCTCATTTTAAATACAGTAATGCAAACTTTTAATGAAGTTCAGTGCTTCATGTTTACCTCCATAAACTGATCCTGCAGCTATGATAAAAAAAAAAAATAGCACCTCCAGTCATTAATATTAACACCCCTTTCCCTTTCTTAAAGAAACACGATATTGGTGAAATAATTCTACTAAGAAATGACATCGAAATTCCATGTAATTAGTTTTATCCTAATAAATGCATGTTAGTGCACTGTGCCATGGATGGTGCAATGGTTCAAAAGACAACTGAGACAATCATTGCACTTAACGATAAGATTAGAAAATGTAATATTCTTTGTTTATTTATTTTTTTGTACTCTCTGTTTCACTTGTCCTTATAATGGTAGTCACTCCAATATTACTGCTTTAGTAATTTTTTCCATAACTTGTCATTGTAGTGTATCTTTCCAATGTCTTGTGTGATTGTGTTTTTGTATGTTTTGATTGTTTATTTTTGCGTTGTGTATTTGTTATAAATAAATCATACATAAAAAAAAAGAAAATGTAACATTCAGATAAAATACACCAAATGCTGGAGTTTAAAAAAAATTTTTTTTTTAACTGGGAAAGCTGTTTTTTGTTGTTGTTGTTGTTGTTGTTGTTGTTTTTAATCAGCCAAAACAATGTAAGGAAGCAGGGCCCTGTTCCATGAAAGTAGCTAAATAAAGCCAGACTTCCGCGCAAAAGTGAGACTCAAATTAGCGGCATCTC
>JAQQZT010000023.1:19211102-19226971 GCA_030068275.1 Clarias platycephalus
TGGGTTGCTATCAGTCAGGATTTGGCCCAGAAGTTGATTGAGAGCCCAGTCGAATTGCAGAGGTCCTGAAAAAGAAGAGCAACACTGCAAATACTGACTCTTTGGATAAATGTCATGCAATTGTCGATAAAAGCCTTTGAAACGTATGAAGTGCTTGTAATTATATTTCAGTACATCACAGGAACAAAGATCTAAAAGCAGTTTAGCAGCAAACTTTATGAAAACTAATATTTGTGTCATTCTCAAAACCTTTGGCCACGACTGTACACACACTCATCTTTGTAGACCCTAATGAATATTAATGAGCATGCAAATGCGAGTGTCACACGACAAGGCGTCAAAACAAAAGATCTGCACCCTAAAGAAGTGAAGATTTTTCTTGGCAGATTCCGTAAAACACTTGAGTCTTTTTTTTTTTTTTTTTTAAATCTTCTTTTTTCCCCCCCTCAGGTTTCAGGTTCCCTCAGTATTCCGCTTATTTATTGTGACCTTGTATAGTCCGAATCAAATCTTTAACAGACACACTTTGGGGGAGCTCCGAGACCTTTGCTAACTTTTTAAAGAAATGGTAAAATATGGGACCTTTAAACTGTCGTGCTTTGCCGATTTCAAGATATACAAAGTAACACAGAAGACATGCAATTTAATCAAACTGACATTTATTATTATATCATAATCAAGTCAAAGGACCTGCAATGGCCTGAAAAATTTATAATGTGAAATTTAATTGAAGCAAGGTCGCTTATATGGACTTCTAGCTAATAAAGTGAATGTACTTTAATATGCTGAAATTAAACATTTTAGCATGAAAAATATTTCTACTTGACAGTTTACCACCTCTAGTTCAAGCGACAATCAAATTTTGCACATTAAAAGGTCAGTCAAAAAATATTAAGCGTCGATGTTTTTAAAGAATTTGCCAAATAAACTACACAAATTCAGTATCCAGTAGCACAGTGATTACACAAGTCATGAGGCAATTATATGGCATAGTAGTGCTAATGGCGCTAATCGTCGTGTACATATTTGTTAATTTTGGCTGTGTACAAGAAGTCTTTCTCCACGAAGAGCGCCAATAAATATGACCGTCAATTATTATGTGACACAAGAAAGCACTTTAACCCTGATTGGCCATTCTAATTATAATCAACCCTATGATAAAATGCATAAAGTACAAATTGGCATTAAATTTAAACATACAAAAAAAAAAAAAAAAAAAAAACAGCCAGTGTTTTTCCCCTCCTTAAATTACTACAACAAATCATCTAGTCGTGAAGGGTATTTTGCAGAATTTGCCCTTTTTTAAACCTCTCTCAAAACCACACTGCAGTGAACAGGGTTTGCACAAAAAAAAAAAGAAGAAAAATAAATAAAGAACGTTTCGTACAAAAAAAAAAAAAATTTCTAATAAAATAAATGGAATGGCCTTTGAGCACATTTTAAATGTAAAGAAGGAAAAAATAAAATAGTTTTGGCCACTAGAACTGTGTAATGTGGGAAAAGAAGAAGGATTTTGTGCACATGACACAACTGGCAGTGATGAAGCGGGAGGGGACGAAGCCGTCAATCGTCCATGCCTATGTTGCGGAACAAGTAAGACATGGACTCTCCGTTGTGAATGCGGCGAATCGCTTCGGACAGGATCATGCTGATGTCGACCGTCTTGATCTTGTGACACTGCAGTTTCTGGATCTCGTGAGGGATGGTGTTCGTGACGACTACCTGCAGAGGGGGGCGAGAGTCAAACAGTTTGAGAGCTCAGACTATTAAGGTGGAACTATACATTAAGTCCCCTACTTACGAACGAGTTTCGTTCCAGGAGCACGTTCCTAAGTCAGATTTGTTCTTAAACCCGACAAAGTGAGTCTTATACGCCTTTGACACGAACTTATAAAGCATACCAATCCACTTGACTAAATCTCTGTCTCCTTTCCCCACACTGCCATCATGTGGCCAAAAACTATAACCACGCCTAAGGAAATGAACCTCACAGTGAAATCTAAGTGTTGTCGCTGCACCTTTAAATCGCGAGGGAAATCCCGGACACCATTTTGTCTCAGAGCTGTTTTCCACTGTATTGGACTGTGAACTCGGCTTTGTTGAGAATTTTCTGAAATTAGGATTATTCACCATCAGGACAGCTTTACAGGACAGACGTTTCCCATCATCGTGCTCCCGGACTGCACCTCACTTTCACCACCAGTGTCTCAAATAAATAAATTTAAAAAAATCCCCTGTGAAAAATATTTGCTAATCTTGAAAATCGAGACAAAAACAGGACCTTTCAGGATGTTGTAAAATTTTAAACCTTAGTATTACTTCTCAATAATAGTCTTACTTTTTGTTTGTCATTTTTGGATATTCAATGTTACATGGTATCATAATACTGTCTTCGTCTATTTCTATCAGTATTGCTACATTAAGACGTGCACAAGTGATGCACAGAATGACATCAGGAGACGTGCACCCGCCATCTTGCATACAAAAAGCTAACGACAAGGATACTGTAGATTATTCTTTAGAAAAGAAAAAAAAAAAACCTGCTTGATTTCTTGCAACAAAGCTAGTTTCTCCCCACCCCCCCTCCCCCCGTGTTTAGATAATCAAGTCTGACTCCAGACCTCATCTATGGCAGACTCCTCTATCAGACGTGGCGCGTCAGAAGACAGGATTCCGTGAGTGGCCATGACGAAGATTTTATAAGCGCCTCGCTCCTTCAGTGTCTCGGCTGCTGCCAGGAAGCTGTCCACATCATCGATAATATCGTCCTGCAAAATGACAAGAAACATCGTACCATATGTTTCAGCCGGCAGTAACGGGTCCGAGTCGGCAATGTGTTCCAAAATCTTTTAGACGGTCTTAAATCTCACCACGATGATAGCGATCCGACCTCCCACGTCTCCCACTACAGTTATCGGAGGCTTTTCTTTTGGAATGAGTACTGTGATGATGATAATATTAATTTAAGAAAATAAAAAAAATAAAATAAAAATAAAAAAAAAAACGCACAACATTGCAAATGTACCATTCGAGTTTAAATAAAATTATTAGAAATAACACAGAGTGCTCCACAGAAGTGCTTACGAGGTATCTCCAGGCTGGGATGGATAGCGCCGATGTTTTTGACAGTAGGTGGAGAGTGTCGTCCGTCCACGAGGTCGGACTCGGCGTCCTGTGCTTCGCCGTGGATCACGGCGATCCCCAGCCGGAGCCTTTCGGCGAACGACTGCGCCCTAACGGAGCACAGGGTATACACGTCAATGTGCGCTTATTACACGACTGCTCTAAAATCATTTCAGTCGTACGAGTTTATAAATTACCGTTTAGCCGAAGATGGAGATTTGGCCACAATTACTGCGTTTCTATAGTCAGGGATCTGAGTGTTTAAAAAAAAAAAAAAAAAAAAAAAAAAAAAAAAAAAGAGAGAAAAGGTCAGTTGTCAGTTTAAGCAGTCTAAACAATCGGTGAAGGTGGCATCTGGCCTTGGATTTTAGACACAACAAATAAAGCAATGGATAAACCTGAGGAGCCGTGAGCGTCACCAGCAGCAGGAACGGTACGAGCTGCTGATGATCAGGTCTACAGCTTTACACACCTCTTCCTGAATGTACTGCAGCAGAAACGGAGATGCTCGCAGGTTGTCTACTGGAATGTTAAAAAAGCCTTGGATTTCCTTCTGGTGCAAATCCATGGTGATGAGATGAGTCAGACCTGGTCACAAAAACAAGGCCGAACAATCAGACTGCAAAATTTTTTTTTTTTTTAAAGTCGTATACACTGCGGTAATGTCCAAATCCTGCAGCTTTACCTGCTTTACACATCATGGAGGCCAGCAGTTTGGAGACGATGGAGCCTCTTTTCCTCATTTTGCACTGTTTACTGTAAGGGAAGTATGGAATGACGCCGATGATGTTCCGCGCACATGAGGTTCTACAGGCATAGACCATAATGAGCAGCTCCATGATGGTCGTATTAACGTCTCTGGTTGGGGGGGGGGGGGGAATAAAAATGCAGAAGAGGAAAACGTTTCACATTTTAATATTTAATACTGCAGCATCATCATTCTTTTGGAGTAAGGAAATTCAACGTTTCTTTAAAAACATGCAGCTGAGAATAGATAACTTGCAGGAAGGGCGTTCAAGTCAAACCGGGACTTGTGATAATTCTCATGTATGAGGGCATAAACCTGAAAACCTAAAACTCTTAGCCACAGTAAAACATCTGAATGGTGCAATTGTAACATTTTTAAAGAGACTACGTCCATGCCAAGGTTGCTCGAAGCCCACTGTTGTCGTTCCCGTAAAAACATTCAGCGAGTAAAAAAAATAAATAAATAAATAAAAAAAGGAATTCTGTACAATCAAAAGTCCCGGTTTGACTTGAACATGTACTATCGTCTGTAGAGATGAGGCTTTTTACTTGTTTTGAAAAAGATAGATTTCTTACTTTGATACAGTCTGGATGATGAAGACATCTTTTCCACGCACAGACTCTTGGATCTGAACCCGCGTCTCTGATGGAACAGAATCTATTATTATGAATCATTTTTAATTTCTGCGGTTTTGTGCCTAGCGAGCACCCAAGCAACTTCAAAACATAAACAGCGAATGTTTAAAAGAAACCTGTCGCAATTCATTCTAATACAGACAGCTTTTTGTATCAAAACTTTGTATAGTGTGCCGGCTGTACAGTATCCCAGCAACAAATTTGGAGAAATTCAGAAAGGAATGCAAGGAATGAACACCAGCCTCAAAACACAACAGGTCACAAGAAAAGAGACACTCGCACGCACTCACACCAATGTTAAAGCACATTGATCGGATTATCGTCCGTCTGATTTTAGGTTCCGCTCTATTTTACTGATTTCGATATGGAACACTCGGTCGTCTCACCTCTGTTTGCCTCCTGATAGACCTGCACCTTGCCAAGCTCCACACCCAACCGTCTGTACAGAAGCAGAGGCAAAAAAAAAAAAAAAAAAGGGGTGAAAAAGGAAGAAAGAAAGTGAGGAAACACAGGTCCATCACAGTGTAACATCAATAGGGTTTAGTTTTCCTTTCAGCCACCATCTTAAACCCTTTTAATCCCTGTTAACTTGTATAAAAGCTTTTACGAACCCCAGGCAACCGAGCGTAACCAGTCATCCTTCCCTGTAACCTTCTCACAGAGTTCAATGTGTTTGACTGACTTGAGAAAAACGTCTTAAGACTATCCTAGCAAGTAGGTACCCAGTTGAATATATTTCACATGTACCATATTGTCTGCCAGATTTACAGGGTGGGGTGACATGGTGGTTAGAATTCTCCATAAAAAAAAATAAAATTTTTTTAATCAAATGATGCAGAGAGAAGGTCCAGAAATTAAGTGAGAATAAAATAGAATGGAAGACTGGTTTGAGTTAAATCCCTGTAGGCTTGTTAGTGAAGTTCAGCTTCTAGTTGAACGTGTGTGATGTGGCGAAGGAGAACCCCTGGCCCGATGCATTTGGTGACGATTCATGTAAAAACGCTCGGAGAGGAAACCCTGCCTGAACTGCAAAAACTCAATTGTCATTCTGAAGGGTGATGGTTAATATCAAACGATCACAAAACCGAACAGTGGATATACAGCACATCACTGTACAAAAGGTCTTAGACATCCTGTGTTTCTCAATTTCAAACAACAGTACAAAACCACCACAAAGTTTAAAGTTACCGGAAAAAACAAACAAACAAAAAAACAAGCTGTATGCCAGAAAAGAAAGCAGGATATTATATAAGCGAGCACTTTTTAAAAAAAAAAAAAAAAAAAAAAAAAAAAAAAAAGGAGAAGCTGCCAGGTTGTGTATGCAAAACAGAAGCAGGTGCAGAAGTTAAAGTCCTCAGTAGAACTGCAGCTGCTTCTGCAGGACGATCGGGAAAACTTCGCAGCCAAGTTCCTTATAAAACTGCACACATTGTACCTGGGTCTTTAAAGCGCCATCACTACAAATACTGACTTTGTTTCACTAATCACTGGACTTTATAGTTGTTGTTTTTTTCCCCCTCTCTCTTCCAGACATTCCTGCTCTACAACATTTATTTGCATATGCCTATATGTGACATGGACTGAACATCACCACAGTCTTCTGTAATGACGTACAAGGATCAGATACACAACTAAAAGCATGTGCTGTTTATCAAAAGGTCAAAATGTGTGGAATGCATATTAAAATATTGATTTTGTTTCAGACAATTGCAACACAATCAAGTTACTCAATGATGTAAAGAGGCAAAAAATTCAAAGCTCTTTTTTTCCCCCCTCCTTTTTGTCTTATTCTTCAATACCGCACGGCTTCCAGCAGGATTATAAACTAGTGCTAACAGACATGGAAGTATAATTGGATGTAAAATGTATAACGTCCAGGCACTAGTCTAGTGTTAGAATTTTAAGATGGCGTGATTAAGGAAACTGCGAAATGTCCCCAAAACTGTGCGCATCTGCTGAACAATGTGGTGCGGCTAAGATGCTGTTCATGCATTTGGGCAAAAGCAAAACTTACAGTATGGAAAGTTCAAACTTTGTTTATCTAAACACTTCCACATTTGAGCAGGAGATGAGAGGTAGAAAGCTCAAAGCTCCCGTGAAGCACAATGACAGCTTAGTCATGAGCGGAGATGATTTCAGCCAATTAAAAAAGTTTTAAAAAAATAAATAAAAAACTGAATGCAGAGAAATTCATCTCACTGCATCTTCGGGTTTTTTTTTTTTCCTTGCAAGCATGACATTGAAGCAAACATGGAATGGGACAAGCAAGACTCTTACTGCATAAATTCGCTAAGAATCAGCTCATTTAAAAAAATAAAAATAAAAAAAGCGCTGTACAAGATTAGGTATAGCTTTTTTGTGTGTGTGTTTTGAGACCATATCGATTGTACAGTTCCTACAAAAACATACAATTAGAAAACCAGAAAAGTGTATTTACTTTTTTACCTCACCAAGAGAACAGATTTGATGTCTATAAAACCACACCCGAACTGACACACATCCTCTTCCACGGTAAAGCATACCTAATGTCAGTTTGCATACTAAATAAATACTGCATGTATACAAGAGAATCTGTGACAATTCTAGGCTTTTTTTCTTTCACTATTATGATTGAGGTTTTAATCCCAAACAGGGACACTTCTGGGATTTTACGCAACCCTTATATGCAGTCGATTCAACTATTAAAGCCTGTTACACAATACCTATTATAACAATGCAAAGCCACACACACACACAATGAAGTTACTGCAACAGCAACCTACTCGCCAATCCTTTTACCCAGCTCTCTGCTGGACGGGTTGGAGTTGGCCGTGAAAATGACCAGGCCTCCCTTTGGGGCGTTCATAGTCAGTGTTTTCTTGGCGATGAACCCGTGGGACTCAGACAGTGGCTCCCTGGGCTCCCAGGCACTGCTGAGCCCTTCCTAATAACAGGATCACAGGCAGACCTGTTAGTTTAACATCACACTCATGCAAGAATCTCTGGTCAAGTCCTGTAGGAAGAATAAAAGAGACCATACAGTCAATAGTTACAAACACACATAATTAAGGGGAAAAACTAAACAAACAAAAAAACCTGCATTTTTACCAAGTTCTTTTAATGGGTTTTCAGCAGAAGTGACAAAATCTATCAGGAGAGGAGAAATACCTCAAGCTTAAGGTTTCCCTGCTTGGTCTAACAAACATTTACCACTATTTGGAATTTAGGAAGCATCCTGAAACTCAAATTGCATACATGCTTCAACTCATGACCAAGAAACTGAACAAAGTCGGCTATCTTAAACGAGAATCAGTCTGCCATTTTAACATACATTTTCTTTTAAAATATTTTTCATATTAAAATATTCTCTTTTAATCTAGATCACATTAACAGCACTTCTTACGCACTGTTCTTTAGTATTTTTCTGTGGCCTTGTGTAAATGCTCCACCCGTCCATAAAAAAAAACCAACACTAATGTCCATTAATAATAAAAGAAAGAAAAACAATACTAATAATCTTAAAAGATGTATTCACACCACAGGATTTTGGGAATACCAAGCAGCCTAATATGTACATCTGTGGACTGTGGGAGGAAACCCACCGAGCACGGGACGAACATGTAAACTCCATCCACACAGACCCGAGGCGGAGGTGCGATGCCACAGTGCTAACCGCTACGCCACCGTGATGTAAATGGCTTAACTTGTGAAATTCTATGACGTCACAAAGTGCAACTGTGTGTCAGAAAATGTTACCCCCATTAAACTGTTGCAGTGCTACAACCACACAAAACTACAGGTTTGACATATTGATAAAGCAGCCTGGACCGCTTGTGTAACTATAGATTTCTGCTACTGGTAGGAAATTCTGACAGGGTAGGACAAAATGACAGAACATGTGATTATTGCCAAAGATTCATGTAAATCAGGTGATCTCAGACACATCTCGTCTTTAAATTGTAAAACAACCCCTAGTCACATGACTGAGAAGGCCGTTCGGAATCAGTAGTGGGTGGAATCGTCCCGAAGAGTTCCGAGCCCCTTGAAAATGTTCGGAACTGTCTCAGACACATCTCGTCTTCAAAAGGTACAACAAATCCTAGTTACATGACCAAAAAGGTTTTTCATAATCGTATGACAAGCTCGGAATCGTTTGGAAGAGTTCTCAGCACTTTGGAAGTGTTTGAAAGAGCTCTAGATTCTTCGTTATTGTTTGAAAGAGCTCTGAATTCAAGAAAATTATTGTGTTCTTATTTTAATACTTTTTTTGTGGTTTGGCGCGTTAATATATTTTTTAAACATACAGCCATTAACATGATTTATACATTTATTGCAGTTCTCTGAGGTAAAATATAATCTGAAAACATATTTCATATTGTTATACAAACTGTGTGCACAAAAATGCATTGAATATTAAACTGTTAATACAGTAAAATCGTTTTGTGACTTGTTTAGGCTAAAATATCAAAGCACGTGATGCACTCTTGTAATGTTTAAACTGAGGGGTTTAACTCAGCGTTGCTGTGCGCGACAGTGTTTAACGTCGCATGAAAGTGACGTAACAATGAGCAAGGACAAATAGATTTGCGTTTATAAGACTTTACAGTCTGTGTCCTTTCCTTAGTTAGAGAAAGTAAGGAAACGACAGGTAAAACGATGTACTTAAACATTTTTTTAACCACAAAAAGCGATAAAATAAGTAAAGGACAATTTACTTCCGAACAATCCCGAAAGGCGTGCGCGGTCACGTGACTATTGCTCATTATACTATTTGAAGCCGAGATGTTTCTAGAGACAGCGCTGAAAAGCCGGAAATGCACGGAAGCTTGATCAGATTCTGCACAGAAGACACCCAAACCGTCACCACACACACATTTTATTTTAATTGAAGCAAATTTCATAGGATAACAGTATGAAAGGGGGTGATCACGTGATTTATACGCAAGCCGCGTGCAATTGCGTAAATCAAGCTTCGGCAATAATCACGTGATGCTCCATCATTTTTGTCCTACCCTGCCAGAAGCATACATTTATAGTTACACGAGAAATATAGTGAACAGAAATGAGAAGCGAGCACATATTTGATGGTACATCTAAAACTAGTCGCCATTAAACACCTCAATATGTATTATATTGACTACAATATATATCTTGCCATTATTATTACGTCTCTGCTACAACATGTCGTTTATTCATTTAGTCTGTGTGTATTATTTTAATTATTATTAGCTAGTAAATTTTCCAAGCAGCTGGTTAACCATCTCACCACTTTATTCAAATACACAAGCACACACAGGGCAGCTATGCTAGCTGAAGTTAGCATCACCTTCTGCCAATATACAGGAATAAACAGCGAAAATAAATAATCAACGTCATAGCAATTGCTTTAATCTAAATAAAATAAATGCTTTATATATTATAAAAATTACATGAAATACTCTTACCAGTTTTGGCCTTTGTACTTTCTCACAAATGCAGACTAGCCACAGACAGACACACAAGTAAACCAGCAGCACCGTGCAGTAGTAATGGCCGCCACCATCGCGGCTTTTCAAAATAAAGGTCCGAGAGGGGGGGGGGGGCTAAAAGAATATTGTAATGCAGTGAATGGTACGATTATTTATATATCATTGTTAGAATAATAATATTTAATTATTATTTAAATAAGGTGGAAATATTTATTTATGTATTGTTTGCTTGTGAACATATACCATATACAATTTCCCTTTGCGATTAAACAATTAAAAGTCATCTATGGCTAAAACGACAAAAAAAAAATACGCAACTTCCGCTTTAGGGAATGACGAAACGCGCTGTGATTGGTCAATTTGTCGCGGTGAACGCGGTCTCTGATATTTGGCGCCATTTGCGGGAACAGGAACAGGTTTAGTTTTTGTAATTTTACAGTAAATTGTTCAACTCTTTAAATATTTTATTATTTACCGGTGTGTTCACTTGATTAGGTGTTTTTGTGTGGGTATTTACACGCGTGTTTCGCTAGCTTTGTAGCATGTAAGTCTTTGTTATTGAGGAATAGTTAGCTATTCAGAGAGATAACCAAGTTGGCTAGGTTTATCTGAATTAGTATTGTTATATTAGACTGGTTAGTTTAGCTGATATGAGTTTGTGTTAACTTGTGTTGCCTGCACTTTTGGAAACACTTTGGACAATGCTGTTATATTAAGGCAAAACCTCAGGTGAGTGTGTTTATCTTTGTGTATTACATGACTTTACAGTAGACCTGGTTTTGTAGTTAAACTTAACTAACAGTATTGTTATTGTTTATATATATATATATATAATATATATATATATATATATATATATATATATATAAACAGCTATTTAGGTAGATCTGTTGTACTAATGAGATCTGTTGTGTTCTATCATTGTGACCTGTTTAGATCTCAAATCGTGATAAATGGCTGGAGTCGTTGCTACGGCACCTGTTATTGAGGATTTCGAGGCCATCCAGGTTTGTCGTTATTTTAATTATTACGTGGGTGAATAAATTAAAATAAAATCTTTATCCGCACTCCGGTTATATTAAAGCGTCTGTTGGCTTATTGGCAATTAGTGTCTTTCCAGTCACCGCTGTGCAGGTGTGTATGAACATGTTGCATCAGTTCATTTGTGATTGTGGTGCAAGTAAAAATAGACACCAAACTTGTGATTCGCACAGAAGAAGAGTAGCGTGCAGTGATTCAAAACAACTCACGGAAAAACATAAACAGAAGTGTTTGGATATCTGTGAACACAATATGGAGCGATACTCTAAGGAGGGTGAAAGTTTCTTAAAGAGAATCATTACTGGTGACGAGACACGGATTCATCACTACGAGCTTGAATCTGGAACAGAAACATCCTCAATCACAGACCGAGAAAAAGTCGACCGTCAGCTGGACAATTCATCAATGTTTACAGTTTTCTGGGATTCTCAAAGGCCAGAAGTATTGGAACATCATGCGGAAAAAGGTTCAACAATCAACAGTGCTCGTTACAGTGAGACGCTTATTGAAGAGCTGAAGACTAAACGTCGGATTAAAAGGACCGCCATCCGAGGGCGTCGTGATCTTGATGCACGTCCGCACACTTCTGCTTCACACTGTCGACGTTCTGAGGTGTTAAAGCTCCTCACTACAGTCCTGATCTGACTCCATCAGACTTTCACCTGTTTGGTCCCCTGAAAGCAGAACTACAGTATGAGGATGAAGATAGATTAAGTGGTGCATTAGTGGCTCGCAGCTCAGATTAAATACAGAATACGAAAGCTTGCAGACAGACAGGCAAAGTGTATTGAAAAGCAATATGGGAAAATTGTGTTTTTGTCTTGTTTTAATTTACTTTTTACATTTTACATCCAGAGTGCGGATTATTTTTGACTTACCCTTGTATATCATTCATAGAAAAATAATAAAAAGAAATTGAATAGAATAATTATTGAATAAAAAATCTAATATTAATAGAATAATTATTTTAAAAATTTTGTCTTTCCAAACTCAGCCATGCAAGAAGTTAAGAAAGGACGATGATCTGCCGACGCCTAAGACCATCACAAACTACTTCTTGCCTTTACCCAAACCTGTGGACAAACCTTTCTCGCCGCCTCGATCGAACAGCATCATAGACTATTTCCGGAAAACTCCGCCCGCTCAGGGGAAGACTACATCGTCCCAAAAGTGCAGCCCGCTTCAATCCAAAGAACTTCGGTCGTCCGCTGGCGAGGAGGTTCCCGCTAAGAAAAGTAGAGCGCCGAGGCAGAAATGGACCAGGAAAGCCAAGGAAAAGCCAAACAAGCTACAGGAGGAGGAGGAGGGTGTGCTCGGTGATAACTGTTCGTCGGAAAACATGGCGGAATCGTTAATAAAGGAAGACGGTGGTGGAGTGTCTTTGCTTGGCAGTGATACTGCAGTTTTGCTGTCTCAAATAAATGATGAACTCTGCCTAGATGAAGGACCTTTAAGTGCTAAAGATGACGGAAAAGCAACAACGGACGGGTTACCGAATCACGTACCAAGAGACGATAGCGTCACGAACGAGAACGCGTCCTCTCAAGAAGACAGGGCTAGAACTAAAAAGTCTGCAACGAGGAGAGGCAGAAAAGCCAAAGTCAGTCAGAGTGAAACGTGCAGCGCCGATCACGAGCGGTCCCTGCATGACGCCAGTATGGAGGTCAACGTGGACGAAACCTCGCTGCTGAACTCCAGCACCGTTACCGTGTCCTTTGAAGAATTTTTACAGAGCCAGATGGGAAATGAAGACAACGTTGCTGCTGATTCTTCCAAGCCCGACACCCATGATCCAGAAAGCTCTTGCACTGAAACGAAGTCTTGCAGCGATCCGGTGGCCGCTGTTTCACCGAGAACCCTTACGGTCCAAGCTGAAGTGCATCCCATCTCCCCCGATCACGAGTCCGTAAAAGGCCCTCAGTTGAAAATGGCTTCGATCTTCACTCGGAATAAAAATCAGACTCGGTTAAAGGACGGTGAAAATGCGTCCTCTGATACCGCGCAGGTGATCGCGGACATCCTGCCTGACCTTAAGAGAAAATCGAACGTCGTACTGCTTGAAGAGGATCTGGAGCTTGCCGTGGTGGAGTCCAGCTCCACTCCTAAAAGCACGCAAGAAGAAAGGAAACAGTTCATGAACGCCTTCAAGCAGCCTTCTCTGGACGGATCGAAAGTTAAACCCGGCAAGTTAAACCCGAGCAAATCCAAGCCGGATAAAGAAAACGCCGCTGAGACGGCAAAACCTGAAACGAAAGCCACCGTCACTGATTCCACCGAAGACACCGTTCCCGATTTGACCGTGCCAGAAGAGGCTCCAGAACAAAAACAGGTTAAAGGTGTTGGGAAGAAACGAGGTAGAAAGAAGAAGAACGAGCAGACGGGCCAGACCGAAGAAGTCCCTCTTAATCCAAAGCGAGACGAAGTTCCGACGGAGACGGAGAACAAGAGTGAGTCCCCCGATGACAAGAAAAGCGTCAGGGAGCTTAGAAGGTCCACCAGAGATCAGACACGCACACAGGCAGCTCCGGATCCTGAGAGGAATCCCTCATCGCGCAAGACGAGAAGCCGCGAGAAGGCAGAATCGACCGCGGCGACCCAGGACGACGTAGTGCAGGCTTCCACTCCGAAGTCTCGAAAGCACAAGAAGAACGTTTACAGGGCTGAGATGCTCTCTCCGCTTACTAAGAGAGGAAGTCCCATCAGGTACGCTCTAGCCACTTGTGTCTGATGTCATGATGATGTACTTATCGAAGTGTATTAAATATCATTTTGTCTGTTCATGATTTATCACGCAGAATGAGATTCACCAGGGTGCTTCATTCTTCTGCTCTCAAAACTGAAGATCGTGGAATATCAAGTTCTCTTTCAGTGCAGGTAATTAATCCCCCCCGCCCGCCCATTAATACAGGTAGTCCCCGACTTACAAACATTCGAGTTGTGAATTTCCACAGATACGGACATAGATGTGAACAAATCGCGGAAGTAGCTCACGTGTATTGTACAAAAAAAAGACACTGAAGTGCACCAGATACCAATATTTACAATTATATACAATATTTTCAGTGTGTTGGTGAATGTATAAAATGTGTGAAGTCTGGCATATGCGTGTGAGGGTGTGGGAGAAATGAGTGCGGGTTTCAATGAATCAGTCCGGGAGCACGATGATAGAAAATATCTGCCCGCCCTGTAACGTTGTATCGATGGAGAAAAATTCTAATTCCGTAAAAATCCTCAACGAGAGTTCACAGTCCAATACATTGGAAAACAGCTCGAAGACAAAATGGCGTCCGGGATTCCCGTCACGATTTAAAGGTGCAGAGGCAACACTGTTAGATTTCACATGTGAGATTCACCTCCATAGGCGTGGTTACAGTTTTTGGCCACACGATAGCAGTGTGGGGAAAGGGGACAGAGATTTAGTCAAGTGGATTGGTCTGCTTTACATTGTATATTCGTGTCAAAGTCGTATAAGACTCACTTTGTCGGACTTAAGAACAAATCCGACTTACGAACGTGCTCCCAGAACAGAACTCGTTCATAAGTGGGGGACTACCTGTACCTTTGAAAAGCTGTCATACAGATTATTCCACTTTCTTGTATTAAGGTAGTATTATCGATCATATCATCACACTTTCTTCTTTAAAAAAAAAAAAAATACAAACAGGAATCAAATTCACTAAAGAAAAGAAAACAGGCTAAAAAGTTGGTGCAGAAAGCCAAAGCACTTCAGAATAGCAAGCAGGCCGCTGCGGAGGAGAAGCCGACTGTGCGACGCTCCACGAGGAGCAAAGAATCCACCAAAATCAGTTACTACGAGGACGAGGTGAGGCTTTTACCTCACTTATGTGCAAGTTTAGGTTGTGTGTAGATTATAACTTATTTCAGTGTCGTGTGTTGTATTATTTTGTCGTCTTCTTTGTTTTTCAGGACTCTGTCGTGTTCTTGGAGGGCGGTCTAAGCGCTGCGGCGCCATCGACTCGAGAAAGTGCCGCCAATCAGAAAAAACTTCGTAGTCTAAATGATGTTTTAGGCAAAAATTTACCCCAGAACAAGGCGTCGAAGAACGGTCCAGGTAACGCACTGTTGAAACGTAAAGTATAAAAACTAAATATTAGGATTTTCCAAAGGCAATTTAACAGCTTGTTTTAATAGTTTAATTGGTTGCTTTTGCACTTTATAGCTTCTAAACTTGCTTCCTCCATTCTTGTAGAACGAAAAGCCCAGAGATCTTCAGCAATCATCTCGATACTTGATGACAGCAGGTAGTACTTCATGAAGAAAAAAAATGTTTAATTGTTTACTAGACATATATAAACCTTTTTTAAATGAAACATCACCTTTACAGCCGTGAGGGTTCCGAGAACTCTCAAGATGACGAGCAGTTCCGTGCGAAGAGGGAGTTCCTGAAAAGTGGCCTGCCCGAGTCCTTCAAAAAGCAAATTGCTAAGATAGCAGCTAACAAAGAGGCATACTCTCAGGCCTGTTCCTCATTCCAGTCTGTGCTCCATGTGCAGCAGAGACCCCTGGGTGAGCGCACACACACACACACACACTCCTGTACGCGCCGTCTAATTATCATTTACTATAATTAGTTGAACTTGTTTGCTTTATCGTTGCCGTACACAGACTGCTCTATGTGGACTCTTCCCTGGCCTGAAAATCCGTTCTTGGCTTGCCTGAAGGAGTGTTATTATTTACCATCTGTTCCATTTGTGTCCTTGGAGGACCGTCCAGTCCACCTCACCGCTCCTGCTCGGAGAACCTGCAGAGAGGAGGTAGGAGGTGTCTGGAGTTGAAATCAGCTGTTATCTTGAGAAATGTACATGCAGTATGTTAGAAAACACAATGATGTGTGGTAGGTCACTGGCCCCCTTT
>JAQQZT010000023.1:19236375-19251246 GCA_030068275.1 Clarias platycephalus
GGGCGTCTGTGAGCTCACGCAAGCGGAAGGAGCGGATAGCGCTGTCCTCCGAGTGTGTTACTCCGCCCCCAACGGTGAGTGAGCGAGCAGGTCGAAGAGATGCGGTCGGCTGGCGTCACGTGGTTCGGAGGAAACACGTGATGGTCTTCGGTCGTCCCGACTGAGTGGTAGTAGTAGCCTTAATGTGGGAGCGCCCCCTAGTGGCGGGGAGGAATCGGACACGACTAAATTAGGGAGAAAATCCGGGGGGGAATCCAAATAAATAAATAAATAAAAATTATAAAAAACAGTAAGTACCATATTGCACACTAAACTTTTGAATAACTTAAATGAACACACCAAGTATAACATTATGACATTAAATACGACCCAAGAGCATTTGTAAATATTACAGTAATCTAATATATGTATGTAATATTGTATTATTGTATGTAATATTGTATTATTGTATGTAATATTGTATTACATATTTTATTGAGATGTAATATTGCAGACTATCATATTATTAATACAGGTAAGTATAATTGTCCTATTGTGTTACTGTTACTGTCAGTGAATATCCACATAGTGTATGAGCTACATAATTTTATGGCCGTGTTTTAATAGAGTTTAAATGTTTGTTTATCTTCCTAGGTTCATGCACTACCTCGATGGCATTCACCTCGGTCTGCCCAAAAGCGCGCTCCTGCACCTGGCGTCAGAATTCCCTTGAATCGGTCTATCACCCTGTGCTGTGGCAGCTGATTTAATATGCATTTGTACAGTAATATTATATTATATACCCCGATAGCAAGTAAGGTGCTTCATGTTGGTGGATTTTCAATTTGCTTTTCTTGTTTTGTTTTGTTTTACACATCTGACTCTGTGTGGAGAGTCTAATATTTTGTACTTTTATCATGTAGTGTGTTTTATCAAGTAATAAATTTGTACTTACAACTTTGTCAGAAAATATGTTTCCACTCAAAATGTATATAACACTGAATATTGTTCTTGGAGACGTGTGTGTGTGTGTGTGTGTGACTTCATCACTAACTTCAAATTTATATCAGGCACTAAAATTCTAATTGCTGTTATTGTATCGGTTTTCTATACATACAATTTAACATCTCTTGATTAGTATTAATGTTCACAAGTATGACTTTATTTAATGTGTCTGAAGTGAAACAATAAATGTTCATATTTTTACAATCAGAAATGTATCTCAAGATCTTTATTTTATTTTAGATTTCTTTGTCCAGGTTTCAGTTTGACTCTACTTCTGTGTAGTTCTCTTACTTAAGGATGTGTAGTTATAACCCTTCACCGCGGTCACCGTGTCGAGCAGAAATGCCTTCTGACTGCAGTGAGCTCGGTTTTTGGCGTCTATTTTAAAAGCCTTACCGCGTCTTATTTCGGCTACACGATGACGGAGTGGTTAAGACGGTGGCCTCGTGTCTCTGTGCGCATGGGATTTGTATATTCTCCCCCTGTGCTTGGTGGGTTTCCTCCGGGTAATCTGGTTTCCTCCCACAGCCCGAAGACGTACAGATTAGCGTACAGATTGGCGTTTCCGTAGTAACCCTGTATACAGGATAAAGCGGTGTAGAGAAGAATGTGTGTTCCAGGAAGCACGAGGCGTCATTTACGCATATGGATTGAACTAGGGTCCAGACCCTAACCTCGCTGAGAATCTTTGGGACGTGCAATACAAGATCTTGGAGGAAAAGTATTGCGACTCTGTGCAGAAGTAAATGTTTATAACGTTGCATTAACTTATCAAAATGATGCCATGGTCGTAATCAAAGCAAAAGGTGGTCCAATGGAATATTGGAGTGTGCGACTTTTTTCTTTTTTTTTTTCCTTTCCTTTGGCCAGGCAGTGTAAATTGTTTAAGCGTTCTGTTTCTTTAAAAGGAACACAAATTTTGATTGGCAGGAAGGTAACATAGAAGTTATTCAAACTTCTAAGTTTTAGAGGAAGCACTGGTGGACGAAACACATGGTAAGTCTACGTCAAATCAGTTTCCACTATTTTAAGGCCTGCCCACCAAACGCAAAGGTGGTGTTGACCTTCATTGGTAAACTTTTTTTTTTTATTTATTTTTTTTTATGCACACAGAGACGGGAATCAAACCCGGACCCTGGAGGTGCATGGCAACAGTGCTAACCACTACACCACTATGCTGCCTTTTTCAATTTAAACACAACTTAATCTCTATATGTTAAATGAACCATTTTAACCAGTACCAGATGATTTTTTTATTTTCAATGTTATATATTTTTATATAAACTGGAACCTTGAATTACGAGCATAATTTGTTCCGGAAAAATTAACAAGGAACATCGCTAATGACACGCATGAGCGCATACTAACAGAATCACTGCTGTAAAGTAAAATTTACAAACTAAAAAAACAAATAAACCTGCACTTTACCTTTAAAAAGAATCACAGAGCAGTGTTTCTGTGTAGAGCAGAGTGTGTGTAAAGGCGAGAGGAGGAGGGGTGTGTGTGTAAAGGCGAGAGGAGGAGGAGTGTGTGTGTGAAAGGGCAACGTGTCCAATAACATGCGAACACACACGTGGTCACAGTGAGTGTTATAGTAAACAGTACACGCGTGCACGGATGTTGATTATACCCGTGAGAGACGAGCACTAAGACCCAGCAGGGGAGACGATTACCCAAAATTCCGCAGAGCAAGAGCGAGAAAAACCGTTGGCTCAGTTGTGATCACGTGACGCTCTGCGTCAAAACAATAAGCGCATGCGTGAGGATACATGATACTCGGTGCTCGTAAACCAAGACAATGCTCGTTTTCCAAGTCAATTTATTACAAATCTTCGCTCGTCTTGCGGAACACTCGCAAACCGCGTTACTCGCAATCCGAGGTTTCACTGTACTTGTTAAGTTCTTTAAATTGTAAAATAAATGTTAAACATTCGAAATTGTTTGCTGTCGCACCCACATGGCATATCATTAAATTCAAATAAAAATGTTATTTGTCACATACACAGTCATACACAGTACGATATGCAGTGAAATCCTTATACAGCAGCCCATGACCTTAAAAACCATAGAAATAAGAAACAAATAAACAGAATAAAATAAGAATAACATATAGAAAAACTTTAGCTGTAGAAAATATTAAAATATATATTTTTAAACGTAGCTGTATAAAATATTACCCTTTTATATTGTACATTCAGCTCATCCTGTGTACTTCATACATTTTATATATTATTCGATTTTCATATCTGAATAATCAATCATATTTTCTCACCTTCCATACATTTTATTTTGATTCTGTAAAATAAAATGCGACAATTTTTTTTTTTGCGACAATCACCATTGTTAAAAGCGCCATACAAATGAAATTGAATTATTGTAACTTTATTGTAAATTGTAGATTTCTACATTTCATCCCAAATTTAAATTTGACATTTTTTCTTGGTGCAATTTTTCCTATTGCAGTAAAATCTTTTTATCTTTATATTCCATCATAGTTTTCATTTTTAGGTCACAAACAGTCCTATAAGCATTTCACTGCATATCACTACTGTTAATAAGACTGCTGTTTGTTTATGTTTATGCATCCGAGAAGAAATACTCGGACAGTTATGAGAAAAGAAATCTGACACATATCTGTGGGAAAAAAAACAAACATGAAAATCTGGCATTAACCAAAAAGTAGCTCATGTATGTGGTTTCTAGCTGCAAAACAAAACAATGCCTCTGTGCTCTGTGTGTGTGACGCAGCTCTGATAAAGTGTGTGTGTGTGTGTGTGTGTGTAGAGAGACAGACAGCGAGAGGAACTGCTTCATTGATGAGTCGCTTTGCTGTTCGACCGCAGGGTTGAGAGGAGAGAATGGAAATGTTTCATGAGAGAACGGACGCACCGACATCCTGAAGGTTTCACCCCCGACTCGCCTTCACACCGCGTCTCATATGGCAAATCGTGACAAGAACAAAAAGATTCTTCTGGAACTGGTGAAGCTGCCGGAGAACAGTAGCTGTGCTGACTGCGGAGCTGCAGGTCTGTCAAGTGTCAAGCCTCAAAGGGCTCCTCTATACACACACACACACACACGGGGGAAATGACTGACATCAAAAAGTGACTAAGTGACTGTCTTTTTTTTTTTTTTTTTTTTTTACACAAATCTTATCTAAACAGATAACGTCCGTTATATACGAGTTTATACGAGAATTAATTTCCTCTATGTATGTGTGTGTGTGTGTGTGTGTGTACGGCTCTTTACTGCTGTTTGTTTATTCGCTGCTCTGATCATTAACTAATATTTCTAATAGTGAATGTTGCTATTAAGTTGTGAGATTTATTGATTTTAAGACTAAAATATTGGTTTGACCTGCAGATCCGTCCCGGCCCCACCTGTCCGATCAACATGGTGTATATGTTAGAAGGAAGGAAGTTATTCTCTAACTTTACACTTAAGTGTAAAAATTTTTATACTTTATAAAAGTTAGAGTATACTATGCTGTACAGGGCAATAAAGTTTAAAGTAGATGTTTGTTACAAGAGTTGTAACTCAGTAATTGTGTAACAATACTTTGTTTATTATTATTATCATTATTAATAATAATAATAATAATAATAATACTTAAACTCGCACTTAATTTCTCAAATACAATTTGCACGGTTTTATAATGACGTAAGCTGGTAGGTTTTACAGAACATCACGAGGAATCTGTTACGGGTCTCCTGGAAAGTTTAAGTGTCTCACTTTCTTTCTTTTCTTTTGTATACAAATCACAACAGCCTTTATTATTATTATTGGTTTTTTTGGTGGTTTTTGGTCTGTTAGATAAGGAGTCATAAAATGCAGAAGTCATTATATAAACCTCTACAGCAGTATTTGTATTGAGTGCTCAGAGTGCCTGAGACGCTCGTACACGACTGTACATGTCAGAGTGCCGAAGATTTTTGTACTTTTTCAGTACGCTGTCAGAGCGCAGAACCCTTTTGCATAGTCATGTTTCACTTTCTCACTTTCTCATTCGCACATGAGGCAGAAAATAGCCTCAACAAGATATGTGTTCCGATCAGGATGTACGGGCCTGCGTGTTCGTTTTTTAACCCTCTTGTGTTCACTGCAGAGCCGGACTGGGCTTCGTACACCCTCGGCATATTCGTTTGCTTGAACTGCTCCGGAACTCATCGCAATCTATCAAGTATCAGCCGGATAAAATCCATCCGCTTAGACTTCTGGGATGATGACCTCGTGCAGGTATGAAAGTTGTGCCAGGTCAACCCCGCCTTGTTTTTTTTTTAAATCTGCACATAATCGGTGTAACATTCCAAAACGAGTTCAAAGGATAACTATAAAGAATTACACTGAACATTAAAGCAGGTCAAAAGGTCCAACTGAACTCTGTTGTGTTTTTCTGTCTGACTGCACGATCCGACCTAAAGTTCATGAAAGCTCACGGAAACCAATCGGCCAAGGACGTCTACGAGAAATTCATTCCCGTCTTCTATTACCAGCCACAGCAACATGACTGTGAGTAAGTACTTCGTCTTTCTGCGGTCACCGGCGAAGCAGGGCAGATTTACAGGCATTGTAAAAGGGAATTACATCCAGGCCATTGTTCATGACGGTTGGTACTATAATTAAAGAAGTCTATCATTGGGGAAGTGGGAGACTGCTGATATGGCAAACACATCGCTGGGGGTGCATCAGAGCATGCAATAGTCTTTAGTAACAATAAGGGGAACTACTGATGTATTTCTGTTTCAGCCAAGAGGGGAGTTTGGTGTTAGATGTCAAGCTTTAAAATCTGTTAATTTGGACTTTCACTTCTCCACACAAGTGGATGATTTATGTGGGTTTAAAAAATACCCAGCGCTGTCTCGATGTACTGCTCGGAGACTTCGGTCTGCAGCTAAACACACTTGAAACTTGAGACGCTGTTCACACACAACAGATTAATCTTTTTTTAAACTTAACTTCTCATGATTAATGTGTATTCTTTTGATCCTCTTCATGGTTTAGTGTTCTAAAGGAACAGTGGATCAGAGCCAAGTATGAGAGACAGGAGTTTGCAGAGCAAAATATACTCCGAGCCTACACATCAGGTAAAACCTCAACTTTAAGACTACTTTCATATTCATTAGTAGCGTATTATATAAATATAGTACAGTAACTTTATTTCCTGTATAAGCCTGAAAGCCCTTACGGGTCATTCATGCATTTTCAAGCTGATCTCTACAATCCTGATGTCTTTGCTGATTCTAGGCGTCTACGAAGGAGTGCTGTGGAAGAAAGGGAGGGACAAAGGACAGTTTCTGAAGAGGAAGTTCGTTCTATCAGAGCAAGACTTCACCCTAAAATATTATAAGGAGGATGTGAGCACTTTATTTGCCTTGTTAAGCATTTTCTTACCCTCCTGTAAGCGGCATGCTTCCTGTTGCCTAAGTGGTGTCACCTGATTGCCTCCGGATTTATTCATCATCTATTTTATATTAGTTATTTTCGATTCAATACTGTAATTATTTTTTTTACATTTTAGGAATCTAAAGGGCCGAAGGCTGTTATCTCTGTACAAAGCCTGAACGCAAACTTTCAGCCTCAGAAAATTGGACATGCTCACGGCCTTCAGATCACTTATTCGGTGGACGACCACACCCGCAATCTCTTCGTTTACCATGAAAGTGGGCAGGTCAGTCATGTTTTACACAAGTCAATTCCTTTTTCCTTTTTGCCAAGCATTTAGTCTTACAGTGTTTGTTTTTTTCCCTAAATATAAGCTTTACTCCACTTCGTTCTCAATGAGAAACCTTCTCTATATTATGCTCTTTAAACAAAAGAAACCTACTTCCTAGTTTTAAAAAGAACAAAAAAAAATAGGATCTATTTCCGGATTAGTCAAAAGCTTTTTTGTCAGTCTTGCCTTTTTCCCAAACGAGGAAGTTAAACCAGATTAAGTTTCAAACGTTTATATTCCTTACAGATCAGTTTCAGCTTAGATCTGAGACAAACGGCTGCCATGCATCCCTCTACTAACCTAAAGGCACGTTATATTCCTGGTGTGGGGCGTGTCCTCACACCTGCCTGGTTCTTCAAACTAATTCATAAAGTGACGTCAAACACTGCCTGGATAAAAAAAAAAAAAGCTTAATAATTAATTCAACCACCTTTAGCTTTGATTACACACACTGTGGTGTCCACTATTTCACAGTCCTGGAACATGTCCGTGCCATCAGGGTAAACTCCATCGATGTGATTCAGTACATTCAGGTGGTCAGCTGACTTCGTTTTATTGCCCCATAACGTTACTGAGTCTCGACCTGAGCGACTGAATCAACCCCAGATCATAACACTGTCTCCAGAGGCTTGGACAGTGGACACTATACATGATGGTGCATCGCTTCATACGCTTCCCTTCTTACCCTGACACGCCCATCACTCTGGAATAGGATCAATCTGGACTCATCAGGTCACATGACCTTTTTCCATCAGTCCAAAGTCTAATATTTTGGCTCTCTAGCAAACCGAGGGCTTTTTTTGGCTTTCTTATGGACACACGGCTGTTTAGTCCCGATCCTGTGAGTTCTCATCACATTGTGACTGTTCACATGCTCTTTAACCCAGTTCTTAACCCAACGCCTGTATTTTCACCGACCTCCTTATTTGCTTAATGCAGGCCTTTCTGAAACTGTGACTGTTTTTTGCCCAGACAGTGTATTTTCCATTTTTTTGCAGCAAATCCTGCTCTCTCATAGTCATCTTTTCTTCTTTTTCTCATGGCGTCCACATACTGTATCAGATGACATGTACAGTGTTATTAATTGTATTGTAAAAAAGTCAGTCATGGTTGTAAAATTCTAGCAAGTACCGTATGATGACTTTACCAAAGTCAGGAAAGGTTTTAAAACTTTGAGTCATGACTGACTGAGCTTGCATATGCTGACATTATAACCTCACTTATATATACAATGTAGGTTTTGTACTTATAATACCAGTACAGTGTGCTACAGCTAAATGAGCAACACAGTGCAATAACTGCAAAAAACTCCATACTGCTGTTAGAACAGCTAACCAAAGGGAGCCGTGGTCACTCGAACAATTAAGGCTCTGGGTTTCTGATCGGAAGGTCTGGGGTTTGAACCCCAGCACTGCTGAGATTCCACTGTCGAGCTCATAAACAAAGCCCTAAACCCTATCTGCTCCAGGGGGCGCTGTATACTGGACGACCCTGCTCTCTGACCCCAAGCTTCCTAACTGGGATATGTGAAATAATCATTTCATAACATACACTTTTCCCCTGAGCAACGGCTGGGCTGATAGCACAACTGTCCCCAGGCTCTTTTGATCAGTTTAATGGATTGCGAGCAGGTCTTGCCTCCATGATGCATGAACCAAGACACAGGCTGAATGCAAACATGTTAATGATATTCTAATGAAAACTTTTTTTAAACTGCTAACACTCCTGGCAGCAGGATACTTGGGAAAAGGACACCAGAAACAGGTTGGCCATGCTGAACTTTTACACCTTGCTTTTACATTCCACCAGGATTAAACGTTATCATAAGCCCTAGGAAGGGAAAGTCATGTTCTCGGGCACCTAGCACACCCTAAACATTTCTATTATTTTGTGACTTTGTTTAAAGTACGAGTGTACACACAGGAAATGTGTGCTGTAAATTACTACAATTCCTGGTTCCCAGGACCATATTTATGTTCTATCATTATTTTCATGCATGGAGCACACATACATAGTGCGCCTGTATATACCTATCTGAGTCATCACAATAAATCATCACTATAATAACCATGTGATCATTATTGTACGTCATTGATGTGCTTTCCTGAGCCAAACTTTAAAAGCAGTGTCATAATCTTGACCAATATCAAACACACTTTTGTTTTTTTAGCTTTTTCCCGATTTTCTCCCTAATTTAGTCGTGTCCGATTCCTCCCCGTCACTAGGGGGCTCCCACATTAAGGCTACTACTACCACTCAGTTGGGAAGGCTGAAGACTAGCCGAGCGCATCTTTTCGAACTGCTCTCTCACGCACCGTTGGGGCGGCGTAACACACTTGGAGGACAGCGCTATCCGCTCCTTCCGCTTGCGTGAGCTCACAGACGCCCCTGACTGGCTGTAGAGCCGCGATTAATGTGGGAGCACCAAGTACCTCTCACCCCTCCCCTCTGAGAGAGCTCGGCCAATCAGCTCTCTCTAGACCTCCGGCTGCCAGAGGTTACAGCATCACCCGGGATTCGAACCAGCGATCTCCGCAAACACACTTTTAAACATTTTGAACAGTACACTGGTAAAAACGAGATAAACGTCGTTTTCCGACTTTTACTCATTTTGGCAAATTATTCTTTTCTGACACACAAGGTTGTCTCACAAAAAAAAAATATTTGAAAACCAGGATATTAACTTATTCAAGCTTTAAATGTCTATGTTTTTCTTGCAAAAGTCATGACGAGCCAATTGCATGGCTTCATCAGTGAAACAGAGAGACTTCCTGTTCAACACTGAGGCTGGTGAAACTGGTTTAAATGGATTTTTGGAGAATGTTGAAGACAAGAATAAAGATACAGTATTTACACTTTGTTATTGCTGCTGTTAATGGTTGCTATAAGTTGCTTGGCGGCAAGGTTGGTTTAGTGGTTAGCACTGTTGCCTTGTACCTCCAGGTCCGGGGTTCGAATCCTGCGCATGGAGTTTCCTGTTCTCCCCATGCTCGGCGGTTTTCCTCTGGGTACTCCGGTTTCCTCCCACAGTACAAAGACATGCAGATTAATCTAATTGGCGTTCCCAGATTGCCTGTAGTGTGTGAATGTTGACTGGAGGTCCTTCCACCATCGTACAAATGGGAATAAATACAATGGTCACCATTGGTCTTCACAGTCCCTAGATTGACTACAGAGGTTTCTAGATGGATGGATGGACGGACAAGTTTCTTAACGTTCATGATACATTCTGTGAAATAGAAGGTTATACAATTTGGATATTGTGCGAACACGATGTTATATACTTAACAAAGCTATGCGGTGTACTGCAGTGAAGCTAGTTTGTAGTGCAGAGCTTCTGTTACCAGACTGAGTGTCACTCAGATATCATTACCCTTTCAGGAAATCGTGAACTGGTTCAACGCGATAAGAGCTACACGGTTTGTTTACCTGAAGACAGCGTTTCCGACAGCCAGTAACACAGAGGTAAACTCCCAACTGTTTTGGTTGAAACAGAATAAATGCAATAACTTAAGCTTCATCTGTTCTTATATGTAATTACACACATTTAGCATCATATTGGATCCTACTTTCTTTCTTCCTTTCTTTTAAGCTGCTGCCATGGACCACCAGAAACTTCCTTAAAGAGGGTTACATGGAAAAAACTGGACCTTCGGTAGGTGACACGCTTCATATGAGCAGTGGGAGGAGGGGCAGTTTTAACGTTATAAATCTTCACCTACAGTATATATATACTGGGAGGATGGTTTAAAAAAAAACATTATTGCACTCACACCACAGAATGTTTTTATGTTTAATCTGAATGATCTTGCCTGTTTGCTCTACAGCAACGAGAGCCTTTCAAGAAAAGATGGTTCATCTTGGACAGCCTAGAAAGAAAGCTTCTCTATTTTAAAACTGAGCTGGTAAGATCCATTGCAACATGAATTTAGGACTATTTCTATTACTTTAGTGAAATCGCATCAACGTCCATGCTTTTATTTATTATTGTCAAGGATGCTGTGGAGCTTGGGGTCATTTTCATTGGGACGGAGAATCACGGGTACTCGGTGAATGAGTATATGCCCAAGGGGACCAGAGGGAATAAATGGAAGTTTGCGATTTCAGTGGAGACACCGGACCGCCAGTTCATCTTCATGTGCGAGCAGGAGCGGGAGCGAAAGGAGTGGGTGGAGAGCCTGAGACAGGTCATCTCGAAGCCTATGCTTCCTCAAGATTACACCAGTAAGACATGATTTACAAGCAATCGATATTATAAGTGAAGTGCTTGATCGTGTTTGATATCTGGGGCCAGCGGCCGAGGGACCAAAATTTGGCGGTGGTAGGAGGAAGGGGGAAAACTCCTTCTCCTGTTAATCACAGCGACATTAGACCATCATAGGAGGTCATGAATGTAGCAGATTAAGCTGTTCTCCAAGCAGATCTTTCTAAAAGATATGACTGGATAAGACATGCAGATTAGGCTAATTGGCGTTCCCAAATTGTCCATAGTGTGTGAATGAGCATGAGTGTGTGTGCCCTGTGATGGATTGGCACCTCATGCCCTAAGTCTCCTGTGATAGGCTCTAGGCCCCTGTGAACCTGTATAGAGGATAAAGACGATGAGGTAAGTGAGTGAGTGAGGATGATCAATTGACTTCACATGTCTTGGAGGACTCAGCTGATGGGGGGGAAACTGGCAGGTGAACAAATTTGGGAGACAAAGGTGTGAGTAGTGATACTGTAGTGAGTTATTGTAGCTGATGTTTTTACGTCACATCTGAGATTTGTCAATTTAATGTTTTCCAGCAGAGGCCAACATCCGCCGAAGAAAATAACCTTCAAACATCAAAAGGGACAGAAGTGTGTTTGGGCTCCAGCACCGTGCTGTTTATAACAAAACCAGCTGGATTGTAACCCACAGTATATATGAATATGAATGAAATGCGGAACCTGAACCTTTTTAAAGTATACTCTGAGTGCCGCGCTCAGCGGTACTTTAAATGGTTAATGAGTTCAGCTTTCTGAAGGGCTTCTTCATGGAATGGTTTACATAAGGGAGCCCAATTGTTCTACTGTACATACAGAACCTACTGGGTAACCTGACATGAGCCCAGACACTGGAGGTGCTTTCATATATACAGTGTCTACATGAAGTGGTGGAGTTTGTTTGTGCAAGTGAGGACAAAACGAACGGTCTGGAGTCTGGAGTGTGCGAGGTATCCTCTGTCTGGATGTAAATGCTTTGTGTTTTGGACCGCGGACCACAATGTTTTTTGTAGATGTGAGGCACTAAACTGACCTGCATGTCACTAAGGACTGAGCTGCAGAGCTGCAGATTTGGACTTTAGAAGAAACAGAGAAAATAAGTAGTGGGTGCTTACACGTCAAGTGTTTAACTTGTTATTTTTATAATTATTTTGTAATTTATTAAGCGCTGGCGCCGTGCTCTCTGTGCTCTTGAAGATTTCTACACACTTGACAATGATTTATTTACCTTTTTATTCATATGAAAGTGTTTTCCCCCTATTTTTAGTTAACCCTAAACCACTCCTCATTTCTTCATATTAAATGGAATTAAATTATATCGGTTAAATAAAAAAAATAGGAACAACTGTTTTGCTGCGACAGGCTCCAAAGTGCCCAAAGATACAATGAAAAACCTGGTTGTTTCTGTAACAGCCTCAGCAGCGACCTCGTTTCCCCTCTCGTCTGTTCCAAACACTCAGCATTCAGCATCATCAGTAACTAATCACCAGCGGATCATCTGTCATCATCTGCACCTGTTTCTCACTGGGTCAGGACTTAATGTAGACGTTTTTTTTATGCTTGAATGATGTATGTGTCCCTGTGTGTCTTAACGAGAGACATAAACGTCCTTCAGGGATCCTGGAGAACTATTCCTCAAGACTACATTAAAAATACAAGGAAGTCTGGCTCTTTGGAAACAAAAGCAAAATATGAAGAAATCTCAAAACCTTTTCCACAAATTTGCTACTTTCTTACTGTGAAACTGCTATTTTTTGCTTGAAGTACCTCCCCCCGTCCCAAGGAGACTTTTTTAACACCATTTCTTAACTCTTTTAACAATTTTATGCTCCTCAAGGACCGAGTTTTGACATGCATGGTGGACGTCTGTTTGGTCCTCAGAAAGCAGAAAGGAGGAAAGACTTTATACACAACAGAAATCCAACTTCTGATCATCTCAATCAGGATTTTTGACCTCGTTTGGGAGCAAATCCACACACATTTAACTGACTGCTCGAGAGAGAGAGAGAGAGAGAGAGAGAGAGAGAGGCTGCTTGTTAATATGTGTGTATACACACTTCAACATAAAAAATATACGCCTCTCTTCTGACGATCACATGATCACATCAATGATGGTGCGACAACTGACATCTTCATAGGAAACATAATCCAACACACTGCTGCAAGAGTTCAAATCGAGGTCTAAAAAAGGGCATAAATAACAACTGTCATGGTGTGTATACATTATTTTTGGTCTCTCTGTATATCAGCCCAAAACTGGTTTCTGGTGTTCATCATCCTGTTCTCATACCATAACACCCACCTGCTACAACGCTATATTAAATAATCTGACTCATTTAAGAACGGTTTGTTTAAAAAAATGTGTGTCCTTTTTCAAGCTACTGAAACACAATTAAACAAATACATGACACTGACAAAAAAAAATAAAATGTGTCTCTTATGGACAAGTCAGATCATTTCTAAGACAAACACACAGTGTGGATCCAGAGGCATTTTCATTATGTCAAATATTTTCAGACCTAACATGGCTTAAACAGGATCGAACAGGACCAGACTTAACACCACTTAACTTGTCTTTCTTTGGGCTGATCTGAAGTCAGTAGTCTTTTAAAATCAGCCCAGAATAATTACTGCACTAAAGGAGGAAACCCATCCCTGCATGTAACACCACCCGCCCTGATACGTTACGAAATGTTCAGCATTCTTGCATTCAGCGTGTACCCAAGTGCCCAAGAAGTCAGAGCCTTTCAATTTAACTATTTAATGTAATTTATACTTTTAAATCCATTTTTGCTTATTGATCCAGACTTTTTTTTTGGGGGGGGCCACCCTGAATATGTTTGGTTTTGAAATACTTTCTTATTAAAAATTCAGGAAAAAAAAAAAGATTTAAAATAAATGTAACTATTTCTAAATATATATATATAATAGTCAGGAGACTTAGGTCACGAGGAGGGGTACACCCTGGATGGGTGCCAATTCGGAGTACCCAGAGGAAACCCGCCAAGCACCGGGAGAACATACAAACTCCATGCACACAGACCCCGAGGTGGGAACGAACCCAAACTCTCAAATTGCCCGTAGTGTGTGTGTGTGTGTGTGTGTGTGTGTGTGTGTGTGTGTGCACCCTGCGATGGATTGTAAACCTGTCCAGGTTGTGCCCTAAGTCTCCTGGCATAGGCTCCAAGCCCCCTGAAACCTTGTACAAGTGCATGAATGTTCAGACAGAAACACACTCCAGCTGGCCTACAGAGGGCGCTAAAAGTCATTTCTTCATATCTTCACGTTCCCTATCCATTTTGTCTCGTTTAGCTTTCCGTAGTTCCCGGGTCCACGCCCCTTTCAGGATGTGCTCGAGAAAAGAACCAGAATGTCATGAATTAAACTTTTTTTTTTAATTAAAGGTGTTTTATAGCCGGAATCTGTATGCAGCACTAATATTATCTGATCTCTTACACGCAGACGTATAAAATGTGAAGTTTGCTCGCAGGAACGTTAACCTTCTGTACGGGTTTGACCCTGAATTCTGCACAGCGAGTCCCGAAATGTCCGGTCCGCCTTAAATCATGTTGCAGTTATGAGGTTCTACCAATAGAGGGCGCATAGGGCTCATTAGTATAAAAGTTTAATCTGTATGGAGGCTCTTAAACTGACCAGCATGCATGGATTTTATTTTATTTATGATTTTTTAAAATCAATCATAACAATAGCAACAACAAAAATGCTGAGATACTTGTTCAAACTTGTTCTGAGTAATAATAATAGTATATATACATAGATAGATAAACATAAACAAAAAGTTACTATATATATATATATATATATATTTTTTTTGTATATGTGTGTGTGTGTATGTATATTTTATTTGTACTATAAAAGGGATACCTTTGCAATTCAAGAACCTTCATTAGCCATTAATATATATA